>JAZAYU010000031.1:5988717-6588717 GCA_038501625.1 Corbicula japonica | reverse complement strand
AATCCTTTATTAATTGTTATCCGATGGGCAGTTGTTCGGGTCTTGGTGTGGAAAATTATGTGCATTAGCAATTAAATATATACCATTATTACATGCATTATTTAACAAACTATTTGAAACTGGTTATTTCCCGGACAGATGGTCCGAAGGTTATGTCATTCCGCTGCACAAAAAGGAAGTATTAATAATGTCGAAAATTATAGAGGTATCACTTTATTGAGCGCTTTGGGTAAACTTTTTACACGTGTTATAAATAATAGACTGAAATCATGGGCTGAAATGTATAATGTTTATATCGAAGCACAGGCAGGTTTTAGATCCAATATGAGTACTGCAGATAATATTTTCGTAATAAGCGGTTTAATTTCACATGTTTTAAATCAAGGAAGACAACTATTCACGCTATTTGTTGATTTTACTAAAGCTTTCGATTATGTAGTTCGTGACAATCTATGGTATAAAATGATACAATTGGGACTGAGGGGAAACATCTTAGACATTGTTAAATCCATTTACGAATCTGTTAAGTCGAGAGTTAAATGTAAAAATGAATTGAGCGGAGAATTTCCTTGTCTACTCGGTGTAAGACAAGGTGAGTGTTTATCCCCTTTTCTGTTTTCTATATTTATAAATGATCTTGAAGATATGTTTATTCACAATAAAGCTGACGGTATCGACGTAAATATGTTTAACATTTTTATGCTATTATATGCCGATGATATCGTTTTATTTGCAAACTCTGTTCACGAACTACAACGTAGCATTAATTTATTAAGTGACTATTGTAATACATGGAAACTTCAAGTTAATGTTTCAAAAACAAAAATAATGATTTTCCGGAAAGGTGGATGCAATACACGAGACACGATGTTTTATTATAATGGTCAAATAATAGAAATTGTGAATAAATTTAATAATATAGGGATTGTTTTCACATGCGGTGGGTCATTAAGTAGTGCACAAAATACATTATCAGGCCAAGCTCAGAAAGCGATTTTTAAATTAAATAAATATTTACACAAATTTACGTACATCCCTCCAAAACATAAGCTGGATCTATTTGACAAATTAGTATCGCCTATTTTGAATTACTGCAGTGAAATATGTGGTTTTGCAAACGATGCATCTATTGAAACTATCCACATGCAGTTTTGTAAACAAATTCTAGGTGTTAAAAAACGACACAAAATGATTTTATTTATGGCGAATTAGGACGTATATCCTTTAAAATAATTCATCATTACAATATTATTAAATATTGGACAAGAATACTTACAATGCCAAATAATAAATACGTATCACTAGTCTACAATTTGATGAAATATGATATGGTCTATGCACCAAATAAAGTTAATTGGTGTTCATTAGTAAAAGACTTACTTTCTTCATTGGGATTTTATGATGCTTGGTTGCAACAACATGTAGGTAATAATAAATTATTTCTTATAACGGTCAAACAAAGATTAAAAGATCAACTTATACAAAACTGGCATAGTAGAATTGAGAATTCATCTAGAGCCCTCTTTTACAAAAACATTGCATGCTTTAAATTCCAGCCATATTTAGATTATTTTACTATTAACAAGTTTTGTCAATCTCTTTGTAAGCTTAGAGTGCCATCACACAGATTACATATTGAATCTGGTCGCTGGACCAAACCAGTCAGAACACCGATAAATGAAAGAACTTGTCAAATATGCAATTTGTTAGAAGACGAATACCATTTTATCATAGAATGCCCTCTTTATAGTGAACTGCGTAAAAAATACATATCTTCAAGATATACGAATCGTCCAAATATGTTTAAATTCCTGGAACTGATTAATTCTGAAAATAAAACAATTATTACAAAATTAGGTATATTCGTAGAGAAAGCTTTCCGTATAAGAAATGATATTATATATGTTAATTAAGTTTATATACTATTATCATTAATTTTTCTTTTCTTCATCCTTAAATACTCATGATTGTGTTGTTAAAGAATATATTATGTGTTTAGGTTCAACACTTTTCAAAACTGTCAAAACTAATGTTTGTATGTTATGTTATGCTTGTTAATATAATTGTTGTTAAAGAATATATTATGTGTTTAGGTTCAACACTTTTCAAAACTGTCAAAACTAATGTTTGTATGTTATGTTATGCTTGTTAATATAAATTAATGTACGAACCTTCTCCATTACTATTTTGATGCTATTGTATGTGCATATATGTATTATTGTTTACACTGTTCGCTGTCTATTTATCTGTACATATTGTCCTCATGGGCTTATAAGCCTTTTGGAAATAAATAAATCTTGTCTGTCTGTCTGTCTGTCTATATAACATATTAACCTATAATAGGCTATTAAATGTCATTTTAAGCGTTCCTCGTCAAATAAAAATATTATAAATATTATTACATGTATCATTATATATAAGTGTAATATAAATGTTGTATTGTTAGTTAAATTATATTGAATAAACTGGGTGACACTGAGAAAGGGGCCTAAAATTCACGTTATTTTTTTTTTGTTTTTGTTCAGCATACAGTACCGGCCGCGTTCAATTTTACACTTTTACAGGTCCGTTCGCGGTCCGTTCTCGGTTTTCGTTCGGTTCGCTCGCGGTCAGGTCACGGTCCGCTCTGACAGGTCCGGTTAGCGGTCATGAACGGAATGAACGGACCGCATTGTTTCGGTTAACGGTTCTAACATCTGATTGGTTTGTTTTTTACGTACCGCCCTCTGTAACCGCAAGTACAAATCTGTCGATAATTTTCAATTTTATCGTCTGCTTTTCTTGATCTAAATATAATATTAAATTAATTAATCCTATATGTTCACATAGATTGATATTTAAATGAATAACTTTATTTCGTTCAAATCGATCAGTGACACCCGTGTTGGGTTATCAAATACACTATTAAACAGATAAACTATTGATTATTTTAGCAATTATCTTTGAAATCGAATTGAAAACAAAAACTCATTAAATTACTATTTTATGAAATCGTAACCAGAACTAATTTGGTAAAAATTAACATAATTTGGACATATCTTCTTGATTTCTGTTTCACTTGTACATTTCGTACTTTCTCCTCAAGATCCGACTTAAATTAAAGTATTGTAACGATGTCGACAGCTTACGGCTATACTAGTAATTAAGTTGTGGGTGATGCATAACGGGAAGAAATCCTGTATGTTGATTTCAATTGTTACGCAATCTCACATAAAGCACGCGCATATCACCGCTGCTTAAAAAGAATAGCATTCTATTTCAGAGAATATCTGTATGTATATGTTCTAGTTTATTTTTGAGGCTTTTATAAAAATTAAACGGTCAGGCCCAGCGCAGCCTCCAAATAAAGTATAACGTATATAATGGTCGAAATTATTTGTGTTACTGACAAAAAAGTCGCCGCCTAAATTATCATAAAAAGGTATGCAAAAAATAAGTAGTCAAACTGAAAGTAGTCTTGTCATTAAATGGCCCGTAAGTTGTACCGAGAGAATATTTTAGAAAGTGAATTATGAAATTTCTTTACCCGAAAACACCATGTGAACGTAACAGACTCTCGGGAAAAACTTGTGTAGCAGTCTGTCTTTGAAACAAGGGTTCGTCAGTGGAAGTTCTATTTTACCCGTTACTTCATAAATAAATATTTTATAGCAAGGCAAAATAGTTTATATCCGGATCAACGGGCTCATCCGTGTAGTCTGATCACGACCGACACTTATTTGTGACAAAAAATAACGGGAAGTGCAAATACTGATCAGATGACATTGATTTAATGGGTGATCTGGATCTAAACTGGTAGCCTATATAATAACAGATGTATCTATGAAATAAAGGGTTAAGCAATTTAAAAAGATTATCATAGGTCAAAGAAGTCAAATGATGTTCTTTTCGTCAGACATTCTTAGTCACTCCTTCTTGAACACTGCAGATCGTATAAAATTTCGAACAATATTATAGAGGAAATCAAATGAAGAAGACGGGTTTATCCTGAAAATAAATCTGAGAAGATCAAAAGCATAGCAGAATAAAAAAACAAAACACATGTGTAATAATATATTTGTACAGCAAGAAGATATATAGCCATAATAATTTTACAAGTTATATAAAACTTACAAGTAATGCAACTATTAATATTTCATTTGGACAGCAATTAATGTTGGGTTTACCTAAATGGCAGGATTTTTCATGCGGGTGAGACTGCGTGTATTAGGAAAAGACATACAAATAGTAAATACTATATTCTAATATAAATCTTATGAAACAATGTTGACGATGACCCGGATTGTGCTAACTGTGGCTAATTTATTGGTATTAGAAGTGATTATGATGATTATGTGGAGAAACCGACACGATAACTGACAGGCGGTGTAAATGGTGGTGTTGGAGTGGGATCAATAATGAATATAAGACAAAATCAGCTACAATTATTTCGTTTAAAATTCGACGGATAGCGGCTATGTAATTACAATAACTGAACATCATCTTTATTTTTTATCAGACGCGTAGTACATGTAACATGGAAAAAATACCAAATTTACTACAATTATGTTTAAAGACCCGCAGATTATATTGGAAGACTACACTTCATTAAAATTAATAGATCCGGTATCGAGGGATTATCGGCCAGACGCGGTATTCATGACACGTGTCTGGCTACTTCCTGCTCCCCTCGGCTTTGGAGTGCGCGGCATATATCACAAGTTGTTTGATCACCGGATGCACTAATTTAATCAGTGATTTGGGGACTGGGCCAGTACATTATGTAATATACTAGAGCGTGTCCGGCAGAGGTCACAGATAACTAGCGGCATAGATCACACGTTCGTCACTGAACCAGTCAAGAATAACAGGGACAATTTATTAATTTGTGCTTTCATGGATAATTATTTAACCCGATTGGAACAAATATGAACCTAATATGTTTTCTTTATATCGCTACGTTGTGGCTGTGTGCAAATGTTTTGTTTTCTGAAATGCATATTCCTAAGGCGCAAATTTTACTTATAAAGTAAAGAGAATTTTCGATTTCTGTATCATTGTCATTCAAATCCAAATGTAGGATAGCAATACATGATCATATCTGGAATTTTTTCAGAGATCAAAATCAATGCACTATTTAAATAAATATGTGGGTAGCGTTAGCGGGTCTCGCGTAAAATATCGGCTTAGTCCAGTTACCCATACACTTTCCATCATTTTGTATTTCAAAGTTATTGTGTTATGTTATTAATTATTTTTTTTTTAATTGAACATGCTGTACAAATAATTATAGTAAAGCGCTGAATGTGCGCCAATAAATCATTGGTGTGGCTTGATGATAACTTGTGAGCCAGTAAAATCAAATAATACAGATCAATATGATCTGTCACTAAGATTTCTCAAACCAGCGGGTTACTTCTTGTAATTAATAAATACACACATCGGGAAGTCGGTCATTGTTATTTTCATATCACACTCTGCTTACTGTAATCTATGTCTTTTACCATCGATCAAAAATCAGATTTGACATTTTGTTAATTTTCTGTGGGGGCAAACGATTAATGAATGTATTTAAAAGGTGTCGACTTGTGGGAGTAATCCATATTTAAAACTTAATCTCAACCAATATTAAATATAATCGGACCACACCATAATGTCCTCGTTCAGAGGCAGGAGGGTCCTTAAACTGGAAATAAACAACAACAAAAAATAAATATAAAGATAAAATATGGTGAGATGCCGTTGTGTTGTGTTTTTTTTTCAAAACACTAATTTAAATTTCTTTTGAGATACCAAAATTGAACTAACTCTGTTTTCGGGGGTATTTCAAATGATCTATTTTCGTTTCTTTTATGAAAATGACAGTACATTACGCTAACATACGATATTTAAAGTTTTGTTAGGTATAGTTCAGATTCTTATTTATTAATGACTAACATCATGTAGTACGTAATGAAACAAGACAGGTTTGGATACATAGAAGCTATTGTAACAGTTTAACATCTAATGATAAAAGAGGTTTAAACTTGTTAAGCCTGAAATGCATGAAAACAACAACAACTGTTGAATGCCATGATCAATGAAACTTAAGCTCCGCTCTACGTGATGCATGATGAAATGAATGTCTAAAAGTTTATGAATGAAAATATGTCTGTTAAATCGTAGGAATTTATGTAAGGGTTATTGCTTACTTATGCGCATTTACGAACTTTTATCGGTCAACAACAACAACGCCTACCACTACCGATTTAATTATTTTAATCCTCATTTATATTGGCTGAAATTATATTTTGTAAATCAATTAACGGGACTCGGTAAATCATTCAATGATACGAAAATAGAGATTTATAGAAATAAATTTCCCAACAATCAAAAGAAAAATGAATTTCCTTTGACACAATAAAAAATTCAACCATTTCAAATGCGCTACGCTTGAAACTATTTCAAAAAGACTGATGAGCTTACTAAACTACAATAAATGATTAAAGAGTTTATTCATTAAATTTAATCATTGATATGAGAAATTTGTCATGCTAGTCTATATGTCTGGGTTATGACTGATTTATGTGCATTTATTACAAACAACAACAAAGATAACAACAACATCGACCGAGTATTTAATAAGTCAATTATATATAATGAAATCATATTTGTTAAAACGATTCACTTCAAACAGCTCTCTTTATTCACACATCCGCGTTCTTGCGTACGGGAGAAAAATCACATTTTTCTTACAAAATAAATCGAGTTTGTATTATCTTAAATATAGAACAAAGCAAGCAAAGGGTGTTCTGTTTTACATTTATAAGTGTGTTAATATTTTCATCGACAATTTTATTCTGTATATGACAAAGCTGGATATGCGCGGAAATATCAGGGGTGTGACCTGATTTATGAAGTGATCTAGTCAAGTTAAAAATGCAGATCAATATGTGATGTCGCACATATTTCTTTAACCAGCTTCCTTTAATAAATATGTACACAAATTTGGGGTGTCATTCATTGTTAATTATATGTCACAATTTGTAATAGCGCAGTCGGTTTACTCTAATCTAGGTTCATTGTTATCACGAAACATTAGTTAACTATTGATCATAAATCAGAATTGGCATTATGTCAATCTTCTATTAAGTGATATAGCTAAACATGCTGAGATGATTTTCCCCGAAATACTTATTGAAATTACTTATGAGCTATATAAACTTTTTTTCCGGGAATTTAAAATATTTTATTCTCGTTCATATACAAATACGACAGTATACATGTATTACTTTAAAATACGTGGGTTCTGTTAAAAAAATCCTTCGCGTGTTTGGAAACATCAAGACTTGCACACAAAGCTACAGTAATACATTTTATAATAAGAAAAAAAAACATTGTTTTAATCCTGAAATATCCATAAATAAAACAAAATCAACAGCAACAACAACAACAACAAAAGCTGTTGAATGTCATGATCGCTGAGGGTTAAGCTCCCATCTACGTGAAAAATGATGAAATAAATTACTGCAAATTTAAATAAATTGTATACTTAAAGAAATTAGAAACGCATCTTCTTTAAACACAAAATATGTTTAGTGATTAAAGAAGTTGCGTGTTTAATTTATTTTACTATATAATATGTATTTGAAGAAATTGGAAACGCAACTTCTTTAAACGTGAAATGTACTTCTTGTTTAAAGAAGTTGCGTTTTTAATTTCTTTCAGTATATTTATTCAAATCATTCTTCTTTATTCATATAGGCCAGTGAATATGTGTGGGTTAGTACTTATTAATAAGCATAGAAGAAATAACATCGGCTGCGCGCGGCACAGCCACGAAACCGATATAATATTTAAAGGCTCAATCATAAACACTTACCGACTTAATGGTTGAAAATGTATTTGGTTATTCAAAAACCAACTAGGCACATACTAGGAAAATCATTCAATTATGCGCAAGTAGAGATTCAAAGATATAATTTATTCAACAATTGGGAAAATAAAACAGTTTTATTGGAAAAATAAAACTTCAACCTTTAAAATAAGCTTTACATTTTCTTAATTATCTGTATAAATTACAAAAATATATTATTGTCTGCTCTTTTTTTTGTGCCATATTAAGTCAGAGCAGCTCGCAAACATACAAGACAAAAACAACTAAAAGTACCTTATAATAAAGCGTTGAAAATTTGGTTCCTATATATATTACATTCAGGTTTAAGTCGCTTTAAAATGTACATGTAAATTATTAATAAAATTAACCTTAGAAATGTTAACACTGTAGCATGTGTTTTATTAATTTCAAGCAATAAAACAGTTGACACTTATCAATTTGCGCTAATAATCTCTTAATTGTAAGAGAAGGCCACCTTTTAAAATTATGTTAGCATAAATACAATAATGGAATATTTTCCCTAAGAATTCTGTTAAAATATTTTGTTTATATTATTCATAAAACCATTAAAGGGTATCTAATCTCTAGACTAAATTTAAATCATTTATATCATAAAAGGAATACAAAGCTCATTTTTTAAATATATCATTCTTGCAGGCTATGCTTCTTAAAAAGAACATATTAATACGAATGAAGGTAAACGTCAAATTTCGTAGCGATCGCTTATCAAGCGATAAGTGAAACTCCGCCTGTAACATCTAGTGCGCAAGCTTGAAAGATAATGATTGACAGCTAACGCTCAAAGTGTAAAATTGAACGCGGCCGGTACTGTATATAATTTCCTGATGAAGTTATCAACCGAAATGTTAAGATACATTTAATATATAGTGCTATTTTAAATGTACCATCGCTTTTTATCATAGGCCTATCCGTTATCTGTGATACGAGGGTTGTTCAAAATTAAATTGGACTGCGAGTCTTGTTTTTCATATTTCATTAAATCTGAAATATTTTCATATATACGGCACTCACCAAATGTTCTCTACAAGTCGAGCATGATTTTATGACATAAATTTACTAAACCCATGTTTTCTGTGTTATTGAATAACCATGGTCACACACACACACACCCGGCGAAGCGCGTCAGAAAGTTATTGAAGGTCAGATTTACTTCTAGTTGTTTTCATTATTCGACGTCTGTGTTTCCTGATATTCTGCCAACCTCTTTTATTACATTCAAATATAGTATATAAATTTGATGTTAGTTGGACGTTTACTTGCTAAACAAAAATAGTGTAAAAAGCATAAGTAATAGAGTTAAATATAGAATTATTATTTATACACTGTCAACATTTATGTTAAAAAAAATAGAAACGCAACTTCTTAAACATAATGGCCAAGTTGCTCGTATTTTCCATTAAATTTAACGGATATATTTTAACGTTAACGTTAAACTATTAACGTTGACGTTAGCTAACGGTCCGTTAAAAAATCTGTTGCTGATCACAGAATTAACATCAGCGTTAGTTAACGTTGACAAGTAACATTTATTGTTGGTGTTAAGTGTTTAACATCAACGTTAAGATGTTGCTATAGAGATTAACCTTACTTCCTGTTTGCATCTTCAACTTCCTCTTTTCTTAAATTCGAAATGGCTGCATGTGTGGGTCCAAATGCTCATCCAAGAGTAGAAAAACCATAAAATGTCAAGGTAAAAAGGGTCCTTAAGATTACAAAATAAAAAATAACCTCTTAAATGTTATTTTTAGACACAGGAAAGTTGGGAATAATTTCTGCCACATGTGTACAGTTATCTTTTTATATGCTCAAAACATGATTTAAACTGATACAACAAAAACAGTAACATTTCTGTATTATTTCTATTGAAAGCTTGTAGCAAATCACTGCGATTTTCATCTTTATTTTCATAACGTTGATGATAACGATGCTAAGTAGGTAAATTAAGAGTTTGAAAATCGCAGTGATTTGCTTTTAACTTGTTTGAATGTCGGAATTTCTTTATGTTCTCTTTCTTGCATACTAGCAACTCTTTTTAAAAAATAACCTAATAAATATTCTACGTCACTACTAAATTATAATATCAAAGAGATGATTTTAATTTTAATCTAGTAAATTTTCCGTTTTTAGACGACGATGTTCCTCGTGCAACATCTTACGGGGTTTATATCTCACAGCTTGTTCGCTTTTCAAGAGCTCGCAACGATGTGAATGATATCAATGAACGTAATCTTTGCATTACAGAAAAACATTTAAAACAAGGTTATCGGTATCACAAATTAAGGAAAACCTTTTGTAAGTTTTATCGCCAATACACAGATCTAAATAATAAATACAGGTGCAGTTTAAAATCACTATTGCAACAAGGTATTTCACAGCCAGTTTTTTATGGAGATTTAATTATAAACTTAGGAAGATAAAAGGCAATTTTAATTTCTCTCGGTTATTCGTAAAAACCATCTGTAAATTTAAAAAGAAAGGTTACCAACATGATATTTTACAGCGCTCTGCAGGCCTGGTGATTAACCCATCTACAGTTGATCATTATGCTTACCTCTTTGGTTACACGACGGTGGCAGGGTTTTAAGAGTTTATGAAGGTTTACGGGAAAATCTTTTCTTAAAAGAATCTAGATTCTTGATTTGTTTCTTTTATCCCTCCCATCGTGTTCTTGCTGATTTTACTCCAGGTGCTCTGGTCTCGGTCAGATCATTGAGTACCCGCTAGTAAGGCTATTTTTTAACACGTAAGTGGCCAAGACAACAATTTTGAAGGTACCATGTCCAATTGTTCTTTGCGCAAACGGTATGAAGACGGGGTAAAATGGGGTGCGAGGTTCGAATCGATCAGGTCAGAAACAAATATAATTAAAATATGTGGTCATGAAAACGTGTGTCCATGTTAGGAAAACGATTTTTCAGTTGTCTAAATTATATTATTACCGATTATTGCCAATACATATTACAATTGTGTTTGAGTACAAAACATATTGATAATCCTAGAGCTAGAAAAGTTTTATTTCTTATGCGTCAGTATTATACGGGGCACGTCACGGGAAACGGTACCTTCAAACAGTTGACGTCAATCCTTGAAAAATGATAAAATCGCATCACTGGTGAAAGGTTTAATGATTTAATTAAAACATAGTACAAACACAATTAATTAACTTTTTCTTCTTCCCCAGTTACATAGTATAGGTAACAACAAAAACATTTACACAAACAATCATTATATTATACATCGGCATATAATACTTAAAGCGGAATTACTTCAATTTAACCCGCTCTTGTATGAAATATTACATGTATTTAGAACTATAGGAACAAATTCGCAGCATTAGTTTGAGCTCATAAAATTTTAATTTACTAAAATAAATTTGGTCCGCGCGACTAAAAGCGAAAGTAGGATTTCCGAAACGTCACAGAAATCGAGATCGCGCATGAAGTGGTCACTTCGTCAAAAATAGATGCTAAATATAGCACCATTATATTGAGCTTTTTAAAAGTTCGTTAACTATAATTTAACATTATCATTGAAAATCCCGTCTATAAGAAAGAATTCGATTGGACCTTTTGTGTTCTGTTAGAGAGTTTATATATTGGAGTCTATATGGATAAATATGATTTTTCAATAATAATTCTGCACTATTTAGAATGTCCCTCTTTCAACAAATGCTATCATTTAACGTTATCTTTTACAACCACTTCAATGTAGAAAAGTCGCATGTCTACGGAAGCCTATTAGGGCCATTTTGACAGGTTAAGTACTTTGGTATGAGGAATACCTCAGATGGAAAGTTCGTTCGGCGTTTAAACTGACAGTCCTACACAATATATTTATGAATGATCAAGTTCCAAGTCAGTAAAATTGTATATCGCCTAGAAGAGGAAAGCAATAACTGTGTAGTCCATTGATATCATTGTATCAGTTCAATGTTGAACAGCTGCAGTTTCTCCTTCCCGGTAGCACAATTGGAGACAGCAAGTCGGGAATTATCCTTGGATACACAAACACTACGTGGATACTTCATCTCCAGCACATGTGAGGACAACATGTGTCCTGTATGAGATACCTGCACTATAGAGTGTGTGTTCTCACTGCAGACAAAGATACAGTCACCAGGACCGACCGCGACACCACGTGGTTCCTTGATGATCTTTTCGTCCTTTACCTCGACTCTCGTATTAGTGGCTGTATCATATATGTAGACTGTGTGCGCGAATCTGTCCGAGAAGACAATCTTATCACGGTTCTTAATGTATCTACAAGCACTTTCATCAGGTTTGTATTGCTTTGAAGGAAAGATAATAGCTAGCGTTCGCTCCTCTCCTTCCACAGATACAACACGGACAGGTTTAGGGTCGTTCAAACATCCTACAAGAAAATTGTTATCCTTCATCATACATATGGAATAACAATTGATGGTCATCTTTAAAGTTCTTGTCATTGTGACTTCACTTGAGTTACTAATTTTAATAAGATATATTTCTGTACCACTTGATACTGCCACGTCCTCATCAGTCATCACAGTCACGTCATGCACGATGCGTGGAAATATTGCAGAGCCAACCTTTTCAAGCTTCTGATTATACACCAAACATTTCTTGTCCTTATTGTCCACAGCGACCAGTCTTCCATCTGGCAGGAACTCCATTCCTGTGTAGAGCGGGTCTTTGAGGCGATGGGCCATGATAAGCTGTTGGGGTGGAGTTCCTTGTAGTTTGACATCGTCTACATCCGACAGTGCCTCTGTCACATCGGTAATGTTACTGTTGCAGACGTCATTTTTCATGTCAAGGTCTTGAAAAGCTTGATTTTTGAAAGAATGCATGTCCTTGGCAACATTCTTTTTCAAGTGTTCAAACATTTCATTAAACTTGTCCTGCATCTCCTGTATTTTGTTGGTTATTTCATTGGCATCTGTCGTTACCTTTCCTCGAATATTCATCAAACGCTGTGCAAAAGCTTTAATATTTGATTCAATATTCAACAAATCTTGTCTGAGGCTCTCCAAATCAATTGTGCCTGATTTAGCTTTATTTTTTATTTCCACCACATTATGACACTTTCGATGCTTTGCGATGGCACATATGCTGCAACATAACATGTCGTCATATTCACACACGAACTCTAGCATCTTGCTATGCTCCTTGCACTGATCTAGTCCTTTCATATCAAATGAAACGCTTAATTCCTCAGCCTCGCAAGCAGAAACTATCTTGTGATCCCTGGACATAGCAAAACGTGTATGTGTTTTAGAACAAGCTGTGCATAGATACTCAGAGCAGTCCACACACCAGTATTCCGCCTTTGTGCACATGTCTGCAGTACTGCAAGGTTGGCATTGTTTTTCGAGTCTCTTTCCGGAAACGTCAAATGCCAGATTACAAAGTACCTCATCTCCAACTTTCTCTTTTGAAAATTTAGATTCCGCCATTTTCTTGGTTATGACCAAACTTTCTCTTAACTCAACGTTGTTCATAATGTAAGAAAGGAATCGTTCCAATAGTATATGCCTTTGATTATATTAATGTATACTTCAGTTTCTTTTTTCTTTTGTTTCCTAACTCAGACAATTATTTTAAGTTTTAATCTAAATCAAACACACCTATTGAGTGATTGCAAGGAGTTCAAATTCCGTTAAAACAACTGATCACAATTACAAATATCAGTTTATTATCATCGACTATCTTTGTAAAACGTACTGAATTCGACATGAAAACAACATATGGACTAGTGCAGGATGTAATAAACAAAGGCTGGTAAACATCGCGAAAAAACAGGGGTATAGTTGATACGCAGTTCTTTTATTAAATGCACATAGAAATTTCAAATTTACACAATGCATATAGAAAAATAAGCCGAGAGAGTAGTTATTACATATAAACCGCTACATCCCAGCAGGCACATCAACGTTTATTCAACGTTGAATAAACGTTGAACATCAACGTTGAAATAAGGTTGAAATAAGGTTGAAAATGGGAGTTGATTTAAACGTTGATATCAACATTTTAATAAACGTTGATTCAACGTTACATCAACATTTATTTAACGTTGAAGGTTAGTTCTTCATCCTTGATAATATTACTTAAACAGTGTTAAAGGTGGTTGAAATATTGTTGGCAAATGTTGAAATAAGGTTGATCAACGTTGAAAATGGTTGAAATGAGGTTGATCAACGTTGAAAATTGTTGAAATGACTTTGGTCAACGTTTAAAATGGTTGATCATGGTTGGAATGAGGTTGATCAACGTTGAAAATTGTTGAAACGATGTTGATCAACGTTGAAAATGGTTGATCAACGTTGAAATGAGTTTGATCAAGGTTGAAATATGGTTGCTCAACATTGAAATGAGGTTGATCAATGTTGCAATTTGTTGAAATGAGGTTGATCAACGTTGAAAATGGTTGATCAAGGTTGAAGTGAGGTTGATCAACGTTGAAATAAGGTTGCTCGACGTTGAAATGAGGTTGATCAAGGTTGAAGTATAGCGCAAAAACAGTATTTATACATTTCCTCAAAATAATTTGCAAATGGCGACATGCATCAAACTTCGTAAACATGCAAATCGTTCTGTAAAATGACGAAATCATCAAACTTTACTTCGATAAGCTAATGGTACAAATGTATTTACACTTCAATTCTTACATATTATGATTTAGAAGCACTTACCAACGCAAATATCTTAAACAAAAAGCTAAAACTTTGCCAAAATGTGTTCTCCTTTGTTCAAATTTCGTAAACAGGAACCGTTATCAGTACGCATGAGCTTGTCGTCGCGCATGCGTGTTGGATCGCTTAATGTACTTACCCGCGTAATTTAAAATCTCCGAAAAAGGCCGCATATTGTAAATAAGTATATTATGTTTTTCATAGTAGCTTAATGTGTAATCTTCAGAAAATAAAGCCTTTATTATTATTATTATTATTATTATTATTATTATTATTATTATTATTATTAATTACCTGGATGGATACAAACAGCTTATTAAAATTGATACCGATCCCAGCAGGCACTCAACTTATGTACGTTAATTATACTACTGATATAGTAGGTGTAATATGGAATATATATAATTAAGACTTGAAATGCTGAAATTTACGATATATACAATTTCAACGAAGAGAAACATATCAACGTTGATTCAACGTTGATCAACGTTGAAACACCAACCATCTTCGTCTATAGTTAATATATGGTTGATATATGGTTGATAATTGTTATCAACGATTTTCAACGTTGATTTAACGTTGAGTGCCTGCTGGGATGTTGGTACTTACCATTACACGACTTTTCGCAAGTTAAGTGCCCATAAGTAGCGATAAGTTTTCTTAAATTACAAGTTTTAAAATTATACTACAAAGAATAAAAGAAACCGATATTTGCAACTTGACCGCATTGGAGCGGCCAGTGACGAAATATTTTAAACGAGTGGGTTTGCGGGCATTAAAAAGGTTTTAAAACATAAAAACCTCACATTTTCCCAGCAAGCTACTTTTGGGAATAGAAATCTGCACATTGCCTTGGTAAATTAACTCTAATATACACATATAATCAACATACTTGCATCAGGGTCTATTGTACCTGCTTGCATGCAAAAGCAATCATAGACGTAAAAAAGTATATAAAGGCACTGACAAGCATAGTGATGATATTTCTGTGACAATAGCACGTATAATTAACCACGACAGGAATAAAATAAATTAACAGTCGTACTTTCACATTTCATTTTTAAAGGAATACGTTCGGCTGGTTATAACCTTTGTTTAAATGATAAAATGTATTTTGAATAATACAATTTTCGTAATCAAGTGATGACGACGAATACGATAATTGTAAAACTTTCTTTTAATTACACTGATAATCGTTTTTTCGAGCGTAGCATGAGAGCGGCCATTATTGACATCTCGTTGTCTCGCGAGAGATAAAACAACGAGGCGTGACGTCATTTACTCACTTCCGTTTCATAAAGAATATACGCAGAGATGAATGCAGGCAAATTTATTTATATGAAAACATTGCTATATGCGGGAAAATATTGCAAAGGAGCACAAATAAGAAAAAATCACATTATAGTTTTAGTGTATTGAGTGTTTTTACCTTCTTATCTTACATTTTGCTCAAGTAATTGCATCGCTCACTAGGATTCAAAAGACAATATGTTAAATGAGAATGTGATATGCTACGATCGCTTTGAAATTTTCCTTTTAGTATAAATTAACATTGAGTTTACTATTGTCCCCTCACGTCTCCTCAAATTTAATATGTCAATTAAGTTTTTTCACACCATTTTAATATGTCACCCGATCTTCTTCGGAGCAAGCTGGATAGTGAGATTAACATATCAGTTAGAGGCAATTAACAATAACACGGGCGTGTTAAAACTTGTACCACTAAGTGTGCAACATTAAATTTTATAATTAGATTTAAGAAAGAAATATACAATTTTACAGTAAATGTTCGTTTTGAAGTATTGAGTTGCACTCAACCCCAGGCTTAGCGGCGTGTAGATTAATATGCATTTCAATCAATACCCATGAACAAGCTTAATCAAACCGGGCCTGAAACATTTTCATATTTGTCAGGGTTCGGTGACTTTCAAAGTTCCCTTGTCATCAACATAAATTTTCAAAAATACATTAATTCAGTTCAGGGCCTTCCCCAGGACATTATGACACCGGTATGCCTTCATTTCTTAACAAACTTATATGGGACGATTGATCTGCCGGTATGCCTTTAATCTTTGTCGGGATGGCTTCATATTCAATAAACAGCTCAATGTCCCCCGAGCCATTTGCACCGGTTGTGGGAAACACCAACCGTTTACAACCCCAAACAAATATCTGACAAGCTCTAAATTCGCCGACATCCGTTTATTCAAATTCGTCGTGTCATAAAGTTATTGTGTCTTCAGGTCGCAAATGAAATTTACAGATCAAAAAACGTTACGGTAAAGCAAATTAGCCAATGACGATCAATTTCTCTACTTTTTTCTGGGAAAACTCCGCCTCCCGATTAGTATGCATGTTGGTGTCTTTTGATAGCGCGGACCACCTGAAGTCGAGTAACTATTACGCAAACAATACGTATAATTATTCTTTTTGCACCAGGAGAAAAACATAACTATGTGAATTTAGTGAAAACAAGAATTATTCGACTGTTGAATAATAAATTCAAGAAAGATGTATTTTCAGGGATCTATGTATTACATTTTAAAAAAAAAGTCAATGGTACTTGTTACTACAAAATGAAAAAGTGGTTAATTTGATCGCTTCAGATGCCGCATACAACAATGACTCTAGATCGCTGAATTCAAACGTTTACCTCGAATTTAAGGACATCGTGTATATACGAAGTAAACGCATTTTGGCCGAAAAATCTGCCAAGTCGACCAGGAAAAATATTTTACACCTATATATTGGCCTCACTACTCTTGAACAAGAAAATAGGTTAAAATGTGTTACAATTCTCGGCATTCTTTTGTAATTAATGGTGGCATAACAAGTAGTTTCTTTCAATCTTGGCTAATTCAGTTTCAGAATTTTCAGGCTCAAAATCATTCACCATTATATATTTGTTAAATGAATGAATATTCCATGGTTGAGAATGATAAGAATTGGACATTAAATGGAAACGATACGAACCGGAAGTGTGTAAATGACGTCATCAGCAGGTGCGCGCATCCAAAAGGAAACAAACATGGCGACGGTCATAGATGCCCGACGATTTTGCAAATAACGGATCTTTGACAGGAGATAACTTTGTCAATATTTAACATAAAATAAAGTTCTATACGTCAAAATGATTCATTAGTAACGCTTAATAACATAGTACTGGTGAAATCCAGCCAAACGTATTCCTTTAAGATTCCCCAAAATCTGAAACCGCAAATCTTACCGACTATTGCGGTAAAAAGGGAGATCAATCATTTTGACTAAACTGTAAGTTTTTTTAAGCAGTGGGCTCCCATCGTTATGATTTTAGTTACCATAGTTTATGCAGTTTATTTAATTCTGTTTAAATACTTTAACTTTGTAAACTTCTAACATATTGGCAATAGATACAGCGTGTAAAGGTTTAAAATATTTGTTTTGTTTTTCAACTGTTTAAGACACGGATTACGTGTTCCGGTTTGTTCCTGATCCACGTACATAGTAAGACGTCATATCTTATAAGAGAATTACCGTCATCAGACAGAAGTTATGTTATGGGCTTACCATAAATAAGTTGCCACCGATATAGAGATGGTACATAGTAACAAAATATTTACGTAGAATATTAGGTGTCCGAAAATCAACTAACTTGTCTGCCCTTTATGTGGAACTGGGGTTTATCCCATTTTTCGTGTGCCGAAAAGTTATAATGATTAAATATTGGCTTAAACTTTTGAAACAGAATAATACGAAATTACCAAAAATTATTTACACACTTTTAAAAGAACACTGCGATCGTGGTCAAATACGCAATGGAAGAAATTGGGCTCTGAATATAAAAATATATTTAATAATTTAGGTCTTTGATATATATGGGATAACCAATTTGATATTTTCATTCCATTTGATATGAAAGAAAAAACAACGAATTATTTATAATTATCTGCAATCTGGGTATTCTGAAGTAAATAATTCCAGCCGTTTAAAATCATACAGTATAATCAAACATGCGTTTGACTTAGAAACATACTTAAAAATATTACCTGACGGTAAACATAAAATTGCATTGTGATAGAAACCGGAAGATACGCAAATTTAGATCAAAATCGAATAATATGCAAGTCTTGTAGTATGGGTGTTTTAAGAAAACGAATTTCATTTTTTTGCTAGTTTGTAATGTCCTAATTACAGAAATTTAAGAATAAAATATTGAGCACACTATTTTTGTCATTTGCCTACAATTAAAAAATCAAAATAATTATTTCATCAAAATCTAAGAAAACAATTTTTAATTTGTCAAAATATATATACTTTAATAACCAAATACGTGTACCATGATCTATATCTAACATACATGTTGTTTACCAAATAACCATGTACTTTTTTCTCCTCAGAAAACCTCCTTTTTGTTATAAATATGTGTGTCTCTCTCTATATATGTTATGATACAGGCTTTAAACATTGTATAATGTTTATGCTGAAATAAAATATTCGTATAGTTGCAAAATTTGGTGGGGTGGGGACAGGAGTGATAATAAGACTTAGATTTAGAAAAGGTAGTTAACGAATTGTGTCAAACACATTACTCTGCGGCATTTATGATAATAAGAGGTTATTAACCGGTGTTCAAGGGCCGGGAGGTGATATCGGCCCGGAGGAGCAATATTGGCCCGAGAGCTTTAGCTCGAGGGCCTATGTTGCTCAGCCGGGCCGATATCACCTCCCGGCCCTTTAACGCCGGTTTATAACCTTTTTATTACATGTGCCGGGCTAATATCAATGTCTGCAATTTTTACGCTCTGTAATTCATACATTTACTAAGCACTACTCTATTCATTAATTAACTACGTCACGATGAATGCTTTCAATATACTACGTCATTTAGAGTTTTGTGACGTAATTACAGATTGTTTACATTTTCAAACTGTAAAAGAGGAAGTTGCTGTCAGTTGATTTTTTAGTGTTTTTTTTAGTGATTTTGTATTTGAACGATTTGATAAAATTGTGCTGGATATGGGATTGTAAAAAGTTTATTCCTGAAGTGTTTTACAGCGGTATGGGTATGTAAAGGCTGTTATTTGTTAGTGTTTCATTCCCATAACGCTGCTGCGAGCTTCAATTCAACAAAAACATAATGCAGGCATATCTTGTTTCAAAGAAGAATAGGCATAAAGGAATATGAAGGAACATGATTCTGGAAATGCAGTGCTTTTTGTTCTTGGTTGTACCCAGGTATGTACAATTTCTCCATGTTTCTCTTGTCATTGTTATCGCTCTCAGAATATGTCTCATGTTAGCATGCATGTTCTTTCTTAAATATGCTACTTTTTGCATCTAGCCCAAAAAACTGGAATGTGACTCGATCGATTCAATCGTCGCCATCTTGAAATGTAAAAGTAAAATCCTGTCTCAAAGGTTACCACGTGCAAAAATTCGTGATACGGGATTTCTGCCCGCGATATCAGGTTTTCGGCCCGCGATATCGGGTTTTCGGCCCGCCCTTTATCATGCAAAGTACCCGGGCATTTTGGTCATTATTTGTTACTATTTATAGTAACACATGTAATAAAGATTTATAATAACCTTTGGAAAATAGAAATATAATAAAAACTATTATCATTTCAGGCATGTTGGGTTCTTGTTAAATATGTGACACTGTAATAAATGACTAAATGAATGAAAATCAATCTGACTTGCTACGCATTCTGAAACATGGCATTATAATTGTCTTTGTTCGGCCAGACGTTAATGGCAAACAGGAGTAAAGGCATGATGGCAAAATCTCAAAATATTATCGCACCTTATAATCGTGCCTGTTTGACATGTCTGTTTCGTCTGATCAAGATCTGCACTGTTCACCTTTAGATTTATTTGATAAATCTGACCAAAAGGCGATGTGTAGATCCAGATCAGACGACATGGATCAGCCAGCTAATCTGGATCTATACTTGTCTAAAGTGTGATAAAACATGTAAGGGATTATGGAGCAAAGGGATGAGTTGTTAGATATATTTGCAAAAAGAAGCAGTATAATCATTTTATATTAGCAAATAAATTATCGCAAGTCAAAACTTACTTTCATGTTGTTAAACAACACAGCATCATCAAATTCCTTGTTGTAAGTCCTATATGTTAATCATTCAAGCAATAATATTTGCCACAAGTGTAGACCCAGATCAACCTGAGCATCTGTCTGCAGTCAGATCTTGATTTACACTGTTCACAACTTAGACAAGCTCCAAGCAGGATCATTTGTAGAATTTCCCTGAATGCTAATGCAGCCAGTATGTATAGTATAGTTCTTACTAACTGATCTTAGAACGGAGATTTCGCTTCAATTTAAACGTTTGTGTTTAGATAATAAACTACTGGAAAAGTTTGGAAGCCTGATCTTACAATATTGTGTTTACCTTCCTTGTTTATTGCATTATCGCATGGACAAACGGTGTTGATCAAGATCAGCATGCATATCGTTGCAGTCTGATTTTAATCTACACTGTATGCTTTTACATTTATAGGATCATTTCTCGCCATGAAATGGTAGGTTTAGATCCAGATACAACTTTATGGATATTCAGGCTGATCTGGATCTGCACAGTTTGTGCATAGGATAAAAATCGGATTAATAGAGTAACAGGTTAAAATATAATGCAATAAGTAATATATGGACTGCCTCGGATTGAAGGTGAAACAAGGATGTGAAAAATAGCAACACTCATCCTCCTAATACAGCCAAAAAGGAGAGTAAAATGAGAGCAATTTCAAATAAGGCACTTAAAACAATAAAAGCAAACTTGTTCAGTGTAACACTAATTTTTCACATTAAAGTGATAAAGAGACTTGTCTGGACCGAATAGGATGAAGGCGGGATGTATATGGTGGGGATGTTTTGGTGAGATATAAACACATTTTAAAATATGTTGTCCCGATCATGTCCGTGTTTAGGAAGTCCACATTTGAAGTTGTCACAGTGACACGTAAAGGAGATTCAAATGGCTCTGAGACACTGGACAACAGATCTGTATTAGAGAAAATTGGCCATAACCATTACATAATTATTTAAAATAAATGTTTTACTTGCTCAAAACAACACCCCTAAGTTAAAAATGGAAGTCTTATTTCTTTGGCCGTCGCGATGGGCGTCAGTACTAGACCACAGTTCCGGTTAGAACAATGTCCAGCTATCGGGCAAGTTTTACAAACTCTAAACTAAGGTAACAAGCTGTATTGTTTTATTGCAAACAATTCAAAACGTGTACCAAGTAGTCTCAAAACGTTCACTTAAATAAATCATTTTAATTAAATTGAACAAACAATTAGGGTTTTACATAATATGACTACTCTAACATTTATATCTTTTCCAGATGCATGTAAGATTTATATAAACAATCAGTTTTAACATGTTTAATATATTTTACTAATGACTGATTGATATGCGTAGTTCCACCCATGTGCTATCACAGCTAAACAATTATTTTAATAATTCTGTTCTTTTTTAAATGTTCTTTTAAATGTTCTTGATCAAATTGTGAGGTGAGGGCAGCCATTAACGTGAGCTCTGCACTTGTGACCCAAACCTATTGCAAATATGTATGATATCATATTACATATGAAATGGCAATAACATATGTTTAAATCATTACATACAGAACATACATTAAACTGTGACTTTAAGTTATCATACAAAAGCTGTTTGTACCTGTACATGTAAACTAAGTCAGCACATTTAAAACACTCTTTCAACATCTGATTTATCTAGTTATAGAGTATTATTTTGAATATTTAGATTACAGATAAAAACATTAATACAATCGTTTTACACCTTCTAAATGAACAATTAAGTTCCTTGTTCATGAACATGAACACCGCGTATAGATAGACAGGTCATTCGCAATTGTATTAATTTTGACAATATTCATAAAATGTGTTAATATTAAGTGTTTAGTTCATTTATTTCTTTATTTCATTTCAATTGTGTATAGCTGCAGCCCCCCTTCCCAGTAGCGCTATTGGAGACAGCAAGTCGCGTGTTATCCTTGGATACACAAACACTGCGCGGATACTTCATGTCCAGCATATGTGAGGACAATATCTGTCCTGTATGAGATATCTGCACCATAGAGTTTGTATCTTGACTGCTGACAAAGGCACAGTCAGCAGGACCGACCGCCACACCATTTGGTTCCTTTATAATCTTCTCGTCCTTGACCTCGATTCTTGTGTTGTTGGCTATGTCATAGATATTAAAAACGGTAAGCGAATCTGTCAGAAAGTACAAACTATGGTTCTTAATGTATGTACAAATACTTTTATGTATTTTGTATTGATTCGATGGGAAGTTTATGGCTAGCGGTCTCTCCTCTCCTCCCACTGATACAACACGGACAGGTTGTGGATCGTCGTAACATCCTACAAGAAAACTGTCATCCGTCATCATACATATGGAATAACAATCCATGGTCACCTTTAAAGTTCGTGTAATTGTGACTTCACTTGATTTACCGATTTTAATAAAACATATTTTATGACCATTTGATACTGCCACATTCTCATCACTTATTAATAACGAACCTACTTTCCTAAGTTTCCGATTATACACCAAACAATTCTTGTTAAAATTGTCCACAGCGACCAGTCTTCCATCTTCCATCTGGCAGAAAATCAAGACCTGTGTACATGGGCTCACCAACATCACCGTCATCTTGCTTCAGGTCAATAGCATCCAGCAGCTTCAGTTTTACTTTCTGATCTTCCTGTTGACTGTTTTTACCATCAATAAACGTGGTGACATAGAATTTAGTTCAATAAACTGTACTAGAACAATAGCAAAACATGTTTCTTCCAGTGACTACAAAAGGAAAATTTGACATTCATGTTTCTATTGTTTATAACTATTGTTCTAGTAAAGTTTATCGAACTAAATTCTAAGACATTGTTAACCTTGATATAGACAACCTTCCTGTGACTGTAGTTTAATACTATGGTGGATACTTTGAAAGTTTGGACTCCCGGCAATAAGGCTACACTCAGTGAAAAAAATTGTTTCACATTTCTAATTTTTTTATAATTCCTGATTGACCTGTAACACGTATATGCCCTATAATTGATATCTGAAGTAATAAGAAGATTTATTATTATTATATAACATGAACTTTATGAAAATAGGTCACCACACTCCCCCCCACTTTAACAGAATATTGTGACAAATGATATCACCTTAAATCATGAAGCATATTATTGATCGGTCAACTATAATAGTTAATATAATACCAATGTATAGAATCGTTCCAATTGCAGTGTCATCTTGATAAATATTACTCAAGATGCCTTTACGACAAAAGAAATTTCATAATTTATTAGAAGTGCCATACTTTTATATACACTTCAACTTCATCCTCAATGATGAAGTCTTATTCACCGACAAATCATAATTCCTTGATGTTAGTCAGAGCGACGTATTACGAGGCGTAGCTACATTGAAAGCCCCTCACAATATATTTGACGGTTCATAAAAAAATCATAATTATTATTAAATTTTGGTGTTTGATGTTTTGACGTATAACGTCAACGAGCACGCATGTTTTTCCACGAGTTGCTGCGTACACTCATTCATTAAGCCGCCAACGTGGCTGTTTCAAAACCCATGCAAAAAGCCTAAATATCACGAATTATTCTAATAATTTCTGTATTAATTAGAGTTTTATGAATGTAAATATGAGGATTGAATCGATGGTTTTCAATTGGGTATTAAAAACAGTTTGATTGTTTAAAGTACGCGTGAAGCCCTTTCGGTCTTCATCCACTTAAAACAGCCTACACTGGTTTCCATACCCAAATGAAAATATCAATTCAATTCTTAATTATTGCATTTAAACTTGGAACATAAAAAACAAAACAAGTCTTTAAAAGTCATGACAATCGATAAAAATTTGAATCATAGTGAAGACGCATCTAGAAACTGAAAATTTCAAAATTAATACATTATTTAAATTGCAGCAGACCTCTCGGCAAATCAAAATTTGCTTGTGTCGCAGAAATGGATTTTTTATACATCTTGCAAGTTTATATGTTTCGTCGATATCTATATGGGTTTACCCGTGTTTTCTGTGTTCAACATCTATTACAAATATTTTGTATTGCATAATTATGTGTGAGATGCAGCCATGACATCGTTGCCTACAGTGAGCGCACGTTTCCCCACGTAGACTTTTAAGTCCAAATTGAATTTACTTAACTACTTCATTTCCGTAGCACATGACAAAAACATTCCGTCAGTCGTTGTTGTGCTAAACACAAGACTCGTTTTGATATTTTTATTTTCTCGTACTTGCATATTGGCAACTCTGTTAAAAATATTAGCTGAAGAATTCCATCTTCAGGTTTACAAAATTAATCCGACATTTAAAAAGTAAGCAATATTTATTGATATTATTTTATTCATCTATTCATCGCCGGATACAATATTTCCAGAAAGGGGATTTGTTTGGAACAGTCTTGTGGTAGTTACCTGATAATTTCCACTTTACGTGCCCAAATCCCCGTTAAACTAAATATTGCATCTCAAATGATGGGTTCGAGCAACTCAACTTAAACCCGCCACATCAACATCGCATTTAAAACATCATTTTGCGTTTATTCAGAAGTGCTTTGCCGCAGTTCAAAACATAGCGAAATACGCTTACCAGGCAAAATCATATGCAGGAAACAGTTTCCCATACGAGCAATAAAAAAAATGAAATATGCATATCAGGAATGGCCACATCTAGCATACACAGCCTCCCCACACAGCCAAAAAGTAGAGAGGAAAAGAGAGCATGGTATTACAAAAATCAGTTTCAAAATGGACGCCACAAACAAATAACGGAAGTGAGAACCGGAGGGGTTACCGCCTTGGAACGGTCAGTGGCAAAACAAATTGCCACTGGGGGTTTAAACCAGGTTCAAGGGTGCACCAACCTCACACTTGCCCCAGCAGGTTCTCGTATCACAAAACAAGTACAAATTGTCTTGGTGAAATAACTCCAACCCACCCATCAGCTCAACAATGTTGCATGCAAAAGCATACAAACATATAAACATAAGAATTTAATAGCATTGCAAAGCCAAAGGGCGGGTACTCAATGATCTTACAGAGACCAGAGCACCTGGAGTAAAATCAGCAAGAACACGGTGACAGGGATAAAAGAAACAAATCGAGCTTCTAGGTTCTTTTTAGAAAAGATTTCCCCATAAACTTTCATAAACATAAAAAATTTCCCCATAAACTTTCATAAAGAATTTGAAGGAGATCACGAAGGCCATATGATGTATTTTTTGTCCCTGGCAATATTGGCAGAAAATAGGGAGAATAATCGTCGCATATTAACATCGGTGACATGGGAGAGTAATCGAGTTATTGGAAACACAAATAATAGGTTTGAAACAGTTTTAATTAACAATATCTGTTCATTATTTGTATTTTAGATTGGCAGTAATCAGCATGTATAGCAATTTATTTTAACAGAGCTGTAATTAAACGGTTAATCGCAACTTAATAACATTAATCGGTTACCGATGTCATGCGGTGATGATTACGTTTCTAATTTACTGTATCCGAATTAATCTAAAGTCTGGAGCGTTATTGGAATTACATCGCTCGGCGCTGTTGCCGTACGGTACTAGTTCGATCCCCAGTAGAGGCAATGCCATTAGTAGTATTTTTGTTTGAAGATGACACCATCGCCGATCTATCGACCTGATACTGTTTTCGAAACTTTTTCCTTTATTTTTATTTGAAGATGAGATCAACGCCGATCAAATGACCCGACACTGTTATCTATAATGGTATTTCCCCGTTTGTGATTGAGGACTTACACCACAGACGCGTGCTGTGAATCAGTGACTGCCTTTAGATTAGATGAAAAGTGAAATTTGAAAGCCGTCGAACGCGACAAGAGTCATTTTTTTCTAAAACACACCCATTTAAAAATAATGATAACCCCACTAGCGCTTGACCATCCGCCATAACCCTTGACAACCTAACTTATACGTCCTTGTTTAAAAGTAAAAATTGTTTCACTGATATTCCATTTTATCAAAACTTTTTGAAGCGAAAACACACCGCCATAACCGTAGTTATAAAAATTTCATAGTCTTTGTTTAAGTTACATACATAGAATATTAAATGATTTAGAATTATCATTTTGATGTTGTATATGTTCGTGAATTGTTAAATTATTTTCTACATTTTGAACAGAACATGATACAAGATCATTTTAATTTTTTTGAATTTTAAGAGGTTTTATATCTAGAGACTATTTTGTCACATTTAAGTGGCCAAGACGACATTTTTAAAGGACCTTGTTCAATTGTTCTTTTCCCAAATTGTTTGAAGACGGGGGTGAGGTGGGAAGGGATGAGAGGATCGTGTTGATCATGTCAGAAACATATCTTTAAATATGCCGTCATGAAAATGTATGCCCATGTCAAGGATATGGAAGCGTATATGGTACACCCTGATAATGTCGTTTCATGCGAAGATGTGTGCTTGTAGGACGACATGATCGCACCAAGTTACCAGAATTATATAAAGAATGATATGATAATTGGATCATGACGTAATAACAGAACTCGATTTGTCGTCTTAATCTGGTCATTACTGAATAACATAAGTCGACTTGTCGTGTTAAAATAAATCGACATAACTACATACTAACGTACTTTGTAAAAATTGCTATGTTGACTATGCTCATTATTTCGGCTTTACGACTTTCTATAGGCGACATATAGACCCATAAATTCCAGAGTTATTGCCCCTGAATAACTCCAAAACTGACAATTGTTAGCCTTTGACCTGTCTAGCCAAATAATTATTAATAATTATTACAGAAAGAATGAATAAACATTCACCAAAATGTTAAAAGGATGTAATTTTGTGCACCTCCTATTTCGCAAGGGCCATTACTGTTAATTATTCCATTATTGACCCTAAAATAGCCTAAATGATGAAAATTTGCTTGTAAGTTCCATATCCAAAAACCTATGATGAATAGAATCATGGAACCTTCACCAAATTATTTAGGATGTGATAGTGTGCATCTACTATTTTGAAAGGGCTATTATTCGCAAATTACTCGTTTATTGCCCCTGATATAGCCAAACAATGATGAAAATGATGAAAATTGGCTTGTGACCTGCTTTGCCAGATAAATATTCCAGATAGAATCTTTTAACCTTTACCAAAATGTTTTCCAGGATGAGACGTGTGCACCACCTATTTTTAATGACCATAGCTCACAATTCAGCCATTATTAATGTAGCACTGTCGTACATACTCCATTAGATATTCATAATCATTGGTCTACTTGTACACATTCATGATGTCTATGCAAAAGTTGAACAAGTCTTTTTAGACCACCTTCAGATGGTGGGCCTATCAACATTCGTCCGTGGTCTGTCCGTCCGTTAACAATATTTTGCCCCCGCTATTAGTCAGAAACTACAGGTTGGGTTTTGACCAATTTTGCTCAAATTGTGCCCCTGGTGCCGTAGTTTGTCCTATCCAAAACTGGATCACCTAGGGTCAAAAGAAAGGATTTTTGTTAACCATTTCCTGTATAGACACACTTTATTGCTAGGGCGAACAGTTTAGATCCAGGTCAGCCGGCATTCATTAGGTTATTTCTGACCAAAATGCGACTTGAGCAGATCCTGATCAGACGGCACGGATGTGCTGGCTGATCTGGATCTACACTGGTCGCACATGCGTAAAAATGCGTATATATCAAGGAAATTGTTAAAATGCTTACTAGAACTATGTGGATAAGATGACATAGCAGACGTCGATAATGACATATTTTAAAATATTGTTGCACTTACTTATGTCATAAAGATTAGTTTACGTAGACAACCGGTACAGTTAATTTTCTTTTGTTATCATCACAAGTCGACTTACCTTAAGTCGATTTAATCAAAACATCAGGGTGTACCATATACGCTTCCATACAAGGAAGACCACAGTTTTAGTTGAATGATTAACGTTTATTACCGATTCTTGTCAATAACATTTTAAAGTACAAAACGAATTGATCATCTTAGCGTTAGAAAAGGAATTTGGATTTCTAATGCGCCAGTGCTATACTCAACCTTCAAATGTAAAACTTCCTGTAAAACCACCTATGATACCATGCTAAAAACACATCAGAAAAGCGAATTTCAAAGATTAAATGAGATAAATCATTGCACAAAGAGAAAGAATAACTTGAACTTTACTTTTTCCCGATTACATACGCAGATAACAATAGCAGTATTGACACAAACTATGATTACCATATACATTTATAATTACAACAATACATACATTAAATTAATCAAACAAAAAACTGTCAGCTATTAAATAATTCAGCACATTTCAGAATGTCCCTCTTTCAAAATATGCTATCATATGACGTTATCATTTACAAACACTTCATAACTATAGTAGTAAAGTCGTAAGTCAGATAACACGTTCGTTCATTTATCCTGCCAAATATAAAAAAAATATTTTTGAATTATCAGGTTCCAGTTCTCTGCAAAAGTACATCACCTATACATGTGGATAGACATGATTCTACGATGTAAACAATAATTGTATAGTCCTTTGATATCATTATATCGGTTCAATTTTATACAGCTGCAGCTTCTTCTTCCCGGTATAACCATTGGAGACAGCAAGTCGTGTGTTATCCTTGGATACACAAACACTACGTGGATACTCCATATCCAGCACATGTGAGGACAATATCTGTCCTGTGTGAGATATCTGCACTATAGAGTTTGTCTTATTACTGCAGACAAAGATACAGTCAGCAGGACCGATCGCCATACCACATGGTTCCTTGGTGATCTTCTCGTCCTTGACACCGACTCTCGTGTTGTTGGCAATGTCGTAGATGTAAACGGTGTGCGCGAATCTGTCAGAAAATACAACCTTATTACGGTTCTTATTGTACGTACAAGCACTTTCATTGATTTTGTATTGCTTTGAAGGGATATTAATAGTTATCGCTCTTTCCTCTCCTTCCACTGATACAACACGGATAGGTTGTGGGTCTTCGTAACACCCTACAAGAAAATTGTAATCCGTCATCATACATATGGAAAAACAATTCATTGTCACCTTTAAAGTACGTGTAATGGAGACTTTACTCGATTTACTGATTTTAATTAAAAATAGTTCATGACCCCTTGATACTGCCACATTCTCATCAGTCATCACAGTCACGTCATTGAGATTGACCGGTAATAATACAGAGCCCACTTTCTCAAGCTCCTGATTATACACAAAACATTTCTTGTTCTTATTGTCAACAGCAACCAGTCTACCATCTGGCAGAAAATCCAGACCTGTATATAACGGCTCCATTACATCACCGTCACCTTGCTTCAGGTCAGTAGAAGCCAGCAGCGTCAGCTTCACTTTTTGATCTTTGTGATGACTGTTCATACTATTAACAAACGTAATGACATTGAAAGGGACATATTTCAGTGTGAGCTTACCGGGTGTTGCGTTATTTGATGGAGGAAACTGAACTGACTGATCAAAATCAAATGACATTTTTATGTCCTTCAAATCAGAAATATCTTGATCAACTTTCACTTGAAATGTCCTGACTCGATCTTTTAGGTGATGGACCATAATAAGCTGTTGCACTGGAGTTCCTTGTTGACTAACACTGTCTACATCAGAGACTGCATCCGTCAAATCAGAAATGAAATTGTTGCATACGTCATTTTTCATGTCAAGATCCTGAAACGCTTGTTGTTGGAAAGAATGTATATCCTTGGAAACGTTCTTTTTCAGATTTTCAAACATTTCATTCACCTTGTCCTGCACCTTCCGAATTTTCTTGGTTATTTCTGTGGCATCTGTTGTTACTTTTCCGCGGATGTTCATCAAATGCTGTGCGTATGCTTTAATTTTTGATTCAATATTTAACAAATCTCGTCTGAGGCTATCCAAATCAGCTGTGCCTGTTTTAGCTTTAGTTTTTATTTCCTCAACATTATGACACTTTCGATGCTTTGCAATGGCACATATGCTGCAACAAAGAATGTCATCGTCATCACACACAAACTCTAGCGGTCTGCTATGATCCTTGCACTGATCTAGACCTTTCATATCAAATGTTACGCCTAATTCCTCAGCTTCGTCAGCGACAGTTATCTTATGGTCCCTGGAAATAGCAAATCGTTTATGAGTATTGGAACAATCTGAGCACAGATACTCAGGACAGTTCGAACACCAGTATTCCGCCTTTTTTCTGATGCCTGCAGTACTGCACGGTTGACATTGCTTCTCGAGTCTCTTTCCAGAAACCGCAAACATCTGATTTCCAGGTACCTTATCTCCTACTTTCTCTTTCGAAAATTTAGATTCCGCCATTTTTGTGTGTAGTTTCAAGCCATCATCGCGCACTTTACTTTAACAATATATTTTGTTCGCATTTTAATGAGTAAATCATTTTGCAATAACATGTATGATAATATGTGTCCTTGTACAGATGAGAGAAATTCCACAATTTCACGAAATACACTCATGTTTCCCAGCTCTTACATGAATGAGGAAGTTTAAAGTTAGGCGAGCGCGATTTTCCACTACCAGGAAGAGAATAGTAGCCCACTGATTATTCTGATTACTTTGATTTTTTCAGGATGCCTTCTTGGTAGGCTTTCAAAGCATAAGACGTAATGCTCCGGAATTTATTTGAATAAATAACTACCAACATGGCGGAAAATTGAAAACGTGATTGATTTTTTAATGCTTTAAATTTACTTTGTAATGATCGTATATCAATGAGAAGTATGAAACTTAGCATAAGTTGCTTCAGTTATCGTTTTGTATACTGATATTTTAATGTAATCGCCTCCATAAAAACACAAACTTTAGTTTCCTGAGGCATTGATCACTTTGAAACCATTCCTCCAACTTGTTTTAAAGGGGACCGAAGGCGAGCGAGAATTTTAAAAGGATAACTTCCAATCCCGGAAGATATATATCGGGTAAGCCTAAAATGATTTTCATTAGACGACGCGATTCACATGATGTCCATAGCTTTATAAGATAACCAGGTTCAAAATTAAGAATAAACGATAACAATTCTTTTGGCTTGAACTGCTCAATACCTATTAAATATTTATAACTGGGCGGAAAAGGAGGGGGTAAGAAAATTCAGGATTTAGAATACAACAACCTCACACTTGCCTCGCCTGCTGCTCTTAAAAATATCAATACACACGTTGTCTTAATAAAGAACTATAACAAAAACACTTATTCAATATTTCAAGCAATCATAGACGCAAATAAAAGAAAAAAATCTAAACTACTGTAAATCATAGTGAGTACACGTAATAATATCAACTGTGTGAAGTTGGCAGTGAGATATGATTTGGGTATTTGATATTCAATTCGAATCCACTGCCAGCAGTGAGCTGGCTATTCGCTTTACACAAACAGCGAATACCCTAATGAGATCGAATCCACTGCCAGCAGTGGGTTGGGTATTCGATCTACACAAAACAGTGAATACCCTAATGAGATGATGATCGAATCCAGTGCCAGCAAAGAGTTGGGTATTCGCTTTACGCAAACAGCGAATACCCAAATGAGATCGAATCCACTGCCAGTGGATTCGAATTCAACTGGATATTGAATATACAATCCCCAATTCATAACTCACTGCCATCTTCACACACCTCAACAAGTTCACGCTGGCAGGAATTATTGAAATTGACAATTACTTTTCTTTTCAAGATATCCACACCCCTTGAAACTATCCCTAATTAATGTCTCTAACCCTTGTAAACGCTAGTGACATATTTTGACCTTATTTGGATTGTGCTGAAGTTATTTTTTTTTTAATTAACGTTGAAATCAACATTGTTTTATTAAAATATCAATTTCACTTCATAGTAAATGCCTATATTCATTTTTTTTCTACCCCGGTCTGACCACAAAAATGCAGTAAGAAGGGAATTCAATCTCTTCGACAACAGTTTTAAAGCAGTTTGCTCCCATGTAAATGCTAGACTATGCTTAGTTATCAGGATTTATCCTGCAAATACTTCTTGAACTTTTTACCAGGGTCGTAAAAGTAAATTATAGAGACCCTGTTTTTACATATTGGCAGTTCTTGCGAGGTTAAGGTTTAAAATTGATTACGCCTTTTTCAAAATTGCTGCTTAAGACATTGTCAATCGAATCTTAGTAGTTCTTAGAAGTTCGAACTTCAAGTTGATGATTATCTATAAACCTATCGGTCATGACTGACACTTCCTAGCTTTTCCTTCTGTAGGATGGAGGGCCATTTTAAATTACATGTGACAGAAGACGACAGAATGATTTGATAGAAGGGACCAGTGGCAGATCAACAGTGGGGTTGCTCGAATCCCCTTTTTTGAGGCAATATCTAATTTCCATGCAGATTTTGGCCAGAAAGTTGCAAACCATTATTTTGCTACCTTAGGACTAACCAAAACGAACCCCCTTTCTGGAAATTATGCATACGACCCATGCATATAACTTAAATTAATTTTAATTGAGTTTGGGAAAATGAAGCTTTTTACTTAGAAACAGTAATTTGAAAAATGACTTTTTTTAAGTACGTTGTCAATTCGCAATATTATTAACTTCTATTCATGACGCAAGAATATATTCATATACTATTATTATTATATGAATTTGGGATCCTCTAAAATATATAGCACTGTATTAAATGACTTCTTAATAAAAACGGAATTGCGCTGCATTTTCTGATCATCATCAAAGTTGTCTTTGTTCCTCTAGCCCAAAGCACGATGACAAAGATGTGTATAAAGTGAAGACAAGAAAGTGTTCGGACAAATTCTTGAAAATATTATTGCTTCTTCGCCTTCATTAATTCGTGAAAACTTTTATCCGTTATGCAAGAAATTGTTATCTTACACATGTGTGACACCTTTCTAAGCAATTCTACTCTTCAAATTGTTTTTATGCCGACACATCAGCGTAACATCCAAGGCGCGCGCTTTACCCAGCACAGTCTTTTTTATTCTGAATTGAATGTATTTTATTTTTGTAACAGGTGATAAAAAATTCCGACAGTCATCGTCGTGCCATATAAAATACATAACACTATTTGGAATTTCTATATTTTCTCGCACATGCATATAGGCAATCATGTTAAACTATTATTTAACTAACCGATGATGCTAATGAATTCCACTTAAATAAAGTAAACCCTTCATGAAAGCAAGCAAACTTTCTTAATCTTATATTTCTATTGAAGAACTGAAGTATTTTTCCGCCTTCTTTTAACAAATCTCACATCCTTCGGGTCATGACTGACAAACAATGGAAAGTAATCGTCCATATAAATATCGGTGAAAAGGGAGAGTAATCGTATTTGCAAAAGGAATTTGAAAAAGGCTGTTCTTATTCTTTAATCAGATTCGCTGGAATAAGCAGGTTTTAATAAGTAATTGATTCAAACAGATCTGTTTTAAAGCAGTTGGTCACAACTTAGTTGTTGACACCATAACCGATCTGTCAGCCTATCTTTCATACACACTGGCTTGTCCCCGTTTCTGATTGAGGGCTAATGATGAAATGACAACAACACAGATTTCTTTAAAGAGACATACCTTAGATTCATGATTCTGTAACATACTTATTTAAACTGATGACACGGGGCGTATATTTTATTTTATTTTCAAAATATTTAACAACTATTTATATAAAGTGTTCATTAAGTCAATTTATTTTAACATTTTACAATTGCTATCACTTACTCTAAAACCAGTTGAACATCCTAGAGTTAGAAAAGGTAGTTGGATTTCGCAGGAGGCGTTAATACTATACACAACCTTCCGTTGAGCCCAACCTCCGTACAACCAGCTATCGGACCTTGTCAAAAACTCATCACGGGCAAAAGATTAAATGACAAAAAATAGCATAAACTAAACATATTCACCTCTACTCCTTTCCCAGCTACATACACAGATAACAACAACAACAAAACATTTACAGAACAATCATTTCATGAAACATTTATAATGGCATACAGTATAAAAATTAAATTATAAAAAAACTGATTGAGTACTAATAACACAGCAAATTTTATAAAATTTCCTTAGATAGCATACCGGTATGTATCGCGGCGTTGTCATTTCGTATATTGATAGACAACTGTGTGGTTAATGGATATCATTAAATTAGTTTTATGTTGAACATCTGCAGCTTTACCCCTCCAACAACACCACCGGAGACAGCAAGTCGTGTGTTATCTTTGGTCACACAAACGCAAAGTGGATACTCCATGTCCAGCTCATGGGAGGACAATATGAGTCCTGTATGAGATATCTGTACTATAGAGTTTGTTTTGTTACTGCAGACAAAGATACAGTCAGCAGGACCGACCGCCACACCACGTGGTTCCTTGATGATCTTCTCGTCCTTGACATCGACTCTCGTGTTGTTGGCTATGTCATAGATGTAAACGGTGTGCGCGAATCTGTCAGAAATTACAGCCTTATTACTGTTGTAAATGTATGCACAAGTACTTTCTGCGAATTTGTATTGCTTCAAAGGAAAGTTTAGAGCAAGCGTCCTCTCCTGTCCTCCCACCGATACAACACGGACAGGTTGTGGGTCGTTCAAACATCCTACAAGAAAATTGTCATTCGTCATCATACATATTGAATAACAATTTATGGCCACCTTTAATGTTCGTGTAAGTGTGACGTCATTTGATTTACTGATTTTTATAAAATACATATCCCACCCACTTGATACTGCCACATTCTCATTAGTCATCACAGTCACGTCATGTGGAAAGTCCATTAGTAATACAGAGCCCTTTTTTTCAAGCTTCTGATTGTACACCAAACATTTCTTGTTCTTATTATCCGCAATGACGAGCCTTCCATCCGGCAGGAAGTCCATACCTAAGTACAAAGGTTCCGTCACATCGCCATCACCTTGCTTTAGGTCAATAGAAGCCAGAAGTGTCAGCTTCACTTTCTGATCTTTGTGTTGACTGCTAATACTATCAGGAAACGTAGTGACACCAGAAGGTACAAATTTCATTGTAAGCTTACCGGGCGTTGTGTTATTTGTTGGAGGCAGTTGAATTGACTGATCAAAATCAAACGACATGTTTATGTCCTTCAAATCAGAAATATCTCGGTCAACTTCCGTTTTAAGTGTCATGACTCGATCTGTGAGGTGATGGGCCATGATAAGTTGTTGTGACGGAGTTCCGTGTTGTCTGACATTGTCTTCCTGCGCTATTGCCTCTGTCACATCGGTAATGTTACTGTTACAGACGTCTTTTTTCATGTCAAGATCTTTAAACGCCTGTTGTTGAAAAGTATATATGTCCTTTGCAACGTTCTTTTTCAAATTTTCAAACATTTCATTCATTTTGTCCTGCATTTCCTGTATTTTCTTGGTTATTTCAGTGGCATCTGTCGTGACCTTTCCACGGATATTCATCAGACGCTGTGCATGAGCTTTAAACCTGGATTCGATAATTAACAAATCTTGCCGGAGGCTATCCAAATCAGCTGTGCTTGTTTTTGCAATCTCCACGACATTATGACACTTTCGATGCTTTGCAATGGCACATGTGCTGCAACATAATATGTCGTCGTCTTCACACAAGAAATCTAGCAGCTTGCCATGTTCCTTGCACTGATCTAGTCCTTTCATATCAAATGAAACGCTTAATTCCTCAGCCTGGCTAGCAGCAACTATCTTATGATCCCGGGAAACAGCAAACCGTGTATGAGTTTTAGAACAAGGTGAGCATAGATACTCAGAACAGTCCACACACCAGTATTCTGCCTTTGCCTTCGTGTCTGCAGTACTGCATGGTTGACAGTGTTTGTCCAGTCTCTTTCCGGAAACTGCAAATGTCTGATTTCCAGGTACCCCATCTCCTACTTTCGTTTTCGAAAACTTTGATTCCGCCATTTTTATTGGTGTCAAAACATCATCACACACTTTAACGTATCATTATAAGAGTGTTCGTATTTTTTCAGGCAATCATTCTACAATAACATGCATGATAATATGTGTCCTTGAACAAATGAGAGAAATTCCACTATTTCACGAAATACACTTCTGTTTTCCAGTTCCGACGATGAGGAAGTTAAAAGTGTTAGGCGTGCACGATTTACCTATCTACCAGGAAGAGAATGTTAGCCCACCGTGTTATCCGATTTCTTTGAATTATTCCGAAGGCCTTCTTGGTAGGCTTTCCAAGCAAACGATGGAAGGCTCCGGAATCGTAATAGAATAAATAATGAACAAAATTGCGGAGTATTGAAACGTGATACATTTTTATGCTATAAATTTACTTTGTAATGATCGTATAGCAATGAGAGGTATTAAACTTCGAATAAGTTGCTTTAGTATTTGTTTTGTTTACTGATATTTTAATGTAATCGCCTCAATCAATAAAAAAAACTTAAGAAAGCTAAGGCATTGGTCCTTTTGAAACCGTTCCTCCAACTTCTTTTAAAGGAGACAGAAGTCAAGCGAGTATTTAAAAAGGAACACTTCCATTCCCGGAAGAGGTAAATCGTGTACGTCTTAAGCATTTTTAAAGAGGCTTAATCGACTGTCTTCGTAAAATGTACCCCTACGTGACACGATTCGCAATATATTGCAATCTATTTGTCAATTTGTTTTTAGCTCACATGTCACGTAGTGACAGGGTGAGCTTTTGTGAGGGGGGTTCGTCCGTCGTCCGTCCGTCCGTCCGTTCGTCCGTCCGTCCGTCCACAATTGTTGTCCGCACTCTAGCGGACGGAATTTTTGTCCAATCTTCATCAAACTTAGTCAGAATGTTTATCTCAATGATATCTAGGTCAAGTTCGAAACTGGGTCATGTGACTTTGAAATCTAGGTCACTAGGTCAAATTATAGAAAAAGCTTGTCCGCACTCTAGTGGTCGTAATTTTGGTCCGATCTTCTTCAAACTTGATCAGAATGTTTATCATAATGGTATCTAGGTCAAGTTTGTAGCTGGGTCATGTGACCATTCAAACTAGGTCACTAGGTCAAATTAAAGAAAAAGCTTGTCTGCACTCTAGCGGTTGTAATTTTGGTCCGTTCTTCTTTAAATTTTGTCAGAATGTTTATCCCAATGATATCTAGGTCAACTTCGAAACTGGGTCATGTGACCTTGAAATCTAGGTCACTAGGTCAAATTATAGAAAAAGCTTGTCCGCACTCTAGTGGTCGTAATTTTGGTCCGATCTTCTTTATACTTGGTCAGAATGTTTATCCCGATAATATCTAGGTCATGTTTGAAACTGGGTCATGTAACCTTGAAATTAAGGTCACTAGGTCAAATTATAGAAAAAGCTTGTCCGCACTCTAGTGGTCATAATTTTGATGCGATCTTCTTCAAACTTGGTCAGAATATTTATCTCAATGATAACTAGGCCAAGTTTGAAACTGGGTAATGTGACCTTGAAATCTAGGTCACTAGGTCAAATTATAGAAAAAGCTTGTCCGCACTCTAGTGGTCTTAATTTTTGTCCGAACCATTGAACAGATGTTCGCAGGTGAGCGACCCAGGGTCCCATGGACCCTCTTGTTTAAAATAACCAGTTTTAAGAATAAGACAAATTATAAACGGTTACTTGCGGCTTAAAATGGGTAATTCCAAAACATTTAAAAATGGTTTGAAAGGTAAGGGGAAGAAAGAAAATAATCAGGATTCAGAATACAGCAACCTCAAACTTAATCCGCCAAATACTCTTAATAATATCAATGTACATGTGACTTCGGTGAACATCTCTAACAAACACTCGTTTCAAGTTTTTCCAAGCATGCTTGAACAAAATAAATGTATCTAAAAAACAATTATCATGCTGTGACTAGATTACATATAACACCATCATTTAGATCACTACGGCAGGAATAATGATAGTTATTGGCTACAACCTTCAATTTAAAAATTGCTCCAGGACCTAGAACTGATCTAGAGAAAACTCTACCGCTGACCAGTGACATATTTCGACAATGATTGAACATGTTGTAATGTGGTGGAGTTGAAAATTTTGAAATCTATGTCAAAGTCAAAATTGATTTGTTATAACAATAATTTCACTTGGCTGCCTGTATTTTTTTTGTAAGGTTAGGAAAACAGAAGAAGTAACACCATCATTTAGATCACTACGGCAGGAATAATGATAGTTATTGGCTACAACCTTCAATTTAAAAATTGCTCCAGGACCTAGAACTGATCTAGAGAAAACTCTACCGCTGACCAGTGACATATTTCGACAATGATTGAACATGTTGTAATGTGGTGGAGTTGAAAATTTTGAAATCTATGTCAAAGTCAAAATTGATTTGTTATAACAATAATTTCACTTGGCTGCCTGAATTTTTTTTTGTAAGGTTAGGAAAACAGAAGAAGTAATCATTAGACTTAGAGACAATAAACTCCATTATTTGTCTTTAGTAGTTTACTAAGACTAGCCACTAGTCAGATAATAAGTTTGTTTGTCTTTTATACTATGCATCATAACAGTTCAGAGAGCGATGTAGATTGGCTTAAGATTAATAGTTGGATATTGAAGAAAACAAAACACTTCATCGCCTGGAATCAAGGCTGTTTACTCCTTTGAAAACATAGTAACTTACAATTATTATGTAATATAATACTAATATAATAACTTTTGGAGAATAGATTACATATAACACCATCATTTAGATCACTACGGCAGGAATAATGATAGTTATTGGCTACAACCTTCAATTTAAAAATTGCTCCAGGACCTAGAACTGATCTAGAGAAAACTCTACCGCTGACCAGTGACATATTTCGACAATGATTGAACATGTTGTAATGTGGTGGAGTTGAAAATTTTGAAATCTATGTCAAAGTCAAAATTGATTTGTTATAACAATAATTTCACTTGGCTGCCTGTATTTTTTTTGTAAGGTTAGGAAAACAGAAGAAGTAACACCATCATTTAGATCACTACGGCAGGAATAATGATAGTTATTGGCTACAACCTTCAATTTAAAAACTGCTCCAGGACCTAGAACTGATCTAGAGAAAACTCTACCGCTGACCAGTGACATATTTCGACAATGATTGAACATGTTGTAATGTGGTGGAGTTGAAAATTTTGAAATCTACGTCAAAGTCAAAATTGATTTGTTATAACAATAATTTCACTTGGCTGCCTGAATTTTTTTTTGTAAGGTTAGGAAAACAGAAGAAGTAATCATTAGACTTAGAGACAATAAACTCCATTATTTGTCTTTAGTAGTTTACTAAGACTAGCCACTAGTCAGATAATAAGTTTGTTTGTCTTTTATACTATGCATCATAACAGTTCAGAGAGCGATGTAGATTGGCTTAAGATTAATAGTTGGATATTGAAGAAAACAAAACACTTCATCGCCTGGAATCAAGGCTGTATACTCCTTTGAAAACATAGTAACTTACAATTATTATGTAATATAATACTAATATAATAACTTTTGGAGAATAGGTACTAGTATAATGTTGTATTATTATAATAAAATATTCTGTACTGTAAGATAATGTACCACTGTAATAAATGACTTCTGAATTAAAACCAATCCTTCCACAGTTTCGAATCAGCTTCAAACTTATCTTTGTTACGTTAGTGGGTAAATAGCCCCAAAGCAAAGGCGACATGAATAAAGCAATGACAAATTCGTGCAAATGTTATCGCTCCTTTTTTGCTCCCTTGCCTTTATCGCATCCGTTTGCCTTTGCTTCTTCTTCTTCTTTATGACAAAGTTGTTTGCCTAAGCATGTAATATCTACTATCCAAAACACTAGGGATTTTAACATCATTTGCATCACTATTTTTAACAAAATATTTTAATCTTGTTCCGTATTGGATACGAAAATTCCAAATTTTGGCCAAAAGCGTTTTTCAAAAATGTATTTCAGTCTGGACAGTTTCTGCGACCTGAATAACATGAATAAGAGATTCATTAAATATTTTCGTATAAACAGTAATAATAATGTTAAACCCTTACACATGTCGTAGCTGTTCGGTTTATTTTTGTGTGGGTTGCTTTTTAGAGATAATATATTATAGACATCGTTTGAAATGGCAAGAAATAATCAGTTTTGAAAATACGACTATATCATTTGGTTTTAAATATAAAGCCTTACTTTACAAGTGTGTAGAATGGGTAGAATTCACATATCTTTACAATTTCTTTTTCGATTTGTTGCTTTCGGACAATCGTTTCAGCAAATGTTACTGAAAAGTGCTTGTGGTTAAGTTTTATGACTGCTACAACAGGTTTAATTGACATAGCGTGAACATACAATGCACTTTATGAGTCTTGAAATAAAAATAAATAGCACATCCTCCCCATGAAGCCAAATGAAGGGAGGAAAAAAAAATGGGTTCCTTTAGAACCTGTCCTTATTACGCAACGGAGATACAAAAATAGTCAGTAGACAGGAACTCAATAAATGTAACAGATATTTGTCAAAAAAGAATAAAATTTAATATTATCAATTACTTTTACGATAGTAAAAAAATAAAATAGACAATGTTAGTGTTAGAAAAGGAAGTTAATTTTCTTGGGATGTCCGAATTGGGGTAAATACTATGCTAAGCCTTACATTTGTAATCTTAGGTTGAGCCCGACGTTCTTCAACACCAGTTATCAGGCAAGTTTCACAAATTTTCATCCAAGTCAACAGAATAATGGGGTGTTTGAGTCTGTAAGCTGCCAACTAATGCATCAAGCTTTTTTGATAACCACAAAAATCAGAATTTACAGTCAGAAACTGGTCAAAAGAATTACAGTTTTTAATGTAGCACAAAAATGGATCAAATACACTTTTAAACTAAAACCTTTAATTTTTCCATGGTACATACAAAGCTCAAAATAAGGAATTATTGAATACAACATTAAGTTATCAATTTACAATAATCAATAACCTAAATGTTGTCTTTAAAACAAAATTTAAAAAACAAGAATGTTAGCACCAATACGAATCAGCATTGTAGAATATTCAGTGTTTGCGCACCACATACAAGTTGTAGAGGAGTTTGCGAGATTTTTAGTTGGATCGTTTATCATGAGAGATTAAACACACTGTCGTACAACCTTTATTTATAAGCTAGATCCCTTTAAATATACTCCATGTCAATGTACAAGTTTATCGGTATACGTTATCTGTCATGATAACTGTGTTTAGCAAATTACACGGTATGTACCCGGATAATGAGAATCGCGGATAATGCTAGATTGTGAGAATAATTGTAGATCGCCAGATCGGGAAAACACAACAAATAAACTACGTATTGTGCCTTTTTAAAATAAATTTAAACATGATTTTTGAAAACGACACTGATGTTATCAAAGCCCAAACATTAACAATCAAAATGCCACCCAGCTTGAGCCAGTATTATGAGTATATTCCTTAATTCACATCTTTTTTCTGAGTCACCTGAAGCAAATTGGATAATTGGGATTCGCCTAGAAAAAGTGAATGGATAATGGTAATTCTTGACTGGATAATTGTATAGTTTCCCTTATTTCAAAATTAATACTATTTATTCTATTTTTTTATTGCATGTTCCATCCTTTTTCGCGAGGTCAAGATTTCGCGATGTTCGTAAAAATCAGCAATTTTCTTTATTCGCGAATTTATGAATTGGAGACGTCGTCAGACTCGAAACCGAATGTATAAAGTATACTTTATTACCGTGATGACGATCTCATAGTAAAACACTTGCAAATATATATAAAAGATAAATACCATTGTCCTTACTAAGATAAAGAGCAATTTAATATAAATAAACACAATATTGTTATGCAAGCTGCTTTTATTTAGGTGTGAAATATAACAAACAACGCTGACAATAGCTATATTGTTTCCTGTATCAGAATAAATTACTAAAAACTTAACATAGTTTAGGAAATAATCGTTTATATTTTTTGCCAAATTTATTTAAATAATTTGATCAAAGAATTGAACGTTGGCCAAAAAGGGAATTATATGTGGTGTTTGAAGTGACTAATAGTTCTTTTTTTTAGTTGCGCCTTTTCTTTAATTTTATCGGATATATCAAAACTCATCATATATTCGCGATATTTATGAATTCGCGAGGTAAGCGATTCGCGAATATTAGCGAAAATAAAACTAACGCGAATAAAACCAGTTTTACAGTATCATTATGAAACGATACCACCAGCTCTAGTGACAAGATAAATGACTCATTTTTCTCAATGATCTCTCGAAATAACATAATTTCTTTCTGTCCCGAAGGCAACAACTAAGAACTAACCCAAAGCCTCTTAATACCCGGGTTAAGCGAATCTGTATATTTGGGTGATAAATACATTAGTTAATTGCTATAACAAGTATAATCTAAGATACGTATTCACGTAAGGGGAGCCAACGTTATACATAAGAACGCTTTTGAGAGTGACGTCCTTTGCCAATTGGATAGTTAGGCCTACTGTTAAAAAACTGTATCAATTAAGAAGCATGATTTACTTGGGGTTTATATTTTTTGTGCCAATATGCAAAAGTAAAGCCTATAATTGACTGAAAAAGAGCGAATTTCGTAGAAATTTTAGTATAATAAGTACGTGTCGTGATTTGGTGTGAGAGAAATTTATTTGAGTAACGCTTTACATGTTTGGATTTAAATGAAAATATACTCCTACCCGGTTATTTGTGTTAGAAGATACTAAAAATCAATTTGAAAGTGCTGTTTAAGTTGAATTGCATCATCAGAGTTAGCTAGTAGATAAAACAGATAGCCAATATCAGGAATATCAGGAATAGGCATGATATTTATAATATGATTTTATGTTTAAAAATAAAATATATTCACAACATCCCCTTTCCAATATTGAAGAGATCTCAGTAAGTTCATTCAGCATAGTGTTTATTTTAATATAAAAGTTTGAATAGTCAAACAATGGTTTGCTTTTCTCAGCGTTGCGCAATTTATACGATGGCCTCATCGGATCACCGTACAGTACGATTTGTCATTGTAACGTTTTAATTCGATTTTAAAGCTTCGACCAAAAACGTCATAAATACAATGAAAATATGCATATGTTTTGTATTGATCACAGTGGATAGCGAAAAAGGGAATTTATACAAGAGTAATTAAATAAAATAATTTTATCTGAACATTTCAATTAGGAGAAACACTAAAACTCCACAATTATCCATTTCATGAATATTTGAATTTCCCATTATCAACCGAGAGAATCCCCATTATCCAATTTGCTTCAGGTGCCTCAGAAAAAAGATGTTTGTTAAGGAATATGCTCATAATACTGGCTCAAGCTAGGTGGTATATTGATTGTCGATGTTTGGGCTTTGATAACATCAGTGTCGTTTTCAAAAAAGCATGTTTAAATTTATTTTAAAAAGGCACAATACGTAGTTTATTTGTAGAAATCTGGAATGTTGCGTGATCATTTTCCTTTGTTTACTTTATCTGAAGACCGATTCCAAATGTATGGGTATGAGAGGAAGGCTAGGACATCGCTTGATTGTTATCTATCGCAAAATATAAGTATTAAATCAAAATAACACGAAATTCATACAATAACTAACCTCTCCATGGTGTTTTCCCGATCTGGCGATCTACAATTATTCTCACAATCTAGCATTATCCGCGATTCCCATTATCCGGATACATACCGTGAAATTAACGATTACTGTTTAGTTCATTAGTATAACGAATTGTATCATAGAAACTGACATCGCTTTGTATGACTGTTTTTTTTATTTTTCTTAATTTTCAAATTAATAAGTCCTCCTGAGCACGTGACTACTTTTTGAAAACAACGGTAGCCGGTCCTTTCGTATAATTGGTCAGGGATGTTGACTGTTGCACTGTAGATGTACCAGTTGGAAGTGGTGGAACATAATTCATGAGAGTTTTGTTCGGAAACAAAGGTGTGAATAAATGTACAATTGCGATACTGGTCATCCATTGTTTTAATTGTACACTGGAAGACGTAGTTTCCGTATAATCGGTCAGGGATGTTGACCTTTGCACTGTGTTTATACCTATGTGTGATCTTGGGTCTTTGGGGGGAGTGGGGGGTAAAGACAATGATACTGCCACCTGTGATTGAACACTTTCGTTAGAACAAATTTCTAATGTTTTGTGAGAATTTAAATTGTGAAAGTTATGAAAATGATGCAAAATGAGTTTTTCGGAATTGGAATTAACATGACAGATAGTATGTGAAATCCTGAAAGGATTACAAATAAACACAAACATGGACAAAAAATTTATTACTGTGATTTCGAAATGTCATGGCATAAGGGTTTTAATTGTTTAAAACTATCCTAAATATTGCATATGTGCAGTCATTGTATGCATAAATGTGCAATCAACTTTACTAAAACAGTTTGGCATATTATGCATATAAAGATTTGTATAAAACCCGCTGCATGGAAACACATCTGATTATTGTTTGCAATTTCTGGAGAGGATGCAGTCTTACTAAAGATAGAAATTCAAGCACGTTGGAAAACAAAGTTCTGTATCACACAGGCAGTTATAACCGTTTACAAGTCTTAACAAGGTAAATAATTGTTTTTACTAGAATAGATTAAACTAGCTTCCTAAGTCTCAATGATATTTGTTTTTTCAATATGACCACTTCAAACATGGATTAAAGAAACTGGTATTTTAAATTTTTTAATTATCTAGTTTTTGCCAGGTAATTATCGCAACAACAGAAAAAAATAATGATGATAAGTTTGGATTAAACTTGAAAATTAACCATGTCAGACTTAATTTTCCTGCCTTAGGGATTTCAACAGATGCAGATTCTTGCATTTTGATGCAAGCAAATTAGTTTTTTCTACATTTGACCGTTCCTGATTTTGAGCTTGGGTTCTTTTGATGGTAATATTGCAAGAATAAAGATAAATATTGTGTCTATTGCATTTTAATTACAAAATCAATACTTATTAGACCACTGAACATATATTAAACGAATTAAGCACTTTTATAAGTAGTTAAGTTCAAGTTGAACACAAGATATAACTTGCAACTATTTGATTATGACCTCTTAAAAACTCTCAACAGGGACAAACAACCCCTGGTTTTTAAAAGCTATTGAAATCCGAAATCCCTGCACCTCTGAAGAGAATTTTCACGAGCAAAGAACAGTCACTGGCTTATTAGATGTGATAAATTTGTGAATAAAAAACATATTTAAAAGAACATATTAAACTTAGCCAGGGGGTCAAAAGTGAAAAAATTCATATATTGTGCTTGCATCAAAATGCAAGAGTCTGCATCTTTTGAAATCCCTAAATGATATCTTCTAATAAAATATTTTGTAAACTAAATGACATTGAAAGAACAAAGATGTATTAATATTTCTGATGACAAACTAGGAATAATTATATATATTATATGCATTAACTTAGTTATAGTAACTGTTATAACTTTATGATGTACATGTAGAGTAATTTCTAAAATTTTAGATGAAGATGATAATATTCACTAAGAGTAAGAATGATTGTTCATGTCATTCTAAGGGGCAAAACTAAAAATTATTGTTCAAGAGCATCTTTCTGCTATATAAATGTGCCTTTCATTGCATGTGTTTCTAGTGTAGATCCAGATCAGACTGAACATTTGTGCCATCTGATCAGATCTACATTGGTCATGTCTTGTTCAGAAATAACTTTATGAATCTGAAAGTGAATAGTGCAGATTCTGACTAAACAGCCAAGAGATGCAGGGTGAACTAGATCTACACTGTTTGCCTATGCCATAAAGGTGTATATATAGAGTTAAGGGTTGAAGTTAGAAATGGATTTTCTGTGCAAAACTCAAGTATTCCATGTTTTTGTCTACTCTTTCCATGCGGCTTTTATTCCATGTGTGACAAGGTTAGACCATATCAACATGCATATCAGTTTGGCTAATCAGAGTCTGTTAATGTTTAGATCTTTTAGGTACATGCACTTCCTGGTCAAGATTCAAAGAGTGTATATATAGATCAGATAGATGTGGTGCCTGCATTAAAAAGGTCTAAATACAGATAACAGTGGGGAAAGGGTGCCTGTTAAAGGCTTTAGCTAATGAAATGAATATAAAGAGCCCCTTTATCTGATTTATAAATTATGGTTACATTAACATAACTCTGGCTCCCTCTGACACATTGTTATACATGAAACCAAGATCAAATAGCCTTTCACGGGGTCCCTGTGTATTTACATTGAAAGTGGAAATAATCAAGAGACATAGTACAAGGTAAAGAAATAAGCTATAATAATATATGAAATAAATACAATTTTGCTAACCCAACAATTTCCATACTATATGACTAACACAAACAAATTGTTGTGCCTCTTTCATTTACTAAATGACATTTATAGGGCTAATGGTATTGCTTTTAGTCGTAATGTGCTATAAAGCATGAATATAAAATTATCATAACCGTTCCAAGGCGGTATCCCCAAAGGTTCTCTTGTTTATTAATTGTTTGTGACGTCCTATTTGAATTGACATACATATATAAAACATGCGCTCTCTCTCTCTTCCTCTCTTCTTTTTCGCTGCGTGGGGAGGCTGTGTTTTTTGAGTGTGGCGATTCCTGATATGCATATGTTGCTTTTTTATAAAAATTGGTACTTGTGTAAATATTGAGTTGCATAAACCCAGGGCTAGGCATTCTGGGCAGTGATGTATTTTGATCCTGGTATTGCTCGATCAAACATACAGGTATCCTGTAATGTTTTTGTATTTGTCCTGTTCAATTGCTTTTAATGTCCCTTTCTCATTTATTTAAACAGTTCCCGAAAAATTACTTTTGTCAATATTTTGACCAGTTTTTGTTGAATATCCCCATTTCTAGCAACTATTGAATTGGATAATTGTCAATGATTGTTGTATCTGAGTTATTGGTATTTTGTGCAATCTCCCTCAATTTCTACAAAGAGCATTGGCAAGAAAGATAACTCTGTGTACCTTTTTTCTGGGATTATCTCCCCGTTTTGTACTTGGAGATAAATGGTTAACCTGTTTCGGCAAGTTGGATATTTCTCAATTTCTACTAAGGGCATTGGCATGAAAGTTCTCACACTCACTTAACAGTGCATAGTTTATGATGTTTACAAGTTACATATTTCTGGCTAGCTTATTCCTGGGGTTATCTCCCCATTTTATACTAAGAGATAAATGGTTAAACTGTTTCTGAATGTTTCTCATTGTCTGCAAAGAACAGTAAAATGAAATTAACAAACTTACTTAACAGTGCACAGGTCATGACCCTGACAAGTTAAATAACTTCAGCTACCTTATTTCTGGGGTTATCTTCCCATTTTGTACTTACAGAAATGGTTTATCTGTTTCAGCATGTTGGATATTTCTCAATTTCAATCATGTTCCTCTAATAAATGCCTACCCTCCAAATACTTGCATCATCAGTGTTAGCCTTAGCATTAATTACATAAAATTCTGTAACTTTCCCAATTTTGTCATGTATAATTTGTACATTAGAATCTTAGATTATAAATATGTTACATTAATTGACTTTCATGTAAAATTCTTTTTATGCTCAGATTCTGGCACAAGAAAGTTCTTTTTTTCCATTATTTAGAACTAACTTGTGATTTCTTGCTGTTTTAACATTGTGCTATCATTTTAAATTTGTATCATGACAAACTTCGCTACCGGGGCATATGTGTTGTCCAAACACAGCTTCTTTATTGTTTTTTTTTTTTTTTTTTTTTATTTACAGTGAACATTTTACTGCAATTTAACTTATATCACATATCTATATGTCATTCAACATAGGCAACCCACAATGTTGCAAGCACATAACATGTCTTCTATAGGAGTTTCTTCATTCTGCTTAGTTATTGTAAATCTTTATAACTGGAATAAAACTGAAATTCCTATTACATTGAACATTATGTGTTTGTTTCATTTTGATTATGTTTACGCTCCGCTGGCTTGCAGCCCTTTCAGTGCTTTGATTTTTTTCATGTGACGATTTCTGAAAACGACAGGAGCCCGCACTATCGGGATGTTGACTGTTTCACTGCGTATGTTCTGATTTTTGTAGTAATAGAACGTAATAATCTCAGTCATTCAGATTTCGTCAGAGCAGTGTGATTGCATTGTTTCTCCCGCCGACTTTGATGCCTTGCATCAAAATTTTTCTTGTTGATATTATTATACCAGTTGAATGTTAAAAAGCTGTAGCTTCTTGTTCCCTATACGCCTATTGGAGACAGCAAGTCGTGTGTTATCCCTCGATACACAAACACTTCATGGAAACTGCATGTCCAGTGTGTAATATCTGCACTAAAGAGTTTGTATCGTTGCTGCAGACAAAAATACAATCGTCAGGACCGACCGCAATATCACGTGGTTCCTTGATGATCTTCTCATCCCTGACCTCGACTCTCGTGTTTATAGCTATGTCATAGATGTACACAGTGTGTGCGGATCTGTGAGAAAGTACAACCTTTTTACGATTCTTAATATAAGTACAAAAACTTTCGTCGAGTCTTGTTTTGACGGAAATGTAATACCTAGCGCACCCTTCTGACCTCCAGGAGATACAACACGGACAGGTTGTGGGTCGTGAAAACATCCTACAAGAAAATTATCACCCGTCATCATACTTATGGAATTACAATTCATTGTCACCTTTAAAATTTTTGTAACTGTGACTTCACTGGATTTATTGATTTTAAGAAAATGTATATAAATACCACCAGATACTGCCACATTCTCATCAGTCATAAAAGTCACGTCGTAAGATATTTCTGGTAATAATACAGAACCCACTATCTCAAGCTTCTGATTGTACAATAAACATTTCTTGTTAGGATTGTCCACAGCCACCAATCTTCCATCTGGCAGGATATCCAGACTTAGGAACAACGGTTCCTTCACATCACCTTCACCTTGCTTCAAGTCAATAGAAGCCAGCAGCCTCAGCTTCACCTTTTGAGCGATTTTTTGACTGTTGATACTATCAATAAAGTTTTTTACGTAGTGACACCGTACGGAACATATTTCAGAGTGAGCTTACGGGGTGTTGCGTTATTTGATGGAGGCAGCTGAACTGACTGATAAAACTCAAACAACATTTTTATGTCCTTAAAATCAGAAATATCTCGGTCAACTTCCGTTTTAAATGCCATGACTAGATCTTTGAGGTGATGGGCCATGATAAGCTGTTGTGCTGGAGTTCCTTGTTGTCTGACATTGTCTACATCAGAGAGGGCTTCATTCACGTTAGCAGTGTTACTGTTGCAGACGTCATGTTTCATGTCAAGATCTTTAAACGCTTGTTGTTGAAAAAGAATGTATGTCATTGGCAACGATCTTCTTCAAATTTTCAAACATTTCATTCATTTTGTCCTCCATCTTCAGTTGCATCTGTCGAGTCCTTTCCACGGATGTTTCTTTAAACACTGTGTATAAGCTTTAAACTTGGATTCGATTATTATTAAATCTTGCCGGAGGCTATCCAAATCAGCTGTGCCTGTTTTGGCTTTAGTTTTTATTCCCTCAACATTATGACACTTTCGATGCTTTGCAATGGCACATGTGCTGCAACATAATATGTTGTCGTCTTCACACACGAACTCAGCTTGCCACGTTCCTTGCACTGATCTAGTCCTTTCATATCAAACGAAACGCTTACAACCTCAGCCTGGATAGCGGCAACTATCTTGTGATCACGGGAAACAGCAAACCGTGTATGAGTTTTAGAACAAGATAAACATAGATACTCAGAACAGTCCACACACCAGTATCCCGCCTTTGTCTTCATGTCTGCAGTACTTAATGGTTGACAGTTGTTCTCCAGTCTCTTTCTGGAAACTGCAAACGTCTGATTTTCAGGTACCTCGTCTCCTACTTTCTCTTTCGAAAATTTAGATTCCGCCATTTTTGTGGTAGATGTCAAAACTTGTTGCACAATTTAACTCAATAATGTTCGTATTTTAATGAGGGAATCGTTCCGTAAACACATTATATGTGTCCTTGCATAGATCTGAGAAATTCCACAATTTTATGTGAATATTTTTGTTTCGCCCAAATCAGGACGATTTAATCATATTAACCACTGCTAGGTCGAATTCCTTTTAGCACTTTAAACATACTCATATCAATTTTCCTTTTATATCAGATATATATCGACCTGCCGAACACAACATGAAACAATTATTTGTAAGGTTTAAGAAATTATATTTTCCCGCTGTGTTAGTACAGTGTATAATAATCAGAGGGGCTGGTATTCCAGCGAAACAATTTGAGTATAGGTTATGTTATCAAATTTACAAAACGCCTGAAGAATTAATTCAACAGATTACGTGATTAAATATTAACCGCGTCGTGTTGGAAACATGCACTGACAAGATTTTACGACTCTGTTTCCGCTTATTAAAACTTAAGAGTATGAAAGAAAACGTTTCTTGCGAGTTAACCACATTGGAACGGCCAGTGCCAAAATATTGTAAACATAGGGGCATTTAAACCGGGACTAGAATTTAACACCCTTACACTTGGCCCTACAGCTATTCTTTAGAATTAAAATGTAAAAGCTGTCTTTAAGAATTAACTCTTACAATCAAAGGGTGACAATTCTTGCATGTAAAAGCAATCATAGGCGTTTATAAAAATATTTAAAGGCACTGTTAAGGGTATTGATGATATTTCCGACACTAGGGTAATACTATGTAATAAAACCAACAATATCATGATGGTCTTGGAATGAAAGAAATTGACAGACCGCACTATTATCTTTCTTTTCAAGATATTCCATATTCGGGTTCTCTTGCGTAATACTGTACCGTTATTAATAGAAATTTGATCCCGTTTAGATTTCCAAAGACTATTGCTGTGAAAAGGTAGATCAATCATTTAGACAATGTAAAATTTTGCAGCAGTAGGTTCCCATTGCAAATTATCATAATCATTACAATTTTCTGCTAAAACAATTAAACTACTTAACTTCTTACCAATTGGCAGTTGATATAGCGGGTAAAGATTTACAATCTTTTATATTGTTTTCCCAACTGTTCAAGACACGGTTATTGTGTTTGAAGATGACACCACCTCCGATCTGTCAACCTTTTCATCGTCCCTGCATCGTGCTTGTTTAGAATAAAGCGCCACGTTATAAAGATCGGTGGGTTCGATTTTCCAGCCAATATTGATTCGAATATTGTTCAATCACCCCCAAAGAGAGACGCGGTGGAAGAAAAGAAGCTTACCTTCAATTATTCGCGAAATTGTGTGGGAATTGACCTACCTTAAATTAATCGAACCATTTGGAAGAAAAGAGCTTACCTTAAATAGGTCGCAAAGTTTTGTGCACGTGTAGTCACTGTCTTCCAGCGTTTCGTTGCGGTTTTTTTTGTACCGTGTGGCGGTCATAAACAGTCTACCCGTACATTCAATGAGTGTTGTTTTCAAATACATAGCCCTTTGTGTACATTTTGAGTTGCTCTAAACCCGGGGATAGGCGGCGTGGACAGTAAAATGCACTTCCATATTCTGTGGCTTTAAAATCTATTTTAATTCAATCTATTGTGGGCACAGGGGTCGCAAAAAGTCTCCCGAACATTCAATTAGCGCTGTCATCAATTATATAGCCCTTTTTTATACTTTCTTTACTGCTCCAACGGAGCCTGCAATATTTTGATATTTGTAGTGTTCGGGTTTTTTTCGCTTTTCGTTGTTCACCTGTTTAAATTGTTACTAATGACTGTTTCGTGGAAAGTGGAAAAAAACTCAAACGACTCTTACTCTGGATGACTAGAACCTTCGTCCTCCAGACCAGCGGCCCAATGCTTTAACCAGCTCGACCACTTTTCTTCAACAAATTACATTTGTTTTATTTCGATATAGTAATTGTTAATTTTATTTTTTAATAATAATCCCAAGTAAATTACAAAACGTTATGTTTTTGTATTTTGCAAAGCAATAACATTTCACAATAAATTTGAACACTAATAGAAAAAATGAACACAATTAAATGACATTATTTCATTTAATTAAAAAACACGAACATGAACAAGTCATACTGCACAATAGAGAACGGCCGAAACGTTTAGGTTAACGCGCCAAAAACCTCTTTTTAATTTGTCGTTGATTTTTATTTATTTCTATGGAAAATGTGTTGGTTTGATGGTTCTTTAAAATAACACTGATCAGTATTTCTACAATTTTAACTGTTTGTATGCATCGCATTTTTTCTCCAACAACGTATCGTTCAAAACTGATTACTCTTGACTTAATAAAACAATAAGATATTAAGTAAATTAATCGAACTTGATTTTTAAGAAAAAATAATTACACGGTTGCTGTTTTTTTTCATAAAATGTTATCAACATAACCAAGCGACGCATTAAAAAAAAACCCAGTCTTTTAGAAAACACCTAAATATACGTTGTACATGTAATTGCTTGGCATTTATGCAATTGAATAGAAATTAATGACTGTTAATTGGATTAATAAATGAAAGATATTTTATGTTATATTCTTTTAGCAAGAACCCGAATTTTGCATTAATATTCGATACGTAGCGGGTTTCAGCCATGTAACAACGTAACAGTGTATTCAGATTCGAGAATTCATCGAAACGTTGGAACTTGCTGTGTTACAAGTGAAAGACTATAACATTGCCGAAGTTATCACCGCGAACCGTTGATCTTGTCTTGTCTAGGATCTGCATTTGTCATTGAGCGAGGACCATGAATCTTGGAGCGATAATCGGAAACCTTGACTTCATAAACCTCAACAGGCCTTTGTGGCCTAGAAGATGTCGTGATCAGCTATCTGATCAAATCTACAAACTGATTAAATGAGATAAAACTTAGCACAAACCACAAGATTGACTCTAACCTTTACTTCTGTCCCTGTTACATACCTAGGTTAACAACGACAACGATTTACACACACATACACACAATAAACTTGTTATACATCTATTGTTATACATCTATTGCAAACAGAACATAGTTTAAACATAAAATGATGCTAATATAAAATATTTACATTTGATAAAATTCCGTTTTTCAATTTATGAACCTATGACCTAGTTGTAGTTAAGTATTATTAAATGTCTAATATTTAGTTCGTTCGTTCATCCTGACATTTATACAAACATTAGTTATTTAATGAATCGTTATGTTCAATGATAAAGCGCATGCTCATCACTTACAGACAGACTTCATTAGAAAATGTTTACAATAACCGTGTGGTAAACTGATATAACTAAACAAGAGGGCCATAATGGCCCTATATCGCTCACCTGAGTACAAAAGTACTCTCAGCTTGTGGTTTCAGACAAGAAGATTTTTAAAGTTTTTCCTATAAAATTCTATATAAAATGAAGTGACCCCTGGGGCGGGGCCAATTTTGAACCCTGGGAAATAATTTGAACAAACTTTGTAGAGTTCTACTAAAGGATGCTAAATGCCAAATATCTAAGCTCTAGCCCTTGTGGTTTCAGACAAGAAGATTTTTAAAGTTTTTCCTATATAAGTCTATGTAAAATGAAGTGACCCCTGGGGCGGGGCTAATTTTGACCCCATGGAAATAATTTGAACAATCTTTGTAGAGTTCCACTAGAGGGTGCTAAATGCCAAATATCTAAGCTCTAGACCTTGTGGTTTTAGACAAGAAGATTTTTAAAGTTTTTCCTATATAAGTCTATGTAAAATGAAGTGACCCCTGGGGCGGGGCCAATTTTGACCCCAGGGAAATAATTTGAACAAACTTTGTAGAATTCAACTATAGGATGCTAAATGCCAAAATATCTAAGCTCTAGGCCTTGTGGTTTCAGACAAGAAGATTTTTAAAGTTTGTCCTATATAAGTCTCTGTAAAATGAAGTGAACCCTGGGGCGGGGCCAATTTTGACCCCAGGGAAATAATTTGAACAATCTATGTAGCGTTCCACTAGAGGGTGCTAAATGTCAAATATCTTAGCTCTAGGCCTTGTGGTTTCAGACAAGAAGATTTTTAAAGTTTGTCCTATATAAGTCTCTGTAAAATGAAGTGAACCCTGGGGCGGGGCCAATTTTGACCCCAGGGAAATAATTTGAACAAACTTATTAGAGTTCCACTAGAGGATGCTAAATGCCAAATATCTAAGCTCTAGGCCTTGTGGTTTCAGACAAGAAGATTTTTAAAGTTTTTCCTATATAAGTATATGTCAAATGAAGTGACACCTGGGGCAGGACCAATTTTGACCTCAGGGAAATAATTTGAACAATATGTGTAGAGTTCCACTAGAGGGTGCTAAATGCCAAATATCTAAGCTCTAGGCCTTGTGGTTTCAGACAAGAAGATTTTTAAAGTTTTTCCTATATAAGTCTATGCAAAATAAAGTGACCCCTGGGGCGGGGCCAATTTTGACCCCAGTGAAATAATTTGAACAAACTTTGTAGAGTTCCACTAGAGGATGCTAAATGCCAAATATCTAAGCTCTAGGCCTTGTGGTTTCAGACAAGAAGATTTTTTAAAGTTTTTCCTATATAAGTCTATGTAAAATGAAGTGATCCCTGGGGCGGGGCCAATTATGACCCCAGGGCTATAATTTGAACAATCTTGGTAGAGGACCACTAGGTGAAGCTACACAACAAATATCAAAGTTCTAGGCCTTACGGTTTTAGAGAAGAAGACTTTTAATATTTCATGTTCAAAATCTATTTTTATCCTCTGTGACCTAGATAGGCAATGGACCGGAACCATTTGAACAATTTTGGTAAAGCTTCATGCAAGTAACATTCCTGCCAAGTTTCAGCAAGATTGGCCCAGGAGTTCAGGAGAAGAAGTCGTTTGAAGAAAAAGTTGACGACGCACGGACGCACGGACGACGGACGACGAACATCAGGCGATCACAAAAGCTCACAATGAGCACTTCGTGCTCAGGTAAGCTAAAAACCGTCATCAGTTCGATATTGTTACAGCTGCAGGTTGAACTTCCGGTAGCTTTATTAAAGACAGAGAGTCGTGTGTTATCTTTGGATACACAAATGCGAGTATCCAGCAGATGTGACGACAATAGAATATGAAAAAAGGGATTTTTTCTAACGTGCTTATCTGTAAAATTAACCTGAATGTTTTCGTCATTTTCATTGGACTATTTCAAGGATATTTTTACTTAATTTCAGATTTTATTTCTTCTCTGTATGAGGCTAATCTAAACCATTTTCACTTTCAAACTCTTGTGCCTACCCCTACTTTTAGAAGAAGAATTTAGTGTCAGATATTTAGTTCGTTCGTTCACATGAAAAAAAAACAACAGCATATATCATTTACGAACTATCAGGTTCCATGTTTATGCACAAGAAGATCACATGTACACAGACAGTCATACATATTAACTTTCTTTGGCAATATCGATTTAAAGTGTTTAAAATAATTTTGCAGTTCAGTTATATCATTGAACAAGTTCAATGTTCAACAACTGCAGCTTCTTCATTTTTGAACAATCGTTCGAGACAGCAATTCTTGTGTTATCCTGGGAAACACAAACGCTACGTGGATAACGCAAGTCAAGCGCATAGGAGGACAATATATGTCCTATGTGAGAAATCAGCACTACCGATTTTGTTCGTATACTACAGACAATGATACAGTCAGCAGGACCGACCGCTACAACACGTGGTTCCTTCATAATCGTTCCGTCCTTGACTTCGACTCTCGTGTTGTTGGCTATGTCATAGATATAAATGGTGTGAGCGATTCTGTCAGAAAGTATAACCTTATTACGGTTCTTAATATATGCACAATCAATTGCATCGAATCGGTATTGCTTTGAAGGAAAGTTAATAGCTAGCATTCTCTCCTCTCCTTCCACTGATACAACACGAACAGGCTGTGGGTCATCGTAACATCCTACGAGAAAGCTGTCATCCGTCATCATACATATGGAAAAGCAATTCATGGTCACCTTTAAACTTCGTGTAACTTTGACTTCATTTGATTTACTTATGTTAATAAAATATATTGCACGACAACATGATACTGCAACCATTTCATTAGTCATCACAGTCACGCCAAAAGGTTTTGTTGGTAACAATACACCTCCTACTCTTCCAAGCTTATGATTATACACCAAACATTTCTTGTTATAGTTATCCACAGCGACTATTCTTCCATCAGGCAAGAAATCTAGACCTAGGTAGAATGGTTCCTCTACATCACCGTCACCCTGCTTCATGTCAAGAGAGGCAATCATCATCAGCTTCACTGTCTGATTTTTGTCTTTGCTTTTTAAACTCAGTCTGTCATTATGCGCAGTGACGTCGGAAGGGACGTATTTCATTGTAAGCTTACCGGGTGATATATTTTTTGTTGGAGGCAGTTTAATTGACTTATCAAAATAAAATGACATATTTATGTCTTTCAAGTCAGACATATCTTGGTCAACTTTCGCTTTCAGTGCAATTACTTTATCTTTGAGGTAATGGGCCATGATAAGCTGTTGTGATGGAGTTCCTTGTTGTCTGACATTTTCTACATCCGAGAGTGCTTCTGACACGTCGGTTATGTTACTGATGAGGACGTTATTTTTCTGATCAAGGTCTTGAAACGCTTGCTGTTGGAAAGATAGTATTTCCTTGGCAACGTTCATTTTCAAGTTTTCAAACATTTTGTTCACCTTGTCCTGCATCTCCTGTATTTTGTTGGTTATATCAGTGGCTTTTGTCGTTACCTTTTCTCGGGTGTTCATCAATCTCTGATCATATGCTTTAGCCTTGGATTCAATATCTAGCAAATCGCTTTTTATGCTATCCAAATCAGTTGATCTTGCTGTTGCTTTAGTTTTTATTTCCACAACATTATGACACTTTCGATGTTTTGCAAATGCGCATGTGCTGCAACATAGTATGTCTTCGTCTTCACACACGAATTCTAGCAGTTTGCTATGTTTATTGCACTGATCTAAACCTTTCATATCGTATGAAGCGCTTAATTTATCAGCCTCGCCAGCGGCAACTATCCTGTGATCCATGGCAATAGCAAATCGTTTATGTGTTTTAGAACAAGCAGAGCACATATACTCAGAGCAGTCCACACACCAGTATTCCGCCTTTGTCCACATGTCTGCAGTACTGCATGGTTGACATTGTTTATCGAGTCTCCTTCCGGACACAGCAAACGCCTGATTTCCAGGTACCTCATCTCCAACTTCCTCTTTCGAAAATTTTGATTCCGCCATTTTTGTGGGCGGTGTCCAAAATTTCTTGCACACTTTACCTCAACATTGTTCGTGATGTATTGATAGAATCATTTAAATAGTATATGTCATTCATGAATGCATTATAGTTTCTATTTTATTTTGTTTCCTCACTCAGACAGTTACTAAGTTTTAATAAAAATCAAACAAACCTATTGCGCGATTGCAGGGAGTTCAAATTCCGTTAAATGACTGATTAGATATACTAGTACTCATTTCAGTTAACTATCATCGGCTATCTTTGTAAAACGTACCGAATTTGATATGACAATGACATATGTATTAGTTTGAGTTAACAAATGCGGCTGGTAAAAATCGCTGAAAAAGCGTAACAATTAGAAAATAGGTGATACGCAGTCCTTATCTGACTTATGAAATGCATAATTATAAAAAAATATGTCTAGATTTACGTTTAACTTACTAAATATAAACCGCATCATGTTGGTACATGTACATGCCATTACTTGATGTTCGCAAGTCAAGTACGCATGAATAGCGATTAGTTTTATAATTGACCAGTTTCAAAATTAAAACAACAGACAATACACAAACGGTATTTGGCGACTTAACCGCAATGGAACGGCCAGTGCCGAAATATTTTAAACGAACGGGAAGGGGCATTAAAACAACGTTTTATAACATAACAATCTCACACTTCCCTCGCCAGCTACTCTTAGGAATAGAAGTGTACACGTTGCCCTGGTGAATTAAATTCAATAAACATATCTGATCAACATACTTCCAGGCTGTGTTAATTGTATGACTACCTGCTTGCATGCAAAAGCATATACGTAAATGAAATTAAATAAAGGCAATGTCAAGCATAGCGATGATATTTCTGAAACGATAGAAATAAAACGCCGCATAGGACCATTGCCGCACAAACAGTTTTTATCGTTTATGCGCTGATTTTCATCGCATAAACAGGATGACCGCGTTAATGCGGCGACGCTCAACGCATAAAGCAGAAATTTCTTATGTGGGGCCCAATTGTGCCTTCTTGCCACTTAAACGGATTGATTAAAGCATTTATTATAAAGTTGAAAAACGGAATTAATTTTGAAGAAAACGATGATGATGACGTTGGTGAGGATGATGTCTGTCCGTTTCGAAGTTTTATATCATAGGATTCTCTACAGTTATATTATATTCATTTTTGTAGAAAGCTATTACCTGCTTAAGTTATTTTTATGGTTATTGTTCAAGTATGTACACAAATAAGGCCGTTGATTAAGTCAAAACTTAGATTCATTTCATTAATAAAATCGTATATTAATGACATGCTCGTTGGCGTAGTTAGTAAAATTTGTTTTATTGTTATTTTGTGGCACACATCGCCCTTTAAAACCCACTGAGGATTTTTAAAACGTTGTTTATTCTACGTAATGGTAAGCACTGCCCCAACCCCGGTGTGGCAGGGCTTCCTAGGTTGTTTGTTTTATTATTTTAAAAGCCCCGGTATTCCCCGGGATTGGGACAATGGTTACAAATCACACGTGCATTTCTTGGGACTTATTGCAACGGATATAAAAACAAGATAAGTTGGGAAAAAAGTCCGATAGTGATGATATTATATCAACCAAGGTATGTGTTTTAATTGTTTTATGCGGCAAAAGTGTGCCTTTTTGCGCATAAAAAGTATTAAAATGTTTATGCGGCGATACTCATATGCGGCGTTACATAGCACGTCATTAACCACGACAGGAATGTAAGAAATAAATTGGCAGTCGTCCCTTTCTTTTTCAAGATTTCTTAAAATCTGAAACCTTAAAATAATCTTACAGAGTTTTGCGGTGAAAATGGAGATAATGATTGGCAAAAATTGTAAATTTTTGAAGGAGTAGGTTCTCATTATTATTGCACATTATCAAACATTGTAGTTTATGCGGTTGCACTTGTGGTGAATTCGGCTAAAGCATTTAAACTTCTTGAACTTCCCACAGATTGGTAGTAGGTATAGGTCTGTCAACCTGTTTATCGCCATTGTTGAGGATAGAGGGCCGTGTGGTGGTCGTAAAAAGTCTCCCCATACATTCATCTAGTGTTGTTATCAATTATATAGCCCTACCAATTAGTGCAATAATATTATTTGTTTTCATATCCAGTTGAGCTAAAATCGGAACTTGGACAGTAATATGCAATGTCTTTCATTAGTAATCATGTACATGCCCAATCAAACCGAGCCAGCAATATTTTGATATTTATGTAAATTATTACTGGGTACTGTTTTCGTTAATGGAAAATCTAAAAAAAAACACTCTCACTCTGGTGAAACTCGAACCTGCGACCTCCAGGCCGTTGGTTCACTGCTATAACTCGCTCGGCCACTTTCCTACAACACATTTCATTTGTTGGTGTTTATTTTAATTTGATAATTGTTTTTTAATAACATTACCTAGTAAATTACAAAATTGTTCACTTTTTAAAAACTTAATTTTCCAATTTTTGAAGCAATAAAATGTCACAATGAAATTTGAACACTATTTTATATAATAATCAAAATAAAAGGGCATTATTTCGCTAAAACACAAATAAACAGACAAAAACAAATTATACTGCACCATACATATAACAAAAAAGTCAAAACTCTAATTTAGCTACATGTATTATAGATACTCAAAATATACTTTAGGTATGTTCTATGAAATTCTATGAAATTGACATAAGTGTATCAGCAGAAATATGGATATTTTAGGGTTTAATTTTTTATCTTTAATTAATTTGTATTCAAGTTTATAGTCCAGGCAAAATCAATTACAATGCCAAGGCCCAAGATCATAAAACTAAGTTGGAGATGAGTCTTAAATCTAAAGAATCTGATTGGCTGTAATGGCGACCAGTCGACATAAATTTTAAGGCTATATGATTGATAACAGCATTGATCGAATTATGGGCAGATGTACGGGCATCACTCTGTGCATTACTAGTCAATTTTGACTTGACACTTCACCCATGGTGAAAAACATCGGTGAAATGGGAGTGTAAGCATATTATAAAAAACAAAAATAATAGAATGCTTAAGGGAATAGAACAACGTTTTAGCAAGCTGTTCTAGATCTTTTTGTCAGATTGACAGTAGTTAACAGGTAAAGTAATTTATTTAGAATAAGTTGTTAGGAAACAATTAATATTACATTTATTTTACAAGACTCCACTGCCTATCTGTTAACCTTTCTATCATCAAATGGAGTTTCCCCGATCGTGACTAAAGGCTTACGAAGAAACGGCAACACCATAGACATACGAAGTTCAACAGTGATGAGACAAACCATAAATTAAATACTCTATAACATACTCATTTAAAACTTTAAACGTGGGGAGTTTATTTTATGACATTCAAAACACATAAAATAACTATTAATATAAAGCGTTCATTAAGTAATTACGCAATCTTAAACAAACTAACCAACCTACAATTAGAAAATATAATTCGATTTCTCAGAAGAACTGTATTCAGCCTTCTGTTGAGTCAAACGTCATGCAAAACGTCCTTTAGAACCAGCCCACGCCGATTGTACACAAACACTCCACTGGGGGAAATATGAAATGGGATCAAACATAGCACACACTTAATTGGTTAACTTTAATTCCTACTTCTTCGCACACAGGTAACAACAACGATTTACATAAACAATAAATAACTCGAAAGCGCATTTATATAGGCACACAGTACATAAATTAGACTAATCAAACTTAAACTGTTAACACAATTATGTAAAATCCTCCAAAAGGGAAGTCAGTTATAAAATTTATAAATAAAATACACTCTTTTTCGAATTTTCGAACTCTTGTTCTTTGTCAAGATTAATACAGAAATTATTGCTTAAGTGACATCCATGTTGAAATTGTATCGTTGTTTTCATTAATAATTCATCAATAATTTCTGTATTAATCTTGACAAAGAACAAGAGTTCGAAAATTCGAAAAAGAGTGTATTTTATTTATAAATTTTTTAAACTGTTAATACATTTGTGCTTATTGTTCAGAACATTAAAGAAAATTCCCTCTTTTAACATAATTTTGACTCATTTTCTACAGAAAGTAGTTTGTTTTGTTTCTTCATCCTGACATTTATACAAAAATATATGAAAACGGAACATTGAAAGCCATCGAACACGACAAATATGAAAATATTGCGGGCTCGGCTTGATTGAGCCTGTTCATGGACAGTAATGGAAATGCATATTACTGCCCACGCCGCCTAGCCTCGGGTTGAGCGGAATTCAATATTTACACCAATAAACAGTATAATTTTGACCATCCCAAACGATGGTGTGCATACAAGCATTATTTATCAATTAATAAGTTCAAAGTTAGTGTACTTGCAATAAAAGATAGACATGGCTTGACAATGTTAACACTAACTGTGTAGTTTATTGATATCATTATATCAGTTCAATACTGAACAGCTGCAGCTTCCTCATCCCGTCTGCAGCATTGGAGACAGCAAGTCGTGTGTTATCCTTGGATACACAGACACTAAGTGGATACCACATGTCCAGCACACGTGAGGACAATATCTGTCCTGTGTGAGATATCTGCACTATAGAGTTTGTATATTTACTGCAGACAAAGATACAGTCAGCAGGACCGACCGCCATACGACGTGGTTCCTTGATGATCTTTTCGTCCTTGACCTCGACTCTCGTGTTGTTGCCTATTTCAAAGATGTTAACGGTGTGCGCAAATCTGTCAGAAAGTACAATCTTATTATGGTTCTCAATGTATGTACAACTACTTTCACTGATATTATATTGCTTTGAAATAAAGTCAATATTTAGCGTTCTCTCTTCTCCTCTAGTTGATACAACACGGACATGTTGTGAGTCTCTGTAGCATCCTACAAGAAAACTGTCATCAGTCATCATACATATGGACTCACAATTCATGGTCACATTTAAAGTTCGTGTTACTGTGACGTCACTTGATTTACTGATTGTAACAAAATATATATAATGTCCACTTGATACTGCCACATTCTCGTCAGTCATCACTGTCACGTCTAAAGGGTTGTTTGTTAATAATACAGAGCCCAAATTTTCAAGCTTCTGATTATACACCAAACATTTCTTGTTTACATTGTCCACTGCGATCAATCGACCATCTGGCAGGAAATCCAGACCTAAGTACAAAGGTTTCTCCTTATCACCATCACCTTGCTTCAGGTCAATAGAAGCCAGCAGCGTAAGCTTCACTTTCTGATCTTTATGTTGACTGTTTACACTACCAACAAAGGTTGTGACATCGGACGGAACATATTTCAGTGTAAGCTTACCGGGAGTTGCGTTATGCTTCGGAGGCAGTTGAATTGACTGATCAAAAGCAAACGACATGTTAATGTCTTTCAAATCAGAAATATCTCGGTCAACTTTTACTTTAAGCGTCATGGCTCGATCTTTGAGGTGATGGGCCATGATAAGCTGTTGTGACGGAGTTCCTTGTTGTCTGGCATTGTCTTCCCATGAAAGAGCCTCTGTAACATCGGTAATGTTACTGTTGCAATCGTCATTTTTCTTGTCAATATCCTGAAACGCTTGTTTTTGGAAAGAAAGGATTTCATTGGCAACGTTCTTTTTCAGATTTTCAAACATTGCATTCAACTTGTCTTGCATCTCCTGTATTTTATTGGTTATTTCAGTGGCACCTGTTGTTACTTTTCCTCGGACATTTACCAAACGCTGTGCGTAAGCTTTAAATTTTGATTCAATATTTAACAAATCTCGTCTGAGGCTATCCAAATCAGCTGTGCCAGTCTGAGCTTTAGTTTTAATTTCCTCAACATTATGACACTTTCGATGCTTTGCAATGGCACATGTGCTGCAACAAAGAATGTCATCGTCTTCACACACAAACTCTAGCGGCTTATTATGTTCCTTGCACTGATCTAGACCTTTCATATCAAATGCAACGCCTAATTCCTCAACTTCGTCAGCGGCAACTATCTTGTGATCCCTGGAAATAAGAAATCGTTTATGTGTATTAAAACAATCTGAGCACAGATACTCAGGACAGTCCGAACACCAGTACTCCGCATTTTTTCTTATGCCTGCAGTACTGCATGGTTGACATTGTTTCTCGAGTCTCTTTCCGGCCACAGCAAACGCCTGATTTTCAGGTACCTCATCTCCTACTTTCTCTTTCGAAAATTTAGATTCCGCCATTTTGTGGGTGTTGTCCACACTTTCTCACACTCGTTTACTTATCAATGTCCGTATTTTTAATAAATCTTTGCGATATAATGTGTCCTTAATAAAAACATTTCAGTTTTCAATTTACCCTTGTTGTTTCATAGCTCATACAATTAGGACGTTTTAATCTAAATAAACCACTCTAAAGTTCAAATTCGGTCGACTTAACTGATAAAATGTACAAATATCAGTTTACTTTTATCGACCCACATCGACTACCTTCGTAAAACGTACCGAATATTACATGAAAATACTATCAGTAGTGTTAAAAAAGAATATTTCATCGTTGTGCTCGTGCATGAGGTAATAAACTGATGCGTAACAACAGGTGAAACGCAGTTGTTAAATTTAAAAGAAATGCATATAGTCAAGAGATACTTTACTCAATAAAAAAACCTCGTCATGTTACACGATATTATGCCGGTGTAACGTTGTAAACAGACCTCCATAGAATAATGACCCACCAGTCATTATTTTATATAAAATAATGACCCTTTTCTGTAAAAAAACTGACCCCCCTTACAAAATAATGACCCCGGATTTTATTTGTAAAATATTGACCTCACGATCATAATTTTATGACCCCTTGTTTATATTATTATGATCATTGGTCATAGTATTTAAAAACTTCAGTCATACTTTTATGATCCCGGTCATAATATTACAGTCATGATATCAACGTGAAAACTGGATAAATATTTTGAGCGACAGTACATGTGATCGAGAGTCGATATTTTTGTGTTACATCACTTAGTGTTACATCAGTTAGGACGAAGAGTAACTGCTATGGAATAACGATCTCATGGTAATCTCTCTAAGGAAAACTTACCTATTTTCTGTGGAATTATCCCGATTTAAACCCAATTTTCTCAGGATAACTAACGGAGTATTAACGGTGGTTACCTAAGAAATCATTCTATATATACTTGTTGTTTGATAGTTGTTGGCCTCAAAAGCAATAGGCTATTTTATGTATTTATAAATAGATAATGACATATAAATAATATAACAATATAGAAACAAAAATGGAAACAAAGGACCATAACTCCCTAACAGGTGGATTAATTAATTAATTCATTTTTTTTCTGCACAACAAGGCGTTGGTAGTAGTAATCACTGAAAGTTTGAAACAACTCCGTTGTATAATGAATATAGAGTTGCGGTCACAGTAAATGTTGCACGTACTAAAGCACGAACTGACACGCGGACGGGTGCCAATACCATATTCTCCTTCGATGCCTATTGGTAGCGATAATTATGTTGAACGTTAACATGTACCTTAGATGGGTTAGGGTTAGGGATGGGCTTAGGTGGTCGTTATTCTACATGATTCACAATTCTGTGTTACGGTAATTTTTCTGAGGGGGAGTCATAACCTTCTACATTTGTACGCATTCTGAATCCACGGAATTATACTGTATTATTATTGTTTTTGTTCGGCGAAGACATGAAAGGCTAAACGCAAAGGTATGATGGCGAAATATTTAAATATTATCGTTACTTCATAAGCGCGCCTTCGTCGCTTTAATTGGTTTCTGCTCCTATTTTGTCACGGCATCGCTCTTTCGCCCCTTTATGCAATACCCGGTATTAAAAAGGATTTATTTATTTATTACATTTTCCCGAATTATTTTGATTTGAGCAAATAATAAGAATCGGATTTCAGACACATCTACGACCATAATAGTGTCAGGAAACAGACACGGAAGATCTAGTATTTAACCTAAAACTTATCTGCAAAGCATACGGGTATTTTAAAGTGTTTTACACTGTACCTACCATGACTGTTTCTGCCACCAAAGATAAGACTCTAAAATTATCTTGGTTTTAACGGTACAGTGAAGTAATAATGGTAAAGCTTTTCTTCAAATGCTGCCATTGTTGGTTGTGTTCTTTTTTGTTTTCTTTCTTGTGGTTTTACATGTAAGATGTTTGCCTAAACAGACTTTGTTTCTTTCGGACTTCACTAGCTACAATACATAGGAAGCACGTATTGTCTTTCTGCGTTTCGTTGCATTGTTTGTACCGTGTGGCGGCCATAAAAAATCTCCCCGTAAATTCAATCAGTGTTGTTATCAAATACATAGCCCTTTGGAGGCAATTAAGCACGATGCTTATTTTGTGTAATTATTGAGTTGCGCTCAACCCGTGGCTATGTCGCATGGACAGTAATATGCACTTCCATTACTTCGCATGAACGGGCTCAATCAAACTGAGCCAGCAATATTTTAATATGTGTCGTGTTCGGTGGATTTCAAAGTTCCATTTTTATCTGTTTTAAATTATCGTAGTAGCGTTATTTGTGCCGTGTGGCGGCCGTAAAAGTTTTCATTCAGTTCTGTTATCAATTATATAGTCCGTTGAAGGTCATTTAGCAAGATACTAATATTTGTTTTAATACCGAGTTCCACTCAACCTAAGGCTAGGCGGCGTGAACAGTAATATGCACTTTCACTACTGCTCATGTACAGGCTCAATTAAACCAAGCCTGCAATATTTTGATATATGTCCGTGGCTTTCAAAGTTCGCTTTTAATCTATTCAAATCATTACTGAGCAATGTTTTCGTAAAAAGTGGAAAATCTCATAAGGCTCTTACTCTTGTGAGACTCAAACCTGCGACCTTTGGACCGATAGGCCGATGCAATAACCCACTTGACTACTTTCCTTCCTCAAATTTGGCCTGTTGGTGTTTATTTCAATAACCGGTAAATATTTTAATTTAATGTCACTATCTAGATCCAAAGAAAACTTCGAAACTGTTACACATTTTAAAAACTTTATTTTCATATTTTGTGAAGCAATAAAATTTCACAATAAAATTTGAACACTATTTTACACAATAATCAAAATAAAATGGCATTATTTCACAAAAATACAAATAAAACAAACACAAATTATACTGCACCATACATATAACAAATAAGTCAAAACTCAAATTTAGGTAAATGTATTATATATACTCAATATATACTTCAGGTGTATGTCAATGAAACAGACATTAGTGTTTCTGCAGAAATGTATAGTTTTATTTAACGTTCCCTTTTCATCTTTTATTAATTTGTATTCAAGTTTAAAGTCGAGGCAAACTGTATTACAATGCTAGTTTCTCCTGCATTGACGGTTATTATATACTCAACAAAAATAAAAAGTATCCACTTTCCTATCTTCAATTTTGTAAAATTTGAAAACGAAAACTGAGAAATCTGTATGTGGACAACTTTGCATTTCTGTTATCATTGCAAAGAGAAAAAGTGTTCTTGAAAATCTGCAGCCACAACTTAATTATCTTTCCCTTTGTTGTAATGAGGGTTCAAGGAAAAAAGTCAGTGGTTCTTTGATGTATTCACATTGGTTTGAATTAAATCAATCTTTCCACCTCTTGTGATCAATAAAATCATAAAACATTCATCAACAAGAGGGTCCATGGGACCCTGGGTCGCTCACCTGCGAACATCTGTTCAATGGTTCAGACAAAAATTAAGACCACTAGAGTGCGGACAAGCTTTTTCTATAATTTGACCTAGTGACCTAGATTTCAAGGTCACATGACCCAGTTTCGAACTTGAACTAGATATCATCGAGATAAACATTCTGACCAAGTTTGAAGAAGATCGCATCTAAATTAAGACCGCTAGAGTGCGGACAAGCTTTTTTTATAATTTGACCTAGTGACCTTAATTTCAAGGTTACATGACCCAGTTTTAAACTTGACTTAGATATTATTGGGATAAACATTCTAACCAAGTTTGAAGAAGATCTGACCAAAATTACGACCACTAGAGTGTGGACAAGCTTTTTCTATAATTTGACCTAGTGACCTAAATTTCAAGGTCACATGACCCAGTTTCGAACTAGACCTAGATATTATTGGGATAAACATTCTGACCAAGTTTTAAGAAGAACGGACCAAAATTACAACTGCTAGAGTGCAGACAAGCTTTTTCTTTAATTTGACCTAGTGACCTAGTTTGAAGGGTCACATGACCCAGTTACGAACATGACCTAGATATCATTAAGATAAACATTCTGTTCAAGTTTAAAGAAGATTGCACTATAATTAAGACTGCTAGAGTGCGGACAAGCTTTTTCTATAATTTGACCTAGTGGTCTAGATTTCAAGGTCACATGACCCAGTTTCTAACTTGACCTAGATATCATTGGGATAAACATTCTGACCAAGTTTGAAGAAGATCGGACCAAAATTACGACCACTAGAGTGCGGACAAGCTTTTTTTATAATTTGACCTAGTCACCTAGATTTCAGGGTCACATGACCCAGTTTCGAACTTGACCTAGATAGCATTGAGATAAACATTCTGACAAAGTTTGAAGAAGATTGGACCAAAATTCCGTCCGCTAGAGTGCGGACAACAATTGTGGACGGACGGACGGAAGGACGGACGACGGACGAACCCCCCTCACAAAAGCTCACACTGTCACTAGGTGACAGGTGAGATAATAAAACAAGTAGTCCTCTATAAACTACGCTAGAAAGTCCAATCATTTCCAATTACCGTCCTTTAAATTGAATATGTAGTGTTTTGTAATCCATTATTAATTGTTATTCGACTTGCCGTTGCTTAGGTCTTGGTGTAGAAGATTATGTTTATGAACAATAGAAATTGAAAACAACTGAATTGATTAACCAATTAAACACCATTCAAAGCGTACCTGATTAAATGAAAATATGTTAATTAGAATATAAGCATAAAAAGTGGGTACTTTTTATTTTTGTTCAGTATAAATTGAGTGTTTGGCACAAACAGATTCCAAGGTTATAAAACTGAGAATGGAAACCAGTCTCAAATCTTAAGCATCTCATGATCTGATTGGCTGAAATGGTGACAGGTCGCCATTTCAGCCAATCAGATGCTTTAGATTTCTGACTTGTTTCAAATCCCAGTTAAATAATCTTCAGGACAGACGGACTGGTTATGAACCAAACCGTACCAGCACTCTCAATTTATCTATATCTTCAAGAGCACTTAGAGCACTTCTAAACAATAAACAACAACACTCTCTTTGTTCAGTGGCCAGCTGCTATCAGCAATACATGGATAAAATACAGGAGAGTAATTCATTGTAACAATATCAGTTTCAGCAAAAAGCTTTGACTTGTTCTTCCTGTACTTGTTCACTGGTAGTGTGAGTATTTCAACTACTGAGGTCATTTTCTGTTGCCATTCAAGTTCGAGTCCAAGTGTGGGTTTATATATTTCTGTCTCGTACAATCACAGAGAACGTTGTGAACTGCAACTTTCCTACCAAACGATTTGCATTGTTAATAGTCTTAATTTGCACAATAAGTAGATGAAACTATCCATTAGTCATGTAGTATTCTGTATGAACTTATCAGCAGCTTCAGGCTAGAGAAAAATGAATGATCCTGGAATTTGATTGGTTGAAATTGAGACAAGTCTCCAAACTGACCAATCACATTTGATTGTTTTACAGCTGAAATTGATACCAGTCTTAAAACAAACCAATCACATGATACTAGTCTTAAAACAAACCAATAATATGATACTAGTTAGTCTTAAAACAAACCAATCACATGATACTAGTCTTAAAACAAACCAATCACATGATACTTGTCTTAAAACAAACCAATCACATGATACTAGTCTTAAAACAAACCAATCACATGATACTTGTCTTAAAACAAACCAATCACATGATACTAGTCTTAAAACAAACCAATCACATGATACTTGTCTTAAAACAAACCAATCACATGATACTAGTCATAAAACAAACCAATCACATGATACTTGTCTTAAAACAAACCAATCACATGATACTAGTCTTAAAACAAACCAATCACATGATACTTGTCTTAAAACAAACCAATAATATGATACTAGTCTTTAAACAAGTCAATCACATGATACTTGTCTTAAAACAAACCAATAATATGATACTAGTCTTTAAACAAGTCAATCACATGATACTTGTCTTAAAACAAACCAATAATATGATACTAGTCTTTAAACAAGTCAATCACATGATACTTGTCTTAAAACAAACCAATAATAAACAAGTCAATCACATGATACTTGTCTTAAAACAAACCAATAATAAACAAGTCAATCACATGATACTTGTCTTAAAACAAAACAATTACAGGCTAGACTTTTGTGTTTGGTTTCCAAATCAGTTTTATAACAAATAAGCTTGTTTTATGTCACAGCAATAGTTACAACACTATGACATACATTTATATTTATAAATATAAAAAAATGTGAACTGCCTAAAACGGTATAAGCATTGATGTCAATACCATTTTTTTACAATTCTACAGTAACCACTTACACTGTACATTTATATGGTTCACTTTGTCTACCACTGGACATTGCTGTCTTTTTATTGGTGCTGTGTATGTGGTGTTATTGACCTCAATTTTATTGCAAAGAACTTCTTGTGTTTTTCTTAGATCTGCCCTCTAAGAATCACAACTCTTAACTGATATAACACAATTTAGTTTCCTAATTAGTGTTGCTCATTTGTTTGTTGTAGAACTGTCTGCCGATCCAGGAGCTTCGTTTGTTTCATAGATGATTCGTAAACTCACAAACCCCGACCTGTAATTCGAAATTTATGTCTTCATTTAATTTAATTGTCAAAATTAGGAAAATTGATGTTGAGCATCACAAAGTTCAAAATCATAAGTCAATGGTAAACAAAATTAAACATTTGTGTAAGTTATTTGCAGGTTTAGGGAGTTTGGTGTCATAATATTATGAAAGATTTCAAAAAGGGGGCTCGTTTTGGGCATTTTAAGGTTAGTTTCATAAAAACGTTTACCCTTTTGGCCCAAATCCCCATGAAAATTAAATAATGTTATCAAAAACGAGCAAACAGAGCAATTTTACTGAATCCCACTTGCTTCTCTGCTGGATTTCAAAGATGTATTTTGTAATTTGAGATAAAATTAACTTACCTTTTAATATAGATCCACAGAACAGTACTCAGTAATTAGTTGATCACAATTCTTGACTTGATATAACATGTGTGCCAGCTGATTTGGATCTACACTGTTCACACATGTGTAATAAAATGCATAAAGGGTTAACTTACCTCTTTATATAGATCCAAAGTACAGTGCCCAAGGTTATAAAAGTGAGCATGGAAACCAGTCTCAAATCTCAAGCATCTGATTGGCTGAAATGGCGACTGGTCGCCATTTCAGCCAATCAGATGCTTGAGATTGGAGACTGGTTTCCAATCTCAGCTTTATAACCTTCCACCCTGTACTCAGTAGTTCTTTGATCACAATACTTGACAAATATATGACAATGATAACTTACCTCTTAATATAGATCTAAAGAACTGTACTGACAAGCTCTTTGATCACATTACTTGACAAATATATGACAATTATAACTTACCTCTTAATATAGATCCATAGAACAGTACTCAGTAGTTCTTTGATCACAATACTCGACAAATATATGACAATCATAACTTACCTCTTAATATATATCTAAAGAACTGTACTGACAAGCTCTTTGATCACAATACTTGACAAATATATGACAATTATAACTTACCTCTTTATATAGATCCAGAGTACAGTACTCAGTAGTTCTTTGATCACAGTACTTGACAAATATATGACAATGATAACTTACCTCTTAATATAGATCTAAAGAACTGTACTGACAAGCTCTTTGATCACAATACTTGACAAATATATGACAATTATAACTTACCTCTTAATATAGATCCATAGAACAGTACTCAGTAGTTCTTTGATCACAATACTCGACAAATATATGACAATCATAACTTACCTCTTAATATATATCTAAAGAACTGTACTGACAAGCTCTTTGATCACAATACTCGACAATTATATGACAATGATAACTTACCTCTTTATATAGATCCAGAGTACAGTACTCAGTAGCTCTTTGATCACAATACTTGACAAATATATGACAATTATAACTTACCTCTTTATATAGATCCAGAGTACAGTACTCAGTAGTTCTTTGATCACAATACTCGACAAATATATGACAATCATAACTTACCTCTTTATATAGATCTAAAGAACTGTACTGACAAGCTCTTTGATCACAATACTTGACAAATATATGACAATTATAACTTACCTCTTAATATAGATCCATAGAACAGTACTCAGTAGTTCTTTGATCACAATACTCGACAAATATATAACAATGATATAGCACGTGTCTGAGATCAGTTTACGGATATTTTGCAGAAACCCGTCCAGCTGCATACCGGCTATTTTTGACGACGAGGTAGCATTTCTGAAAACAATACAAAAAATTGTGTAAATATAAAGTTGTGCTCAACCCTGAGCTAGGTGGCATGGATGGTAATAAGCTGATTAATTACTGCCCATGAACTGGCTCAATCAAACTGAGACTCCAGTATTTTGATATTTGATGTATTTGGAGGCATTCGGTGTTCTTTTTTCATCTCTATTAAATTTGCGAAATTCAATTTTCTACAGGTTAAATTGCAAACAAATCATGAAATCTGGATTACCTGCATATAAGAAAAAAATGTTATTATACTAAATGCTGTAATTGAAAATTCCCCACATAATATTTTATGCATTTACACTAAAAAGTAATTCCAATTACCTACATATCAGATGTAATTACACTAAATTAGTTATGGAATTACCAACACTTTAGTATTACAGGTAAATACATTAAATCAGTAGTTTGAATTACCTTCATATTACATGTAAAAAATATGTCATTAAGACTCCTTACATATTATATGTAATGTCAATAAATAAGAATATTAATTATCACCTTATCATAATGTAATTATTCTAAATACATAGTCAAAATTCCCTAAATAATATATTAAGTAATAACATCAAATAAGTAATTTGAATTACCTTTCATAGAGAACAGGTATCACCGGAGCAAATGTACACCTGTCTGACCGCACCTCTAGCAGAGTTCCCTCCCCTGAATCACCTCCGCAGCTTGCCGTCACATTTATCCTCCGTAAATAATCACAATACGTGTTGGTCTGTGATTGTTCTATTGCTCTCCACTGTGTTTCCACAAGATTCAACACATACTGGTGATTTTGAATGTTTATGTTCATAGCGTCTTCGTACATTTTATATTCTAGTTTATTGATTCTTTCAGCTTGTGAATCCAGTCTGCGATTGATAACTACTTCATTTATATGCATGATGTCCTCCTAAAAAAAAAAATAATAATAATAATAATAATAATAATAATATTATTATTATTATTATTAATAATAATAATAATAATAATAATAATAATAATAATATAAATATGCAGTTATTGTTTTTTGCAAAAAATATTGTTATTGTGTAGCAAGCAACTTTTGAAAATCCTGTTTTAGAATTCTATTTTCCAATTTTTACATTACCGTCAATATAAGAAAATATTGACGCTTATGCAGTATTACAAACCCAAACAGCAATCTGGCTAGTTCAGAATGTATGGTGCATGACTAGTAAGTTCAACCAGTTTGGCGCTTTGGTTATAAGTTTCAATTCTGGAGGCTGAATCTTTAATTATGTATTTCTTTGCTAAATTCTAAACCAAGTGTCCCAAATGAACTGGCTTGAAGGTAGCAAAACAGAGAATGGAAACCAGTCTCAGGTTTCATGCGAGAATTTGTACCAAATTATCAAGCCCACCAAGTAAGCGTATTGTTACTTACCATATGATTATGGTATCCAAGGAAACTAAATGTCTCCCTGTTGATGAAGTTATGAGCACACAAGGACACAAAATACACCATCAAACACACAAACAGCGTACCAATCAACTTGGGGATGAACAGAGTTGATAGAATCTGAAACAAATAGATTCAATATCGTGACTTAAATAATTTGTGTTTAATTTTTGGTTACTTAGCCACATTACAAAACCCCTAAGCTACCGTTAAACTCCTTTTACATACACTCAGGGACGTTTCTCTTTCTTAAACAGGGGCACTTATTATTATCCCTAAATCTGGTAAAAATCACTTTATTGGCACGCAGCATATATTCGTGTTTATTAACTTTACCAGTTTTGGAGTTAAATTCATTAAGTTTTTGAATAAAAAAAGTGGCGAGAATTCTTTTCTTACAAAGACGGGACAAAAGTAGTAAAAGTTATGGTCCTTTATTTTATTTTTACCTTGTTCAGTATATTTCTGATCTTGTTCAATAAGGATTTCTTGTTGATCTTCTTTTCTCCCTCTAAAATAGATACAAAGTCATTCTATAACATATAAGACCTTTTCTTCTTCTAACAGACCAGAATACAATGATGGATGCAACACTCTTGGCGAATACCTTTGCCCAAGGTTATAAAACTGAGCATGGAAACCAGTCTCAAATCTCAAGCATCTGATTGGCTGAAATGGCGACTGGTCGCCATTTCAGCCAATCAGATGCTTGAGATTTGAGACTGGTTTCCATTCTCAGCTTTATAACCTTCAGGCCTTCAACCCTTTCCTGTATAGATACGCATTTTTACGCATGTGCGACCAGTGTAGATCCAGATCAGCCGGCACGTCCGTGCCGTCTGATCAGGATCTGCACTGGTCGCATTTTGGTCATAAATAAGATAATGAATAAAAAAGCGAACAGTTTAGATCCTGATCAGACGGGACGGATGTGCCAGCTGATCTGGATCTAAACTGTTCGCCCTAACAATAAAGGTGTGTCTATACAAGAAAGGGTTAGTCTGAAACGTGATCTTTTAAAGACATAGAATAATGATAATCAAATTTATATTGGAACATTTACATTGAAATCACAATAAAGTTAAATGATTGTTTCCAAAAATGATAAACCTCAGAATTTAAGGATATTACACCAGATTCAGTATTGCTATTTGGATTTTCTTTGCTCTACCATACCATTTCTTACCTCTAACATTTACATATATTGGATATCCATACAGCAGCAGTTGTCCAATACCACAGGCTTTGATCATACGATGTAACAACCAGAAAAAATCTATCACAACAGCCCCCACCAGAAATATCATATAGCTTCCTGGATCCAGCGTGGACACTTTTCTTGTTCTCTCTGCCAATATGTAGGAAATATGTGGAATATACCAACATATAAATTTATTATTCAGAATAGGCACCCCCTGAAGTCCACAAAAACTCAATAACCACAATACATATCTGAGTTTTGTCTCTTATTGGACAATTTTGTAAATTTAACATAATAAAATTTATACTTCAATGTAATTATGTATATATATATTTTTTTATAACAATGGCACACAAACCACTCAAGTAAAGAAACCAAAATATAAAAACACATTTAATATTAAAATTTATTAATTAAATATCTCGTGGCAACTACCCTATTAGCCCAGTTAAGTCTTTATATGAATTTGATGTTTTTATTCTGTTAATTTATAAAATTGCCAGTTTCACTATCCTTGGCCAATATGCATGTACATTATATTATTGATTACCAAGCTAACAGAAATCAGGATTGCGAAGCATTGGCAATGTCTTGATATTTATTTGTTATATATCCATAATTTGTTGTGTTCATCGGTTTTTGTAAAACATTTACTTGGTTTAAAGTGTTTAAATCCTAACTTATTGATTAAATTCTCACATTTACACTTGCAAATATTCTTAACTTATATTATAAAAATTAGGAAATAATAGAAAATATGGCCTTTAGAAAAAACTTTCCATAAAAGGGGTTCATTTGGACTGCACATTGTTAAGGTATTTACATGATAATTTCCACCTTTCTGGCCTTAACTCCCATGAAAATTAAAAACTGCTGCCAAAAGGGTGACTTCGACGCAACAGCACTAAACCTTGAAGGATCTGCACCTGCTAACATATGTAATCAAATTAGTAAATGTACCTTCTCTTCTTGCAGTAGTCCTATTACTTCTGTATGTAGGTAAATTGGGCTGGACAAACCACTTATTGATGGTTTGAGATGATATTGGTGTATTTTGGGGAAAAGTTGTGGCCCTTGGTTGTGGATTTAAGGTCTGAAACTGGCTTCGTCTCAAATCTGGTAAATCTGGTAGGTCTAGAAAACCTATAAAAATACGCAAAAATAATGAACTGGTAATTAATTAACTTGCAATACTATGTCTTCTTAAAAATGGAACATTTTGACTCAATACATGCAACATTTGGCTTTCCTTACATCTTAGTTTTTTCTTAATGAGATATCATCACAAACATCAATTTAAGGGAATGGCTTAGAGGAAGACTTGGGAAAAGTAATTCCAAATTTGCTTACTTTTCCATCTACCGAGCCAAGGGAGAAGTTTTCCTGTATGATTCTTAATACAAGATGAAAACCTTCAAAACTTCTCTCTTAAGCTGATAAGAACTTCTCCCTGTTCTCGCAGCCTAAGCTAATCTGTGATTTATGAATGCGAAAATATTGCAGGCTCGGTTTGTTTGAGTCTGTTCATGGGCAGTAATGGAAATGCATATTACTGCCCACGCTGCCTAGCCCTGGATATTTACATTAATAAACAGTACAATTTAGATCCATCCCAAACAATGGTATTCATAAAGCGGTGAACATGGAACCTTCAATGTGTTTATTTTCTGATTATTACCATTCCATGTTCAGCAGCATATGGTCCCCAGAATATTGATCACCGATACTCACCCTGAACCAGCTTCTCTCGATTCATTTCCATGTTGACCCATTCCATGAATGATATCATCTGAGTGAGAGTTGGGGTTCATCAGGTTTTTATTAAGGCTCACAATCTGATAGAGGTACCTGGCTCCTTGCAGCCACTTGGATTTCTGCACACTATTGTAAGCCGTCTCTAGTTCTGTGTTGAGTTTATGCAATGTGTAATTCTGATAATTTCTGTAACTTTCTCTGAAATAATGATACAACATAAAATAAGTTATTGTACTAGTATCTTTTTTTTACATATTCCTAGTATAGATTTAACAACTTTCTTTCCAACTGTTAGAGAAGGTGGTGGCATGTTTGCATTTATTACAGTGATTAGTTTACTGTCTTATTTGTTTATTACAGATTTTCTTTAATTCTAATATTTTCTTTCAGTACAGATACTTCAGATTGGCGATAATTTGTCTTGTTGGCACTGATTTTTATACATTATTGTATACATATGAAATCAGATTTCCCCGTCAATTTTTCGCAAAATTGTTGGTGCACATTGTACATATATGCACATTACACATAATTGAATATGATTAATGTTGCTGAATATGAAAATGAACTGTTAGACCATGCTCCTGTAAATATACCGCAAGACTGTACTAAAACTTTGTAACTGTAGGTAACTAGTTAAATTATCTTGAAATACTTTGACTTTATATACTTTCTGATGTAACAAGTGTAACCTAAATAGATGAAACTGCGTAATATAACCTAATATAATGGATGATAAAATATTTTTAGATAATTTATAGGAAACACTGTAGCCGCTTGAAGCCTTATCAAACTTTTACAAGATTTTTCAGCATCACTGAAACTAAATTATTTAACCAGTATAATCTAGGCTTGTGTTAGGTTACAAAATTACAAATTTTAGAACCAATTTAGTGTGTCACTAGATGATTTAGTTCATCAGAACTTAAATCCACTAAATTATAAATAATTATGTAAAAATACGATCCTGTTCAATATAAACTCAAAATTTCAATACCAACACTGGCGAATATACAATCAGGAGTTATTAAATGCCTCTGTACCCACACAACCTGGTATACATATAAATATGTGTGCATGCTGAGGGTTTTCTATCAATTTGGATTTTGGGGCAGGGGCCTCTCGGATTGGGAAAAAATGAATTGTTTTTACTTAAATTGGGATATTCATTTTCTGAAGAAAAACAATGGTTTCTGTCAGCGTTAGATAAACCAGTGTACACACAGGACACAAACCAAAATATAATTATCTTCATAAGCTAGTAACTGATTGAAAAACAAACTTGCCTATATAGGAATTCCTATTGACATTTTGTGAGTAAAAACAGTTTTGCCACTGGAAATGGAACCAAATTTCAGCCCTAATTTGATAAAAAAAACAACAACTCTGGACTGTTTGCCCACAGGCATGGGCATTTTTAAATCAAATTTAATGTCTACAGTCACTTTCAGTAACTGGCACAAAAAATATCGATTCTGCATATTTGATACTTTACTGAAAAGTTAAAGTACCTATAAGCACAATTCATAAATAGAACTTCAAACACCAGTGGTGTACCAAAGTTAGGCCCTAATTTGGCCCAGAATAACGATGTTACATTAAAATCATTGTGCATGGTCCAATAAATTGTGAGGTTCTTTTATTATAGCCACTCCTGGTTGCCATTTCAGCCAATCCGTTGCTTGAGATTTGAGACTGGTCTATAAACTCAGTTATATGATCTTGGGCCCTTGGTACCTGAACTTGAGTATATCTTGTGAGAACTTGTCAAACGTAGCCTCGGTATGGTCCACTATGAGTTTCTGGATGTCCTGCTTCTGGATCTTGTTGATTGCTGCCGTCTCTATGGATTTCTGAAGCTGGAAATACGTAGAATTGTGTAAAAAATACAAATAGAGTCTTTTAGTTCTTTATTAAGCTTTTAATCTGCAGGCTGACCTTGATCTACAATTCTTAAAGCTAAGGCATGTTTTACAGAAATTTATTTACGTAAGCCATAATCAGATTGCAGAGATGCTCAGGTCATCTGGATTGATACTACTTAATGCATAGATGTCCTGATTATCTATATCTATACTTTTTGCTCATGAATATTAGCCATATTGCATGTAAAGATTAAACCCTATATATGCAGATCGGTCTTACTAAATACATTTAAAACACAGTACCCAATTAATTTTGAATAAACAGAAATTAACTTTTTGGCTACCTTCTCAACATCTTCAATCACTAACGTTATTGTGTCATGACATTGTTGCTTCCTGCCTACAGCCTCCTGGCTCTGTCGTTTCATCTCCGTCCACAAATGCTGTTCCATGGAGTCCATTTCCAGCTGACTCAGAGCTGTTGTCACTGATCTTTGTTGGTTGTATTGTTGTAGAAACGTGGTTGTATCTCTTAAATTGTAACATTCAAAATACATATGGCTTGTAACATTTAAGATTAAAATCAATACAGCTTGTAACATGTAAGATTAAAATCTATAAGGCTTTTAACATTCAAGAGTAAAATAAATTTGGCTTGTAACATTTAAGATTATAATCAATACGTCTTGTAACATTTAAGATTAAAATCAATATGGCTTGTAACATTTAAGATTAAAATCAATACGGCTTGTAACATTTAAGATTAAAATACATATGGTTTGTAACATTCAAGAGTTAAATAAATTTGGCTTGTAACATTTTAGATTACAATCAATACGTCTTGTAACATTTAAGAATAAAATCAATATGGCTTGTAACATATAAGATTAAAATGAATATCACGGTATGTAATATTTAAGATTAAAATCAATGGTTGTATCTCTAAAATTGTAACATTTAAAATTAAAATCAATATGGTTGTACCTCTTAAATTGTAATATTTAAGATTAAAATAAACAAAAATGATATGGCTCTATCTCAATAATGACTGAAATATATACAAAGCAACAAGAACAAACTCTGCATGTTTGACAACGCTATAAAGTGTGATATATAGCTGAGATCCAAAACAGTGTATTTGTCATGTTAAGATTTTGACAATTTATTTTTTTGTAATCTTTAATATTGTTTGGTTCAATATATAAACAATATACCTGTTAACAGCAACAATGATAAGCCCAAAGCAGGTCATTGACACAAATAAGGAGTACACAAACTGGAACGTGATGTACACCACATAGAGGACTAAATGTCGCAGTCGGAATCTCGCTATTTTACCCTCTGGTATGCCTGAAATATTCAATATTTATAATACTGTGGTTACATTAAATCAATATTCAAAAAAGCCACAAATGATATATTCTTGTGGATTAAAATTTTTGCAGGTTACATAATTCTTGCTAGAAAATATATTCAATTATTTGATAAAGGTCATGTTAGATTTCACTCTTTTTTCCTGGTAAGAAACGTAAGAATTATGCAAAAATTAAACCCTCTCAAATGAATGTTTTATCCTAGCAACCAACCTTGTTTCCAAGCAACACCAAACACCAACAACAGCATCAGTAAAATGATGACACCAGAAACCACTGCAATGAACAGAATGGAGAAATGTGTTGGAGTTGTGTTGCTCTGGTCCACGGGTGCTGGGAACTTGGATGAGACTGATGTAGACTCTTGGTTCAATCCTGAAAGAAAATCAACAAGCATTCAAGTAACTTTAAACAAGTGTGTTGATTCTGAAATTTTAAAACATTTTAACTCACTTATATGGACTACAGAATTTGATAATTAAAAAGCATTTTGTATAAGACCGATTGAAACATTAATGTACAAATAAAATTTTATGAAAGGTATTTCGGTGATTTATATTTTGTTTCTTGATATTACTATCAGCATTTTATTGTTGAGTGTCACATTAACCCAAGACTTTACTCCATACATACACCTTGATTGTGACGGAAAACAACCATGCCATCTGATCAATATCTTTGCTGTTCACTTTTAGATCGATTATTTCTGAACAAGATGCGACCAGTCCAGATCTAGATTAGACCACATAGATGTGCAAACTGGATCTACACTGTCATGCAATAAAGGCATGTATGGAGGAAAAAGTTAAGTCCATTACCTGTTTTTGCAGCAAACACATCTGGTTTGCCAACTGTATGAATGCGCAGAATAAACACTCCTTTTGTGTCCCTCACTTGAATCTGCATGTCCTTGGACAGGTCACGAGTGTCGCCTGTTGGTATCGTAAAGTTTATCTGGAACTTATTCGGGCATTCCACTCCAACGTCAAACTCATAAATTGGTGATTCAAGGTAAAACGGGTCAGAGAAATTCAAACTGAACACCCCTGCAATCATATTTGAAAGCCATTTTTATTAAATGTTATTAATTTGTGAATTACTGCAAAATTCTTTCTTATATATGGAATACTTACATTTGTGGGCTACGTGGATACATCAATCCAGTAATTAAAAACGACCATAACATACATGTATTTATTTTTATGTAATAGTTATTGAGTCAAAAAATTAAATTAAGAACCAAGATAGAAATTTAAATCCTTGTCAATGAAAATAAATGAATTTGCAGAAATGAACATTAAAAAGACAAAACTTCTGTTCATATATCTAAATGAATGGGACTGTCCGAATCAATGGTTTGTAATAACAGTTTAAAAGAATATTTTATTTCCAACTGAATACATTTTCCTTGGCATTTTCCATGTTTACTGCTGGCTCACATTTATCGTTTTTATTGTTGTTTTTTGGGTGGGTTGATGGTTGGTGGGGGTTTCAGGGGTGGGGAAAGGAATAATGGTCTCAATTATTATTTACAATACTAATTAAAATTCAAACTCACCTGGACATGTGCTTATCTCCCCTTGCAAAAACACAATCCAGTGAGTACCATTCATCATCATTTTTGCTGCCAGAGTCTCGTATTTCACTTCTGTCGGCTTGAGCACCGCTTTTAACAATGACACATTCTCATTCAGTCCAATCCTGAGAATTGCTTTCTCTTTGTGGGACACGAGGTAGGTGGAGTCACCTTGATGAATGGATATAAGATCGTTGGAGATGTTGAAAATATCCTCGCTGCGTCTGGTGACGATGTGCTCCCAGTCTGTTGAACTGTCGCTACATTTTTGCTTGCCTGTGTAAGAAAATATTCGTAAATTTAAAGCGCTTTTTCGGCGTTATTCGGCGTTAGCTGCCTAAGCTCACTTTTGACCTAGTTTTTCGACCAATGAAATATTGTAAATAAAACTTATTATGCAGCGGGAAAATCAGACAGATTATTTTGATTGGTTATAAGTGGGTCTCGTTAATGATTACCGTAACGATTTTTATATTGTGTGTTAGTATTTACATGGCACTTATATGTTCGGGCATTTTCGTTTTTAAAAGCGATAATTGTATTGGAGAAAAAGATATTTACGGTATAAATAACCAGTTAAGTCAATTGATGGCTTAAATACGATTTTATATGGAATATTCATGGGTGTCAGGTAAACACTCGAGTACAATACATAGTGTAAAACGACAGACACGTGCAGATATTTCTGGTTCTTACTGGTTCCTTTCTAGTTCCTTTGATACTGATTGTTAATTTTAAGTCCAGACATTCAAATTGCCTTGGTGTAGTGGTTATCACACTCGCCTCTCAAGCGGATGCCCCGGGTTCAATACTCGGGAGGGACACTTTTTTAAAGTTAATTTACGTAAAAGTTGGTAGATTTCGCTCTTGTAACAAGTTGTCATTATTTTCATTTATTGTATTTTAATAACATTTATTCGTCATTAGTACTAACTCTACAAGAGGTATTTTTATTGAAACTGAATAAATGTACAGTTAACATTAGACATTCTTCTTTAATCGACGTATTATCATCAGACGAAATTTTTGCACGCTCTTTATTTCTTTCTTTCTTATATATAAAAATCTTTTCCATCAACGCCGTTTATCTTTTTTTAAAGATATTTCTTGTTATAATTTTTGCTTGCCTGTGTGTAAGGAAATATGTCCAACGGCAAGACATGTATAATGTTGATGCTAAGCTAAGCAGATTTTTATGAGAAAATAAGAATAAAACTCTTAAATGAAACAAGGCAATATGGTAGATGCTAATAAGTTACACTGTTAGCATGCCTGTTTCTGGTATACTATGAGTATTTTAACCATTGCTCCACACATACAGGATTTAGTGCATGTGCGACCAGTGAACATCCGGATCAACTGGCACATATATGATGTTTATGCTATCTGATCTGGATCTACACCGCTCACATCTTGGTAAGATATAACCTAATGACTGTAAACATGAACAGTTTAGATCCTGTTCAAACAGCACAGAATTGCCAGCTGATCTGGATCCACACTTGTCGCAAAAATGATAAAACTTGTATACAATTATGGGTAAGAGTGTTAAATATCTTTACCTCTTTTATAAATTCTGTCGAAGCAAAATATTGAATGCTAATTTTAACTTACCAAACTTTTTAGGACTGATCCCAAAAGGTTTGTCCGGCTGTATAGAAATGTTTGTGTTTCCACTTTTTGTTCCCATGATGCCATGCTCTCCCTGGACGAGATAAGTTCCGACCTTGACATTCCTCGAACCCAACAACCCCTGGATTATATTAGGGATTTCCTGCAGCTGGGAGTCTATTTCAGCATGGATAATACTGTCTCTGTAATATTAAATAAAAAGGGATAACTACCTGAACATTAACCCTTTCCATCATATATATGCCTTTTTACGTGTGTGTGACCAGTGTAGATCCAGATCAGCCAGCACATTCCATGTCATCTAATCAGGACCTATACTGTTCGCTTCAGAAATAACCTAATGAATCAAAAACAGAATAGTGTATATCTCAGATGTCATGGATTCACACATATTCCATGGAGTAAAGCATTGTGTAATCTTGGAACCATAATGACAAGCATCTTCAACATTGGAAATTATCATTCAAATTATCATGAATTATCATTCAAAACAACTCAAAATTATGCATTACATTATTCCGTAATTCACATCCTGAAGTCAAGGATTGGAATACACGAATTATCTACATGTACTAATAAAAAAAATTTGTACAAAAGCCACATATGATTTATTCACACAGATATAAATTTGCTCTGTTGTAATTTACTATAAAGACATAATATTTAATGGTGTTATTTCACTTGGGTTTAAATTTCAGAGAAATAAAAAAACTTCAATCCATGCACAATAAAATGATCCCACAATACCTTCCACTAATCTTGCCAGTCTTCTGCCATTTCTCATCCGTGTAAAGTGTCAAGTTACAGCTGAGCAACATGGGATCAGAGTTCTTTAAACGAACCTCATACTCAATTCTCAACAGCCTCTCTCCCAGCACTGGCTCTACATGACAAAAGAATACACCTCCTTGAGGGTAAACTGGCTCTAGCTTGAACTGTACAAGAGAACGCCGCTGACATCTGCAATAAAATCATGTCATTATGTGAATCTTCATGCTTAGCTACCAACATTCTCATTTCCTTAATATATCTTCATTCAGTTATTTATAGTCAGGGTGTAATTCAGATACACAATGATATATGGCAACAGGGAGTAGCTCCGAATGATACATGTATATATATCTATGAAACTGAACATTGCCTCTTAATAAATCTTTTTGATATATCACTGGCAGCTATTAATTGCTTTAATTCTAACCTTAAAGAAAACAATATACAGCTTTAAAACTTTTAGCTCCACTTTGCTTATTCTTAACATCAAGCCATCAAAGAATACTAAGAGGCTAAGCGGTGACATACTGTAAAATGCTTTGATTCGCGAGGTCAAAATTTCGCGATTTATGTAAAAAATCAGATATTCTCTTTATTCGTATATCTTTAAATTCGTGACGTTGTTTTCATATATACTTATTTTCAGATATATGAAAAATTATCATTGTATTCGGGGTATTTATGAATTCGCAAGGTAAGCAATTCTGGAATATTAGTGCAAATAAAACTAATGCGAATAATACCAGTTTTACAGTATCAAGTATTTTATCTAGATCTTTCGAATGCAATGCCTACTTTGAGTTAGAATTTCATTTAGTGATTACTATAATTTTATGTTCATGTGATTATTATAATTTTATCATGTAATGTTCCAACTGAGTGCTGAAAGGGACGCTTGTACTTACTTGACCAAACTACAGCGATCATCGTGATAGTTCTTGCACACTCCAGTACAGTTGTCTCTGATACAGCATGACAGACATGTTGGAATTCTTGGTGACTTGCCAGAGACGTCATCTTCAGTATTAGCAGCTAGTCCACAGTACGGGATCAGGCCGGCGTTCATTTGTAGGATACAGCTTCGGGAACAATTTTCACATCGTTCATGCTGCTCAGAACATCTGAAAGAATATACATCAGCTGTGATTTCACATTTACTCGTGGGACATGGCTTTTGAACCATGAGCAACTAGTCATCAGTTTAATGCAAAACTACAGCAATATATACAGGATATAGTGCATGTTCAAGCAGTGCAGATCAAGATCTGCCAACATTATGTGCCATCTGAACTGGATTTTCACCGGTAGAATTTTAGTCTGAAAACCCAATTGATCTACAGGCAAACCAATATACTAGCATTCTGAGTTTAATACACAAGCCACAGGTTTATTATATAAGGATGAAAAGTTTTATGTCACTCAGAGAAGAAAAAAGTGCAGTAAAACCCTACTGTTAAGCCCATCTCTGTTAAAAGTGGGATAGTATTTATTCAGGGGCGAACAATGGCTCAACATCTTAATGACGGTTTTTACTGTATAACCTAACCAAATTTACCAGGAGCTAATCTACAGGGGGTCCAAAGGGTTTGCTTGAACTTCAATTTTGGGCAGCAATGTTTAATTTTCACAGAGAATTTGTCCAGAGAGTTGGAAATGATGATACAACTACACTAAGAATGCCCCAAATGAACACCCTTTCTGGAAATCATGCATCTGACTCTGACTTACAGTTTATCTTTTTCTACCCAAACAGTTTCTGTGGTTTCGTAATCCTCTGGGTGTATGTCTGTGAACACATCACTGAGCACACCTGGCTCAGAACACAACGTGGTCCCTTCCACAGGGCTTGGCACCTGTGGAAAACTGTCTGGTTTGCTCTCACAGGGTTCCAAACGAGTTGTGTCATCTTGAACAACATTCTTGTAATACACGTCCTGTTATGTTAAAATATGATCCAATAATTACACTCTTGTAACTACTTCAAAAAATATATATAGCTAACTGGCTCATTAGGGTCATGTGACTCTGTTTCATTTCTCAACGAAGCAGCTCCATTTTCCTATGCGCAAATGTATTCAACATAATCACAATTGCTTAATCAATAATTGAGAATTACAGAAAAAGTTTGTCAAACGTTGTCATTAAAAGCTAGAATTGAATGTCGTTTTTCTGCATTTCATCTATTTATGAAATGTAACAATAGTTAAACATAGAATGAACATAAAAAGTGTGCTTTTTGGGTCAGTCCGCCTATGAAATCTGTGAAAACTTGAACTCATGAATATCAATGAATTCCGAGTATTTATTATTATTCACTCAAAATATATGTCTTTTATCACATATGAGCTCATGATCCATGATCAGCAAGCATATTTGTTTCTTGGTCGGAAATAACTGTATCAAAGCATGATTAGGCCACACAGATGTGCCAGCTAGTCAGGATCTACACTGATTATTTCTTGGTCAGAAAAGACTATTTGAACCTTTAAGAAAACAGTGTAGATCCTGATCAGACAGCACTGATCTAATGGATGATTATGATCTACACGACTCATCCATGAAATAACACCAATATCCAATGCAATATGTTTGCCCATGACAATAAGCCATATCCAATAAAGTAAATGGCCAAAGGCAAGTGTTGAAACTTACATTGTGTTTGGTATACTGCAGATTGTACATTGTGGGCAGGGGATATGGACAATAGCTTTTCAGAATGTCCTTGTTTCCTGTGAAATCAGACTGTGACATGGCATCTGAATGGTTGACAGGCTTGAACATCACAATCGACTGAGACTGCTGGACCTGGATCTGGATCCAAAAGTGGGAACCAAAACCTGCAATATAAAAATGGGCAAACCATCCATTAGAAAAACTGGGAACCAAATACTGCATCACAAAAAGTGGAAACCAAAACCTGCAACTGAAAGAGTGGAAACCAAAACCTGCAACTGAAAAATTGGGAACCAAGCCCTGCATTAGAAAACAATATAAAAGTGAATTTAATATGTTGGTTTTTTCTATGAAAAGAATTTGATAATGGAATTATAAGAAATGAAAGTTACAATGTAACGGTTTTTGGCAATTTATGTTTTCATGATAGACAAATGGACATACTGACAAAGTGACAAAAGCAAAGCCATTCAAAATTACAGCAAAACCTTACTAAGACTATCTCTGGGACTGGACAAAAGAGGCTTGGATAGTGGGGCTGTCTTTATTTTTGGGTGGAAAATAGTGCAATACAGCAAAAAGAGCTATTGAAATTGTGGTCTTATTATTACCTTTGGGGTGGTCTTAATGCAGGGTTTTACTGTAGAGATATCTTCCACAGAGCCAAAATGAGAATAAATCACATACCATTATGGCCCCTCTTGAGTATGAATCCCATGTAGACTCCATCCATTGGCTGGTAAGAAATGGGTTTCTCTTTGTCAATAGTGGCTGCTAGGTCATCCAAGATCACATTAGGGGACATTGACGGACTAGGGAGCAAGTGTTTCTCTGAAAATAGGGAGAAAATATAACAGTTGCTGTTAAAATAAAGAATCTTCTCCAAAATAAATAGGGCTAAGAAAAAAAAGTGTTTGTAATTGTTCTGAATACTCCATACTCTGTAGATAAACTTTTAGTAAATAGGCAAACAGTGTTGATTCAGAACAGAGGGCACATCTGGGAATTGAAGCCTGACCATACAACAACAGCCCCTAGCCATGCAAATCCCAAAATGCTACCGATTGAGCTAGCTGTGACAACCTTCTAAAAGGTTGTGCAGCTAACCCTAATTAATGCTTTCATCATAACATGATATTGGTTACTAATTATTTTTTTAAAAACAGTACTGTATATGTATAGAGAGACTTTCTAAGACCACCATGATACTGCACAAAAAACCCTTCTATGAATTTCACATGATATTGTCCATACTTGGTATTGAACCCTTAACGTATGGCAACAGTGCCTACATGTAGCCATGCAAATCTGATACAAGTTTATGTACATGCACTTTCTTTTTTCATGCCTACCTTTACACTGTCTGTTCTGTGTAGCACTACATTGACTGAATTCAAACTCTTCTTCACTGTTACACCTTGGCTGACACACTGTAAAACCAAGTGCATCATATTTGTTATAAGTGGCCCTCTCTGAGACTTTTGGCAAATTCAGCAAAAGTCATTACAAGTAAAATGATGTCAGACCTTTGCGGTATGCTCAAATTGCAATTGTTTTTTCTTATTTGTCAGTACTTAATGATGCTTACAGAAATATATATTAATGCTAAGTTGATGCTTAGCTAAAGTTAACATGAAGTAAAGAATGAGACTACAAAAGAAATAAAAAGTTAAACAATAATTGTGGAAAAAGACAATATTTTACATAATCTGTGTATATATATCAGGGACAATAACTCTGTATTTATTTTTGTGAAAATGTTGTTAATCATAACATTGCAGAGGAGTTTTGTGATGATTCATTAGGTTTGCTATAAGTCGGCACATCACTAATTTATAACACTCAAAAATAGTTGGAAAAGACCAAATAAAATTTTAACCTCTTACTTTATATAGTTGTTATCATGAGTGCAACCAGTCTACATCCAGACCAGCTGGCACATTTGAGACATATATTCTCTATTTTTTAATGGTTGCTTTCGCTCAAATATAACCTAGTAAATCTAAAACATTGTAGATCCTGCTCAGTCAGCACAGATGTACTGGCCGATCTAGATCCACACAGTTTGCCCCTGGGATAACAGCCATATCCGAAGAAGTGTAGGGTTAAACCAATACTTACTCAAACAGACGGCATCGTTGTTGTCACTGCAAGGCTTCTGCATGTAGAAATTATCACCACAAGACTTTGTGCATTCTGCAAACAAATTTAGTTCAATTTTGTTTATGAGATGTTCTAATAAAATTAATTTCTTGTTTTCTTTATGTTTAGAGTTAAAAGTTACCATTGCATATTTTATTTTTATTTTTTTTTCAAATCTGTATATTATTTGAAATGGCAATTCCCAATTCCAAACACCCAGAAAAATTAAACCTTGCAGTGCATATATTTATCATACTTTCCCACTTATAAGAAGAGGAGATTTGGACCCTATTTTTATATAGAAGTAGGGGGCCTATCTTATTTGGAAAGCAATGATAATGTAAAAAAAAGTCATAAAAAATACTTGTGACAAAATCCTGGTAATTTCCATGAGCATGCTCAACTTCCAATGCAAATGGGACATAGGTATGTTAACATACCGGTAAGTGCATAGATGTCTGTAAACTTGATCCCACATATTTAAGCTGCCAACATGGAAAAATGACTAACCTTTACATATTTTCTTGCTGGTTCCTCTACATGGCTGTATCTCATATTTACCATCAGGACATGGATCCCTGCAATATACATGAAAATAAATAAACATGTATGATTAACCCATCACTCCAGACATACGATTTTTATGACATGGCAAACATTAAATCCAATCTGAGCCAGCACAATTATGATGCCGTCTGCTCAGGATCTTTATTGTTTGCTTTTAGCTTTATTGGCATTTTCTGACCAAGAAGAGAACAATGTAGATCCAGATCAGACAAAACGAATATTTTGGCTGATTTGGATCTGCACAGGTTGCCTAAATGATAAAACGAATATTCATTGAATATATTATTAAAATAATAAAATTGATTCACATTGATTGGTACAATATTTAAAAAAATTATTCAAGCATAAACAAAAAATATGGCAAGAAAGATCTTACCTAGACAGAGGTCCTCGTATTTGTAGAGATTGCTGCTGCTCATACACAAGCACTCATAGGTTCCATCAACATTGGCACAGCCTGCCTGGGGGTGGGGGCACTGTATCATGCCTGTCTGGCTCTCATTGATATCTGTATTTTCAGAGTAATAGGTTTTACCATTTTTTTTTATTGTGTTATTTCGTCATTAAAATTGAAATGTTCCATTCTGTTCTTTTTACATATTATTAATTGACGAGTTTAATTGTTATACTCACATTATGTATAGTTAATCATGTAATTTCAACACCACTGTAGTTTCATGTCTTAACTAATCTTGATTTACCAGTTGTGTAGTTTTTTGTAATTTGGTTTGGCCACACTGACCTTGACAAAGTCTTTTATTTTACTTACAAGTGGCATTGTTACTTAGCTGAAACTCGTAACACTTCAACAAAAATAATGTTAAAATATCGAAAACTCTTACCAACACATCTCCCATTCTCCATGTTATATCCATGTCTACAGATACATTGTCCTGTGTTAGCATCACAGATATGTGTTAGCATCACAGATATGTTCACACTTAATGCCAGTACACTGTGTCGAGTTCCAGTTGTGAAGTATGGGGTTTGGAGAAACTGAAAAAAATAAAGTTTGTGTTGATTGTTTTGTTGTATCTTTATACAGCCTTTTAACACTATTTAAATTCCAGTCATTTATCTTATTTAAAAAAACTATGAATTCAATATATTTAAGGTCATGGGTATAAAAGTTCATGGATTCTGATAAAAAATGTCCATTTTCAATTGTTTTTGTATTTTATACCCTGCTGCAGACATAAGCCGAAACAATGGTAAAAATACACCTAATTGCAAAATTAATCATGTTTGGTATTGTTTTACTCATCGTCATGGATTCTGATAAAACTTAATATTTTGAGCTTTTTAAATTTATCATTTTTTATGGTTTCTAAATTCTATATTTCTTGGTGGTTTTCAAATTTGTAGATTGATTTGCATGGCTATGAAATCCATGAAAATAGGTACCCCACCAATAACTTCGAACTCACTGTACGTTCACCATGCGAAGCATTTTTTGGCATGAAAATAATCCTGTGACATAAAGCTGCCTATTCACAGTTTAGGGTGGAATACTTAAATGTCTCAGTTGTGGCAAATATTCACTACACCACAAATGAATGAAAAGGAGTGAATTTGGCAAAACTGTTTGTCTAATTAGTACATTTTATGATCTGTTGTAAGTGAAAAAGTGGGTTCTTTTGGGCAGTCTTAGGGTAGTTACATGAGAATTTTTCAAATTTTGGTCAAAAGCCTCAAGAAAATGATGACCAACAGAGGGGGGGGGGGGGGGGGGGGGTAAAGAAACGCCACTGAACCCGCTACTTGACCGGCCCCTTTGCCTTTTCAATGTTAGAATACAGAACACAGCCTTAGTGAAGTTCATAATGACAGACCAAAAACTAAATACTAACCAAACCAGTTCATTCCTTTTGCATCTAGGACTTTCACATTTTTTCCAGGTGCAGTATATATTGTCGAGTTTTTGTAAGGAAACGAGGATGGTACAAACACTACAATGTTTACACGTGTCTTGTCGGTCGAGGAAATACAGTACACACCTGATATGATACTCATCACACACACACTGTGGTCAACAAGGTCAACTGAAGGCTGAAATAATTATAATACCAGTAATAATAAATTGATAAAAATAATAAAAATTAAAAAAATATAATAATAATAATAATAAGAAGAAGAAGAAGAAGAAGAAGAATGCTAAAGACAACCTGTAAACAAAGTATTGGTTGTTGTTTTTTGTGTGAATTAACCCTTTACTTAAAATCTTCTGCTTTTTACCTATTGGGAGCCAGTGTCGATCCAGATCAGTCTGCACATCCATGCCATCTGATCTGTATCGACATTGTCCTTATATTAATAAGATTATTTCTGACCAGAAAGACTAGGCAAACAGTGTAGATTCAGATCACAAACTAAAAATTTGCAAGCTGATTTAAATCTACACTGGTCTCCCATGTGATTAAAGCATACCAAAATAGAAAGACCTGAACTGGAGGACTATGTGCCAAATTCGTTTTCTGATAACAGACCGATGGACATGTGCAAAACAATCTACTCATGCTTCATCAAAGGGGGACAAAATTACATAGTATAGTGGAACTTCATGTGACTTCAACCTAATACACACATACCAATTACATTTAAGTTCTTACTGTTTCGGTAATTTCCCTCCTTTTTTCCCAAAGCTATGTTTTCTCTCCCTGTCTGACCCACACTGCTGTCTTTCTCTATCTGATCTTGGCCGCCCCTCCCTGTCTGACCCCGCCCCTTTCTGCTCTCTGTCTGCCCCTGCTCCTCTCTGCTCCCTGTCACTTTCACTGTTCTGACGATCCCGCTTCCCAAAGCTGTTTTTGTGCTCTAGGCCCCTCCCATATCCTCTGAAGAACTGAAGGGGAGGTAACTGGGGATGGGCCATTCTTCCAGAAGGAGGAGCCGTCTGTACTGGGGTTGGACTTAGATTCATTGGTAGACCCACATAATCCCCACTGTCTTGACTAAATGAAATAGATTTACAAAACAAAAAACAATTATTTTTAAATATAGATACATGTATTTCACAATACCAAGATTGATTTTAAACCATGTTGTTTCATTTGAAATCACAAAGTGAAAGTTCACTAGATATTAAATTTGCACTTTGCACATTCGCATATAGCACAAAATAATGCGAAATTTTAATTTTGTTTGAAATAAAATAATAACCACAGTATGGACAGCAAAAGAACTGCACTGGCGTTTTAAACCAACAATTAATGACTTTGAATGTTGAGAATCCTGATTAGATACATGCATCTATATTTTTAAATATAATTTTTTTAAAGTACTCAACAAATGTTAATGAATTAACAGTAGATATATTACCAGAAATATAAGAAGAAATATGATTGAAAACAAGATTGTAAAATATTTGGCCGAGTGGGCCTTACCCTGGATAATTAAGTTCTCTACGAGTATGGCCCCAGGCCCCTTGCTGTGGAGTACTGTACATGTTGGGCACTGGTGGGAACACAAATCTGTCCACCACATGCTTGGAGTAGGGACCTCCAGGTGAGGGGGATCCTGTAAGGGCTATTACTGTCCCTGAAATGTCAACTGTACATTGTAAATATGATGTAAGATTACAGTATCTCTCAGAACATATTGTGTGACATTTACCCTTCATGGACGTGCCATTAATGTGTGACCAGTGCTTATCTGTGTTGTCTGATCTGGATCTACCGTGTTTGCTTCTAGGCCAGAAATAACATCATGAACCTACTAGCGAACAGAGTAGATCCTAATCAATAACCATGGTTATGCCAGCTGGTCTGGATTTACACTTGCTGCGAACGAGATAAAAAGTGTATTTATAGAGTAACATGTTTAATTCATTTTGTTGAAGTTTTATCCTATACTACATGTTTATAATAAATAGCTAAAACATAGAGATAAAAACGGCAAAGGGTCATCTCTTAGGTCAATCTGAACTCCTGAAAGCCATACTTCTATCATCTGAAATTTTAACACAGTTAGTAATAAAAGTTCAAACATTGAAATGAACAATCATCCATCGGGGTAACCAGGCTCTGTCTTGGGGAGAGTTGTGAGATTCGTCCATGAGTATCATATGGCATAAACTGGTTCGACATCGGTGGCGGACTGGGCAGAGGGAGACTGGTATTGGATTGAACATCTTCGTCGCCATGGTGATCAACAGGAGATGGAAGGTCAAGGTCAGAGTCTTCCAGACGCATGAAATCACCATCATCATCATTGTCATCTTTTTCATCATCGGAAAAATCACTACTTGAACCTTCATCTAACATGCTAAAATTCCCCGGAGAGTATGGTTCAGTAGGGTTGTTTAGAGGCACTCTAGGGTTCAGTCGGTTAAAATCAAAGTTTGTTGGCGATCCACTTTGGAACACAGGCTTAGGTTTCTTTGGCACTTGATAGATTGAGGATTCTTTTACAGGACTGGTGTTTGCAGCTTTAAAAGTTGACATTGGAATATCGGCAGGATAGGTAAATGGCTCATAAGCGTCATTAGATTCTCGACTTATTCTGGACTTTGACAACTGGTCCGGAGTTTTCAGTTCAATGTAATTTCCGTAACTATGGTTGACATAGGGTTGTTCAGGTGTATGCACTTGAGCCCTGATCCTATCTGGCCTAGAATATGTTGAACTTAAATCATTAATGGGCTGCTTCAAGTTTAACCCCCTTTGATAAATATTTTGCTCGGCTCTTTTAGGAACAGCAATCGCTACACTAGAAGGCTTTGTCTTTTTAGGGATTTCTAACTTCAATGGAATAATGACTTTTTCTTTCTCTGAAGACTTTTTATCAACCAACAGGTCTCCATCTGATTTACTAGCATGTATGTTAATATCCAGGTTTCCCCGCGGGTCTGCAAGTTTGGCGGTGCTCTGAGAATTCTGCACATTGTTATCATGCCACATGTCATCGAGTTCATCAAGGGGCGTGTAACTCCCATCAGCATCTGCAACTTTCTGTTCAGGAGAAAGGTCATTTTCTAGCTCATCGGCTGATTGGTCAGGATAGTCCAGTAAGCCACTCCCATGAAGATTTTCATTGGATATCACATTGTTTGCTGCTCTCAGTGACCTCTGCCTCTGAAGATGATTTTGTGGACCCTAAAATTTTAAAGAGAATTTACCATGCTTTCCAGTGATTTTTTAAAATTTTCTTGGTTAAATAAAACTGGTATTCCACTGTCTTCAAACTGTTTTCAAACAATTCACTTGTGGCGTTGCCAATCATGAAAATATGCATTCAGGAGCTCAATCTGTTAAATAAATTATCATTTTTCAATGGTAAGAGTAAATATCCTCTTATTCTTCAAGGTTTCTAGACCTGCTGACATGTTGTGCTATAAATGTAAATTTAACTGAAATGAATCCGAAAACTAATTTTATTTATAAAGCATGGAAGTTTATATTTTTAAAACAACTAAATGAACTGATAAAAATAGAGAATTTTAAAATTAAACCTGAGTGGAGAAGATTGAATGTGCCCAGGGAATGGCTTAGAGGCCAGACCTGGAAGAAAAAGCCAAATGCCCTGAAGGAAGACCTATACATTCGTTTTATAATATATTTTCCAACCAAGAAGCAACCATATAAAACTTGATTAGTCTGCATTGATGAGTTGTATCTATGATGCCAAGATACTTCTTAAACAATGAATTGTATCTATGATGACAAGACACTACTTAAACAATGAGTTGTATCTATGATGCCAGGACACTACTTAAACAATGAGGTATCTATGATGCCAAGACACTACTTAAACAATGAGTTGTATCTATGATGACAAGATACTACTTAAACAATGAGGTATCTATGATTACAAGACACTACTTAAACAATGAGGTATCTATGATGACAAGACACTACTTAAACAATGAGTTTTATCTCTGATGCCAAGACACTACTTAAACAATGAGTTGTATCTATGATGCCAAGACACTACTTAAACAATGAGTTGTATCTATGATGACAAGACACTACTTAAACAATGAGGTATCTATGATGCCAAGACACTACTTAAACAATGAGGTATCTATGATGACAAGACACTACATAAACGATGACAAGACACTACTTAAACAATGAGTTGTATCTATGATGACAAGACACTACTTAAACAATGTGTTGTATCTATGATGACAAAACACTACTTAAACAATGAGTTGTATCTATGATGCCAAGACACTACTTAAACAATGAGTTGTATCTATGATGCCAAGACACTACTTAAACAATGAGTTGTATCTATGATGCCAAGACACTACTTAAACAATGAGTTGTATCTATGATGCCAAGACACTACTTAAACAATGAGTTGTATCTATGATGCCAAGACATTACTTAAACAATGAGGTATCTATGATGACAAGACACAACTTAAACAATGAGGTATCTATGATGACAAATAAATACTTAAACTATGAGTTGTATCTATGATGACAAGACACTACTTAAACAATGAGTTGTATCTATATTGCCAAGATACTACTTAAACACTGAGTTTTATCTATGATGACAAGACACTATTTAAACAATGAGTTGTATCTATAAAGCCAAGATACTACTTAAATAAGGACTTGTATCTATGATGCCAAGACACTAATTAAACAATGAGTTGTATCTATGATGCCAAGACACTACTTAAACAATGACGTATATATGATGCCAAGACACTGCTTAAACAATGAGGTATCTATGATGCCAAGATACTACTTAAACAATGAGGTATCTATGATGACAAGACACTACTTAAACAATGAGTTGTATCTATGATGACAAGACACTTCTTAAGCAATGAGTTGTATCTATGACGACAAGACACTTCTTAAACAATGAAGTTTATCTATAATGCCAAGACACTACTTAAACAATGAGTTGTATCTATGATGGCAAGACACTACTAAAACAATGAGTTGTATCTAGGATGACAAGACACTACTTAAACAATGAGGTATCTATGATGACAAGATACTACTTAAACAATGAGGTGTCTATGATGCCAAGACACTACTTAAACAATGAGGTATCTATGATGACTAGACACTACTTAAACAATGAATTGTATCTATGATGACAAGACACTACTTAAACAATGAGTTGTATCTATGATGCAAAGACAATATTAAACAATGAGTTATATCTATGATGCCAAGACACTACTTAAACAATGAGTTGTATCTATGATGCCAACACACTACTTAAACAATGAGTTATATCTATGATGCCAAGAGACTACTTAAACAATGAGTTGTATCTATGATGACAAGACACTATTTAAACAATGAGTTGTATCTATGATGCCAAGATACTACTTAAACAATGAGGTATCTATGATGCCAAGACACTACTTAAACAATGAGTTGTATCTATGATGCCAAGACACTACTTAAACAATGAGTTATATCTATGATGCCAAGACACTACTTAAACAATGAGTTGTATCTATGACGACAAGACACTACTTAAACAATGAGTTGTATCTATGATGCCAAGACACTACTTAAACAATGAGGTATCTAGGATGCCAAGACACTACTTAAACAATGAGTTGTATCTAGGATGCCAAGACACTACTTAAACAATGAGTTGTATCTATGATGCCAAGATACTCCTGAAACAATGAGTTGTATCTATGATGCCAAGACAATACTTAAACAATGAGTTGTATCTATGATGACAAGACAGTACTTAAACAATGAGTTGTATCTATGATGCCAAGACACTATTTAAACAATGAGTTGTATCTATAATGCCAAGATACTACTTAAATAAGGAGTTGTATCTATAATGCCAAGATACTACTTAAACAATGAGTTGTATCCATGATGCCAAGACACTACTTAAACAATGAGGTATCTATGATGCCAAGACACTACTTACACAATGAGGTATCTATGATGCCAAGACACTACTTAAACAATAAGGTATCTATTATGACAAGACACTACTTAAACAATGAGTTTTATCTATGATGACAAGACACTACTTAAACAATGAGTTGTATCTATGATGACAAGACACTACTTAAACAATGAGTTGTATCTATGATGCCAAGACACTATTTAAACAATGAGTTGTATCTTTGATGCCAAGACACTACTTAAACAATGAGTTGTATCTATGATGACAAGACACTACTTAAACAATTAGGTATCTATGATGCCAAGACACTATTTAAACAATGAGGTGTCTATGATGCCAAGACACTACTTAAACAATGAGGTATCTATGATGACTAGACACTACTTAAACAATGAGTTGTATCTATGATGACAAGACACTACTTAAACAATGAGTTGTATCTATGATGCAAAGACAATACTCAAACAATGAGTTATATCTATGATGCCAAGACACTACTTAAACAATGAGTTGTATCTATGATGCCAAGACACTACTTAAACAAAGAGGTATCTTTGATGCCAAGACATTACTTAAACAACTAATGCTATCACTGAAGGTGATTAATACCCCCGCAATACTGCTTTGTCAGAGCATAAAGAAATGATGTTTGCATCTTTCATGGGTGAAAGTTGAAAAAATAATTGAAATCATGAAAATTTGCTGCAAAAATTGTGTTTAAAAATAGCGACTTGGGTTTCCACCGGATGTAAACAAAACTGTAAAAGTAGCTGAAGTCACAAGGTTTTGTTGAATAGTGCTCCCCTTCTAAAAAATAATGGACTGATCCAAATGAAAAAAAATGTCATGCAAATCTAATCACGAACGTATGTTAAAAGTTTTAAACTGGAGAAGTAGTTTGTGTCATAAGATTTTGTTAAATAATGCTCCCCTCCAACCAAAAAATGGACTGATCCATAAAAAATATGTCACTAACATGTGCACTTCATGCACAACATATGATTTCAGTTTCAAGTCAAGATTTAGAAGTTTGCATAACACGATTTTGTTTAATCATGTCCCCTGCAAAAAATAATGGACTAATCCAGATGAAAAATATGTCACGCACATCTACACTTCATGCCGAACATGTGTATCAAGTTTCAAGTCAATATCTTAAAAACTGTAGAAGTAGATCGCGTCACAACATTTTGTTAAATCCTGCACCCCTCCGAAAAATAATGGACTGATCCACATGAGAAAAAAAATAGTTCGCGCAAATGTACTCACGAACATATGTTTAAAGTTTCAAGTCGATATCTTGAAAACTGTTGACGCTGTAAGTGCCACAGACAGACCGGGTCAACGAACCAACCAACGAACCAACCGGATGATGACTCCTATATACCCCCTATACTTCGTATGCGGGGGTATAAAAAAAATGTCATGCAAATCTAATCACGAACGTATGTTAAAAGTTTGAAAACTGGAGAAGTAGTTTGTGTCATAAGATTTTTTTAAATAATGCTCCCCTCCAACCAAAAATGGTCTGATCCATAAAAAACATGTCATTAACATGCACATTTAATGCAGAACATATGATTTCAGTTTCAAGTCGATATCTTTAAAACTGTAGAAGTTTGCATTACACGATTTAGTTGAATCATGTCCCCTGCAAAAAATAATGGACTGATCCACACAAAAATATGTCACGCACATCTACACTTCATGCTGAACATATGTTTAAAGTTTCAAGATAATATCTTAAAAACTGTAGAAGTAGTTCGTGTCACAAGATTTTGTTGAATCATGCTCCCCTGCTAAAAAATAATGGACTGATCCACATGAAATAAAGTATATCATGGAAATCTACTCACAAATGTATATTTAAAGTTTGAAAACTGGAGAAGTAGTTTGCATCGTAAGATTTTAAATAAAAGATTTTGTTAAATAATTCTCACCTGCAAAAAATAATGGACTGATCCACAAAAAAATATGTCGCTGACATACACACTTCATGCAGAACATACAATTTTGGTTTCAAGTCGATATCTTGAAAACTGAAGAAGTTTGCATAACACAATTTTGTAAAATCATGTCCCCTGCAAAAAATAATGGACTGATCCACACGAAATATATGTCACGTACATCTACACTTCATGCCAAACATATGTTTAAAGTTTCAAGTCAATATCCTAAAAACTGTAGAAGTAGTTCGTGTCACAAGATTTTGTTGAATCATACTCCCCTGCTAAAAATAATGGACTGATCCATATGAAACAAAGTATGTCATGGAAATCTACTCACAAACGTATGTTTAAAGTTTGAAAACTGGAGAAGTAGTTTGCGTCATAAGATTTTAAATAAAAGATTTTGTTAAATCATGTCCCCTGCAAAAAATAATGGACTGATCCACACAAAAATATGTCACGCACATCTACACTTCATGCCGAACACATGTATAAAGTTTCAAGTTAATATCTTAAAAACTGTAGAAGAAGTTCACGTCACAAGATTTTGTTGAATCATGTTCCCTTCCGAAAAATAATGGACTGATCCACATGAGAAAAAAAAAATGGCGCAAATGTACTCATGAACATATGTTTTTTTAAGTTTCAAGTCGATATCTTGAAAACTGTTGACGTAGTTAGTGTAGAAGTTTGAAAAAAAACGATTTTGTTAAATCATGTTCCCTGCAAAAAATAATGGACTGATCCACACGAAAAATATGTCACGCACATCTACACTTCATGCCGAACAAATGTATCAAGTTTCAAGTCAATATCTTAAAAACTGTAGAAGAAGTTCGCATCACAAGATTAAGAAGTTTGCATAACACGATTTTGTTAAATCATGTCCCCTGCAAAAAATAATGGACTAATCCACACGAAAAATATGTCACGCACATCTATACTTCATGCCGAACATGTGTATCAAGTTTCAAGTCAATATCTTAAAAACTGTAGAAGTAGTTCGCGTCACAAGATTTTGTTAAATTGTGCTCCCCTCCGAAAAATAATGGACTGATCCACGTGAGAAAAAAAAAGTTCTCGCAAATGTCCTCACGAACATATGGTTAAAGTTTCAAGTCGATATCTTGAAAACTGTTGACGCTGTAAGTGCCACAGACAGACCGGGTCAACCAACCAACCAACCAACCAACCGGATGATGACTCCTATATACCCCCTATACTTCGTATGCGGGGCTATAATGAGTTGTATCTATGATGCCAACACACTACTTAAACAATGAGTTGTATCTATGATGCCAAGACACAACTTAAAAAGACATAAAACATAAAAGACATTTCCTTAAAATTTCTTTTTTAAATAAAGGAATAGATTTTATTGACCTACCTAGTATATTTAAAGATAAAACAGTTCAGTCGGCTATTCCTAATTATTTAAAGAATACTGAATCGCCTATGGTCTGTTATAAATACAACAAACCAACTAGAAATACAATTTTTAATTACAATAAAATTACCTCTGATTTACAGATCATTGATAATACACCAAAATCTTGAGAGTGTTTAACTTCTAAATATTGCTATAAGCCTGTCGGTCATATTGTTACCGGTGATCTTAATGTAATCAAAGACTCTAGAATTCGTAATTTAATTTCTAAAGGTCCTAAATATAGAATTCCATCCAAAATTGATTTTAATGCATGCCGTGCAGAAATTGCTGAGTCTTTAAACCTATTTTGCAATAAATGGTGCAAAAGAGAACATGCTGAGCCTAATGCACTTTCTAACTGGAAAAAACACATATTCAAAATAATAGACACTCGTATATCATTTTATGAAAGAAACATTGCTTTATTACCACCTCGACCTCGTTTTAACTTTCGTCATTTGAAAAAAGGAATTCAAGACTTTCATAACAAATTTGTTTTAACACCTGCTGATAAGGCTTCTAATAATGTAATAATAGTGTGACGGGTACACTATATTAATATCCAAACTGAAGAACTGAACAGCACTAATGCTTATGTACTGACTTCTTCATCTGAGAGTGATATTGTTACTGCACACACTCTACAAATTACAAAATTTAGAATCAGTATTGAGCCGAAACAAGACAAAGTACCTACTATGTATTGGTTGCCTAAAATGCATAAAACACCGTACAAAGCAAGATTTATTGCTAACTCTAGTTCTTGCACTACTTCTAAATTATCCGTGCTCTTAACTTCTTGTCTTACAGCTATTAAAGAACATGTTATTAGGTATTGCGATAAGGTTTTTGAAACTTCTGGCAAAAATTTATTTTGGTCGATTAAAAATTCAAATGACGTTTTGAAAAAGCTTAAATCAAATAATTTTCAGGCGTTCTGTTTGTCTACCTATGATTTCTCAACTTTATATACCTCGCTCCCTCATAATTTAATAAGAGACAAACTAACCAGTCTCATTGAAAAAACGTTTGCTAGAGAAAATAAAACTTTCATCGCTTGTAATGAACATAGGGCATTTTTTACAGATGGTTCTTATGATAATTATACTTTATGGACTTGTCAAGACCTAATAGAGTCGCTAACTTTCTTACTGGATAATATTTATGTTAGATTTGGTACTTCTATTTATAAACAAGTAATAGGCATCCCAATGGGTACTAATTGTGCACCCCTTGTTGCTGATCTGTTTTTATACTGTTATGAAAGAGACTTTATGTTATCTCTTTCTACTGAACATCAAGATGATATTATTACAGCTTTTAACAACACCTCGAGGTACCTTGATGATTTATTAAATATAGATAATAACCATTTTCCATTACTTGTTAATAAGATCTACCCTAAAGAACTACAACTTAATAAAGCGAACACTTCAGAAAAGCAAGCAAACTTTCTCGATCTAAATCTGTCAATTGAAAATGGTTATGTCACTACTAAAATATATGATAAAAGAGATGATTTTAATTTTAATATAGTAAATTTTCCGTTTTTAGATGGCGATGTTCCCCGTGCAACATCTTACGGGGTTTATATTTCACAGCTTGTTCGCTTTTCAAGAGCTTGCAACGATATTAATGATTTCAATGAACGTAATCTTTGCATTACAGAAAAACTTTTAAAACAAGGTTATCGGTATCACAAATTAAGGAAAACATTTTGCAAGTTTTATCGTCGATACCCAGATTTAATTCATAAATACAGGTGCAGTTTAAAATCACTATTGCAACAAGGTATTTCACAGCCAGTTTTTTATGGGGATTTAATTTATAAACTTAAGAAGATAAAGGGCAATGTTAACTTCTCCCGGTTATTCGTAAAAACCATCTGTAAATTTAAAAAGAAAGGTTACCAACATGATATTTTACAGCGCTCTGCATGCCTGGTGATTAACCCTTCTACAGTTGATCATTATGCTTACCTCTTTGGTTGCACGACGGTGGCAGGGGTTTAAGAGTTTATGAAGGTTTATGGGGAAATCTTTTCTTAAAAGAACCTAGAAGCTCGATTTGTTTCTTTTATCCCTGTCATCGTGTTCTTGCTGATTTTACTCCAGGAGCTCTGGTCTCGGTAAGATCATTGAGTACCCGCTCTTTGACTTTGCAATGCTATTAGATTCTTATGTTTTATATGTTTGTGTGCTTTTGCATGCAACATTGTTGAGCCAATTAGTGGGTTGGAGTTGTTTCACCAAGACAACTTGTATTTGTTTTGTAATATGAGAACCTGTTGGGGCAAGTGTGAGGTTGGTGCACCCTAGAACCTGGTTTAAACCCCCAGTGGCAATTTGATTTGCCACTGACCGTTCCAAGGCGGTAACCCCTCGGGTTCTCATTTTTGTTAATTGTTAGTGGTGTCTCTTTTGAAACTGATCATTTTATTAACCATGCTCTCTCCCTCTCTTCTTCTTGACTGTGTAGAGAGGCTGTTTTTTCTGAATGTGGCGATTCCTGATATGCATATTTCACCTTTTTTTTAACAATGAGTTGTATCTATGATGCCAAGATACTACTTCAACAATGAGTTGTATCTATAATGCCAAGATACTACTTAAACAATGAGTTGTATCTATGATGCCAAGATACTACTTAAACAATGAGTTTTATCTATGATGCCAAGATACTACTTAAACAATGAGTTGTATCTATGATGACTAGACACTACTTAAACAATGAGGTATCTATGATGACAAGACACTACTTAAACAATGAGTTTTATCTATGATGCCAAGATACTACTTCAACAATGAATTGTATCTATGATGACAAGACACTACTTAAACAATGAGTTTTATCTATAATGCCAAGATACTACTTAAACAATGAGTTGTATCTATGATGCCAAGATACTACTTAAACAATGAGTTGTATCTATGATGACAAGACACTACTTAAACAATGAGGTATCTATGATGCCAAGACACTACTTAAACAATGAGGTATCTATGATGACAAGACACTACTTAAACAATGAGTTGTATCTATGGTGCCAAGATACTACTTAAACAATGAGTTGTATCTATGATGCCAAGACACTACCCAGCCAGCATGACCAAATGGGGCCCATATGGGCTGTATCCGGGCATAATGTTTATAATCGACCTATATGGGACCCATAAAGGCAATATCTGCCCATATCGGACCCATATGTGTCCCATATATATTGTGCTGACAGCTGGGACACATAATTATAATTATAAATGACCTAAAATTTGTTTGGAAACGATTTAATCAATGTTTACTAAGATTATGTTATGTTCGCTGAATTAAGGTAAAATTTTTTGTAATACTGGACCAATGTTGGTCGCATATAGCCATAAACGGGTGCCGTAATACGGGACCCGTATTGGGCCCGTTGTGCCGTAGCCAGCAGGAGCGCGTTTGTTTATTTAATTTTTTGTTTCATTAAAATATTTCTATTAATAAAATGCTCCTGTAATCGGTATTATTTTTTAAATTACTATTGAAATGACTTAATTAAAATATAACAAGAAAAAGTAAAACAGTAACTTGCTGTTTTACAGACGGTCTATTGGTCAGAGAAAACTAAACCATTAATTCATTTTTTTCAATGACCCTTTAGAATACAACCTTTTCCCCAATTCTTATGTAATAAATTTGTTTACAAAATATATAATTTAAAAACAACAGTATATATTAATTTTACCATATAATTGATGAAAGCGATATTATATCTTGAAGACATTCAGGCTTCCTCTAGTACAGGTGATCGTGAACTTCACTTTGGAACCTTTTTTGCATGATGGGGTAATCTTTTTAAGACATATTTTCTGAAATTTCTTACTGAAAAGCTCATGACAAAAACATGAAACTGTGTTAATTTCTGTTAAAATAATTTAAAAAATAATTCTTTATTCACAGAGATTTCATATTTTTATGTAAAATATGCAATACACTATATTTTGAAAAATTTTAAGAAAAAAAAAGAATAATAATAATAATAATAATAATAATAATAATGATAATGAAATGCATCCAACTAATGCATTTTTTATTTATTGAACACACTCCGAGCATCTCATTCCGATCACAATCCACAATATAGTTGGTACTTGTACCGAATTAAAGCAACACAATTAACCTTTGTATCAATTTTGCATATTCAAAAGGAGGTAATGTGAAAAATTGAAAGCCTGGAAGTTATCTGCTGCTTATCAATTCCTTTCATTCCATAACTTAGCTTATTTCAATGCTGTTAAAAAGAACAACTGAAATGCAGCTTAAATCTGATTGAGTTTGTAATATTTACATAACATGACAGAAATCTTAACACTGGTGAGGTGAAAAATGCATGATAAAAACACTACAAGATGAGTACATCCTGCATTCTTTAACGTTGCATCATTTTAAGAGATTCAGAGATCAGGCCACATAAAAACTCATACAAAAACAGCTTGAAACTTTTTATAAAACTACACATACATGTATTATGAAAGATGTTTTGGGACCTATATAATTCAAAAGTAACTATAAAGTTACCACAGATTTTTAAAGCGACTTGTCCGGAAAACATTTAAAGGCATCTCGTCAGAAAACACTATCTATTGCAAAATATATTAAATTTAATACGATAAATACTTCTCGGGCAAAATTCATGATAAAACATTCGTGAATAAATCAATAATTATTTTACATGCAGAATCCTTGAACACATTACAAACTAATACTACCGAAATACACTATTTTACCGAAAGATACCGAAATAGACTTTGATTACCGAAATACACTTAATAAATGGTAATTAAAGCATTATTTGTTGTTTAAGTAAGATAATATGTTATAATATTAGTATATGAAATAAATGCCCAAGATTTATTTGAATTTGTTGTTTTAATTACCAATTATTACGTGTATTTCGGTAATTAAAAGTGTATTTCGGTTTTTTTCGGTAAAACGTGTATTTCAGTATTCAGTGTTAGCCCCTTTCAAATTGTGTAAACATCCGGTATCGATTTCTCAGTATCCTAAGATAACAATTTAAAACAACGAATCAATGGAACGGAAAGATACATGGGCAACTGTGCTTTTTCTCAGTAGGAATAAATGCCGATCGAATAACTAACTTTTGATTATCACAAGGTCAGCAGTCGCTAACAGTGTTCACTCGTTTTCTACAACACGCTGCAATGTCTGATGACCTACTTTTTTCCGCAGTACGGGGCATGCTAATTCATTTATGTTTCATTCTTCGTAATGATAAAATTGTTAAACACAAATCTGTATGCAACTTCTTTTAAATCATGAAGTTTACGATGAAAAGTTTTAGATTCCTGTAATCAAATTGTTTAGTTCTTATGGCGACCCACATTGGCGTTACATCACATTGCGCATGCGCTATATTAAGCATGCGCATCTATCCTGGACACAAAACAAAAAGACCTTTAATATATATCCAAACTAAGTAGCATTAATATATTCACGCTACATAATACCGTCTTGAAAACCTCGCTTATTATTCGCGCCAAACAAACTCCACGCATAAGATTTTTTACGCCTCTCACCGTTCGCCAATGTGAGCATACGCCAACATTAACCGCGGCAACAGTGAAAGCTCAAAGTGCCAGTGTTTTCCCCAAAATAGATAAGCAAATAAGTGACTTATTTACCAGTTGGGGTAATTATTATGTTTTATTTGTTATAAAGTAATGTATGACTTGTAGATTTTGAAGCTGACTTGAAATGTCATATAATTTCGCGACTTGCATTTTTAAACTCAATTTTACAATGAATAGAGCTACTGTCTTCGCCTGCTTATTGAAAGCGATACCGAAGGGTTAGGTCGAAGGCTACACACATATGCAAGTGCTACCAACAACTGGCTCAGTTGATTGCCTGCCAAGCTTTGACAAAATTTATTAACTACATACAATAAATCAGTTTCAGCATTCAATCAGTTCCGGATCATGTTCATAATCTTGAATTAAAAAACGAAAATTAGTCAAGAAATCAATGTGTGTTCTATCAACATCACTCTAAACGAGAGAAATGCTGCAAGAACACAATGATTTCTTAACACATTTTCGATTTATAACTCAAATGTACCGGAACAGATTGAATACCGGAACTGAATAATTGACTGTAGTAGATTTTATAATTTGTAAATGATATAGACACTCATTAACGAATTTTCGAACGCTTGTTCTTTATCAAGAAAAATACAGAAATTATTATATTATACGAAATAATTTCAGTATTTTTCTTAATAAAGAACAAGTGTTCGAAAATTCAATAATAAAGAGTGTATATTATTTATAAATTATATAACTGACTTCCCATTTGGAAGATTTTACGTAATAGTAGATTTTAATTCATAAACATTATGCTGATTGAACAAGCAGTTTTGTTATGAAATAACCATTTTATATAAATACTATAATATACAATCCATCACGCACTTGTCGTGTACTGAAATAATGTTCACTCAACTAATCTCCATTTATTAATTTACTATCAACAGAGCACAAGCTAGACCGACAGTTCATCATCGGAGGATGAGACCATTAAAAAGGGAAAAAAGTTTCCCTGGTACAGAATTCTCCAGGAAATTCGATGTCATCACCCCCGCCACCATTAGTCTTGCCATCACCAAGATTGCTGACAGTCTCACCATCAGGCAGTAGTATAATTTCGGATACGCCACTCACATCTCGATTGGCTCAAGGTTACTTCATTTTAATAGTAATTAATGGAAGGGAGATATTAACAATTATGTACATGTAGAGTGAAGTGATAGGCTTGTCTCACAACATGATATGTATCACAGTAGAAATCCAACAATTAAATACATACTGTGATAATACTGCCACTGGATATAAAGTAATTTCTTCGTCAGTATGTATGCTTTAAAACATTACCAAATGACAAAACATTATGGTTAAAAGTTTGTTGTAGAGAATTGCTTTATTTTAAATTATTAATTTTGTCTAGAAAATTTAGGATTCATTTTGAAATTAATTTTTTTTCAGCAAGTGATTCTCGCATATTTACTTTGCTTGAATCTTTGAGGGAAAATGTGAAAGAAAACAATTGTCTTCTAAAGCTGATTCTTTCGAAAGGAGGCACTACAGCAGACGACAGTCCAGCGTGTCTCCCAGATGGATTAAATTTCCCTCTTACAACTGTAGAGGAGATGAATCACCTGGAAGAACACTCCGTGTACCGGAGAGCTTTTCATCTGTGGTAAGAATATTATATAAAGTTTTTAAAAAGGGTTATCCGGTAAAATGTAAAACAAAATAGTAAACTGAACGTCAATAGACGGTTATTCTCCTACAAGTCCAAAGACAGTTCAGGGACTATATGAATGCTATTTTCCATCTGTCAGTTGTTTTTTGTGTATGCTCAAGGTCATAATTGAAGGTGAAAGGTAAACAGGACATCAGGTTTTGATGCACATCCACTATTATTATCTCTGTTATGAATAAATTCACATGTTATATGTATAACTTAGCAGTACTTCATTTCTTTGTTACATGTATATTTGTTTTAACAAGAAACAAAAAAGCACTTGGCACATTTCTTCTTGGCACAATGGAGAAATATCAGCAGTGAATTTCTTGTATACCAGACCAGGATTCCTTAATATTTATTATTATATAATTTATTAATTTTAGTAAAATAAATGATTGAAATTTCTTTCAGGGTGTCTTTAAAAAAATCCTTCTACCAACCAGTCAAATAAGAAAAACATGGAGGTGGAGGAGAGGAGATGGCTGTCGGGAGCGTGGGATCGGGATGGTGGCATAAAAAAACGGTCTAATGAAATCTGTGCAACAACAAATGACAGTGGTTACAGTGACAGTAATATTTAATTCATGTAAATACAGAGCATCCATGTTGCTATGCCACCGGCGATAATGATAATTTAACATTTCTTGAACGAATGAGCATGGTTATAATAGTAATACTATGTTTATTTTCCATAACATTAATTATGCAGATACATTAAAGGCAAAATGTACTTGCATATTTACTATGACAAAAAAGCAATATTAAACATTCAAAATGCATGACCGACTTAATAAAATGAAGAGCAACACCTGTGTTTTATAATGTGCTGTAATTACTCATTAATGATATCTACTTTTTGTTTATCCATAAAGGGATAGGAAATAATAATCACATATTTAATTAAACTCTTTAATTTCAAAACGTTCCGGCCATCGGCCTTCTTCAGTTGAAATTGTCACAACAAGCTTACATTTTCTTATTATCACAACATACATACAGGAAGTTAAAAGAAATGTTTGTATGACGTCAATGACGTCATAGTTGACGTCTGACGTTGCATCAGTCCCACACAGGCTTTTTGGTGCCAAATTCTTGTGAAGTATTTTTCTAATCAATTGATGATGATATATTTAGCAAAATTTATATTTAAAGGAATATATAAATAAATAAATTACATAAATAAATAAATTACATTACAATTAAAATGAATAATTATAATATTACATGATTATCACTTTAGTTGTTGAAGTATATATCATCGTCAATTGATTAGAAAAATACTTCACAAGAATTTGGCACCAAATAGCCTGTGTGGGACTGATGCAACGTCAGACGTCAACTATGACGTCATTGACGTCATACAAACATTTCTTTTAACTTCCTGTATGTATGTTGTGATAATAAGAAAATGTAAGCTTGTTGTGACAATTTCAACTGAAGAAGGCCGATGGCAGAAACGTTTTGAAATTAAAAAGTTTAATTAAATATGTGATCATTAAAGATAGTTGGTAAAGATTCTAAAAGGCATTAAGAGACTGAATTTCTGGTGATTTCTGTTATTGAATTCCATGTCTGTATATCAACGATTATAATGTTTGTTTTAGGTATTCTGTTTTTGTGTCACCCTTTCGAAGAAATGGCGATACATAGGGATCGCTCTGTCTGTCCGTCGCGAAAACTTAACATTGGCTATTACTTTGCCATTTCTTAATATTACTTTATGAAAGTTTCAAATTATATTTCTTATGAAAATACGCTCATGACGTTGCCAAATTCTATTGGTCAAGATCACATTTGATGGAGTTATGCCCCTTTTTGTACTTGGATTTTTTAACGAAAACTTAATGTTCAAGCTATAACTTGGCCATTTCTCAATATTTCTTCATGAAACTTTCAAATTATATTGCTGAAGACAACACACATGTGTTGATGACAACTTGTTTGTGTCAAGATGGACTTTTGCCCATTTTTGAAAGTGCATTTTTGTATTCAGGTGCAATTCTATGAAAAGCTTTTTATGTCATAACAGCAATTATTATGAAACTTATGTCGAGCTTCTACTGTTAGCCATTTTAATTATTTTAACATTACGACATCGGTTTATATATTTAATAGCATCTTTTAAAGCAAATAAAATGTCATTATCCCTTTATTCTATGGTTATGGCATCTGTACAGTCTGATCAGGATCTACACTGTTCGCCATATATTCATTATTTCTGACCAGTAAGCGAACAGTGTAGATCCTGATCAGACAGCACAGATGTGTCGGCTGATCTGGATCTACACTGGTCATCCATGTGATAAAGGGGTATCCATGGAGTAAAGGGTTAAGAAATGAAAATGACAGCCTGTAATGAATAAACTTCGATTATGAAAAGCAAAGGGATTTGTACCTTTTGTCTCCCTTGTGTAAGACTTTTTTCTCATGTTTGAGACTTTTTTCTCTCGTGCTTGAAAGAAGTTATAGTTTAAGAAATATTGTATAGTTAATACTTTTGAAATTGCTGAGTAAAACTAGTTCTGTATAAAGGAAATGTTTGGGATGTTCTTTAATCTGGTGGGAACCATGATACTGTGTGGATATGTTGGTAAGAAATGTATCTGTGTCTCGCATTGAAATCCATAGAGACAGACTATTAATGCATTCATTCCTAAGAAAAAGCAGCATATAGTTGTGCACACTGTCCTAACTCGTGTTTAATTCAGAGTTGCCAGATTTAGCTACAACATTTGGAAAATGCTATACTTATTTTTATTTTGTAATTGTTTTGATAATTTGCTTGCTGAATTATATGTATTTGTTTTAAAGATGTATCTAGTCATGCAGTACCTCTGATAAAATTTTGAGATTTATTCTAAAAATATGGTTTTCATTTACCAAATATCAACATAATTTACTTGTGGTAAATTTTAAATGTGGCATCGAGCATTTCATGACTATATTATTATACCTTACATATATGCATAATGTGTGTGTTATATGCTAGATCTTTATAAATTAATGCAGATTTAGTATTGTTTCAAACCAAATTCATAATGAAGACTTAAGGGCCTGCCACACTCCTCCCAATTCTATTAATCGATAAAAAGAAAATTATCAAAATCTCAATAACGGCAAACTGCTGTTAATTGAAACTTTACACAAATGTATATGTTATTAATGTATCTTTATTTTACAGATGGTAAGACACATTAGAAAAGTAAAGAACAATAGCGAGATCAAAAAATTCCCTCAACTTCTATTTACATAAATTCACAAAAACTAAAGAACACAAAACATCATTTTAAATGCCCACATGAGTAATATGATACTGATAACAACTTATTGTGCCCTCGTGATTTACATATGTAAACTTTACGAGATATTAGTAAAAGTGTATTTGACCTTCAATTTCCTGGTTGCGTAAACTGATGACAATCACTGATTTCGCTTTTAATAGTTGAAAGTTTTTTACAAAGTACACAACATTTTCTTGTCAGTATCATTGCGCTCACGAGGGAATTTAAAATTATGTTCTGCATCCCTTAGTTTTTGTGAATTTATGCAAATAGAATTCAAGGAATTTTTAGGTCTAGCTTTGTTTCTTTACTTTTCTAACGTGTCGTTCTGTATGCAAAATAAAGTTACATTAGTAACATTCATTTGTGCAAAGTTTCATTGAACGGCATTTTGCCATTACTGAGATTTGATGATTTTTATTTTATCCATGAATAGAATTGGGAGGAGTGTGGCAAGCCCTTAATAAATTGTTCAAATGGTAAATATTATGTTGTTTTCGTATTCAACTTATAATGTCCAAAATGGATGCTTTAACTAAATTTCTATTGTAGGATCTTGAATGGGTCCATATACAGGGCCCATTAATGCATTCTTCATGCCCATGTAGGCCCACATTAGCCCAGACAGAGCCCACATGGGACCCTTATGTAGGTCCACATTCCACATTAGCCCAGACAGAGCCCACATGGGACCCTTAAGTATGTCAACATTAGCCCAGAAAGGGCCAACATGGGACCCTTATTTCAGCCCACATGGGACCCACTTAAATCCCGGTTGCAAATCCCATCTGGGCCCATTATGGTTTGAACATCTTGGGCCTACATGGAAAACAATATGGAGCCCATATTGGACCAATATGAAATGCTTACTGGGTACTTAAGAAAAGTGTTGTATCTATGATGCCAAGATACTACTTCAACAATGAGTTGTATCTATGATGCCAAGACACTACTTAAACAATGAGTTGTATCTATAATGTCAAAACACTACTTAAACAATGAGTTGTATCTATAATGCCAAGATACTACTTCAAGAATGAGTTGTATCTATGATGCCAAGACACTACTTAAACAATGAGTTGTATCTATGATTCCAAGATACTACTTAAACAATGAGGTGTATCTATGATGCCAAGATACTACTTCAACAATGAGTTGTATCTATAATGCCAAGATACTACTTAAACAATGAGTTGTATCTTTGATGCCAAGATACTACATAAACAATGAGGTGTATCTATGATGCCAAGATACTACTTAAACAATGAGTTTTATCTATGATGCCAAGATACTACTTAAACAATGAGTTGTATCTATGATGACTAGACACTACTTAAACAATGAGGTATCTATGATGCCAAGATACTACTTAAACAATGAGTTTTATCTATGATGCCAAGATACTACTTCAACAATGAATTGTATCTATGATGACAAGACACTACTAAAACAATGAGTTTTATCTATAATGCCAAGATACTACTAAAACAATGAGTTGTATCTATGATGCCAAGATACTACTTAAACAATGAGTTGTATCTATGATGACAAGACACTACTTAAACAATGAGGTATCTATGATGCCAAGACACTACTTAAACAATCAGGTATCTATGATGACAAGACACTACTTAAACAATGAGGTGTATCTATGGTGCCAAGACACTACTTAAACAATGAGTTGTATCTATGATGCCAAGACACTACTTAAGTAAAGAGTTGTATCTATGATGCCAAGATACTACTTCAACAATGAGTTGTATCTATGATGCCAAGACACTACTTAAATAATGAGTTGTATCTATAATGTCAAAACACTACTTAAACTATGAGTTGTATCTATAATGCCAAGATACTACTTCAACAATGAGTTGTATCTATGATGCCAAGACACTTCTTAAACAATGAGTTGTATCTATGATGCCAATATACTACTTAAACAATGAGGTGTATCTATGATGCCAAGATACTACTTCAACAATGAGTTGTATCTATAATGCCAAGATACTACTTAAACAATGAGTTGTATCTATGATGCCAAGATACAACTTAAACAATAAGGTGTATCTATGAGGCCAAGATACTACTTCAACAATGAGTTGTATCTATAATGCCAAGATACTACTTCAACAATGAGTTGTATCTATAATGCCAAGATACTACTTAAACAATGAGTTGTATCTATGATGACAAGACACTACTTAAACAATGAGGTATCTATGATGACAAGACACTACTTAAACAATGAGTTGTATCTATAATGCCAAGATACTTATTAAACAATGAGTTGTAACTATAATGCCAAGATACTACTTAAACAATGAGTTGTATCTATGATGCCAAGATACTACTGAAACAATGAGTTGTTTCTATAATGCGAAGATACTACTTAAACAATGAGTTGTATCTATGATGCCAAGATACTACTTAAACAATGAGTTGTATCTATGATGCCAAGATACTACTTAAACAATGAAATGTATCTATAATGCCAAGATACTACTGAAACAATGAGTTGTATCTATAATGCTAAGATACTACTTAAACAAGAGGTGTTTGTCAAACACAAATGCCCCCCCTGACGTGCAAGTGATATCTATTAGCATTGAATTTAAATTTTTGGAAATTTAGAGACTTTTGTAAGCTTTAGCAATGAAGGGTACCAGTCATGAAAGCAATTTACAAGACGGTGGAACTCCTATATATCAACAAAGTCAAAAATCTATTTTTAGCTGTTGTGACCTAATTAGGCAGCGGACCGGAACCATTTATATAACTTTTGAAGAGACTCATCCAATGATCAATTGTGTCAAGTTTGGTTGAAATTGGGTTAGCGGTTTGGGTGGAGATGTTGTTTAAAGACTGACAAAGTCAAAAATCTATTTTTAGCTGACGCGACCTAATTAGGCAGCGGACCGGAACCATTTATATAACTTTTGAAGAGACTCATCAAATGATCATTTGTGTGAAGTTTCATCAAAATTGACCCAGTAATATAGGAGGAGATGTCGTTCAAAGATTGACAAAGTCAAAAATCTATTTTTAGCTGTCATGACCTAATTAGGCAGCGGACCGGAACCATTTATATAACTTTTGAAGAGACACATCCAACAATCGTTTAATATGAGGTCTGTATCACAAAGCGATGTCTAGTTATTGATAGGACAAGGTTTTTGTATGCAAAGGCCACTGTGACCTTGACCTTTGACCTACTGATCCTAAAATCAATAGGGTTCTTCTATTGGTCATGACCAACCTCCACACCAAATATGAGGACTGTATCACAAAGCGTTGTCTAGTTATTGATCGGACAAGGTTTTTGTGGTCAAGGCCACTGTGACCTTGACCTTTGACCTACTGACCCCAAAATCAATAGGGGTCTTCTACTGGTCATGACCAACCTCCACACCAAATATGAGGACTGTATCACAAAGCGTTGTCTAGTTATTGATCGGACAAGGTTTTTGTGGTCAAGGCCACTGTGACCTTGACCTTTGACCTACTGACCCCAAAATCAATAGGGGTCTTCTACTGGTCATGACCAACCTCCACACCAAATATGAGGACTGTATCACAAAGCGTTGTCTAGTTATTGATCGGACAAGGTTTTTGTGGTCAAGGCCACTGTGACCTTGACCTTTGACCTACTGACCCCAAAATCAATAGGGGTCTTCTACTGGTCATGACCAACCTCCACACCAAATATGAGGACTGTATCACAAAGCGTTGTCTAGTTATTGATCGGACAAGGTTTTTGTGGTCAAGGCCACTGTGACCTTGACCTTTGACCTACTGACCCCAAAATCAATAGGGGTCTTCTACTGGTCATGACCAACCTCCACACCAAATATGAGGACTGTATCACAAAGCGTTGTCTAGTTATTGATCGGACAAGGCTTTTGTGGTCAAGGCCACTGTGACCTTGACCTTTGACCTACTGACCCCAAAATCAATAGGGGTCTTCTACTGGTCATGACCAACCTCCACACCAAATATGAGGACTGTATCACAAAGCGTTGTCTAGTGATTGATCGGACAAGGTTTTTGTGGTCAAGGCCACTGTGACCTTGACCTTTGACCTACTGACCCCAAAATCAATAGGGGTCTTCTACTGGTCATGACCAACCTCCACACCAAATATGAGGACTGTATCACAAAGCGTTGTCTAGTTATTGATCGGACAAGGTTTTTGTGGTCAAGGCCACTGTGACCTTGACCTTTGACCTACTGACCCCAAAATCAATAGGGGTCTTCTACTGGTCATGACCCACCTCCACACCAAATATGAGGACTGTATCACAAAGCGTTGTCTAGTTATTGATCGGACAAGGTTTTTGTGGTCAAGGCCACTGTGACCTTGACCTTTGACCTACTGACCCCAAAATCAATAGGGGTCTTCTACTGGTCATGACCAACCTCCACACCAAATATGAGGACTGTATCACAAAGCGTTGTCTAGTTATTGATCGGACAAGGTTTTTGTGGTCAAGGCCACTGTGACCTTGACCTTTGACCTACTGACCCCAAAATCAATAGGGGTCTTCTACTGGTCATGACCAACCTCCACACCAAATATGAGGACTGTATCACAAAGCGTTGTCTAGTTATTGATCGGACAAGGTTTTTGTGGTCAAGGCCACTGTGACCTTGACCTTTGACCTACTGACCCCAAAATCAATAGGGATCTTCTACTGGTCATGACCAACCTCCACACCAAATATGAGGACTGTATCACAAAGCGTTGTCTAGTGATTGATCGGACAAGGTTTTTGTGGTCAAGGCCACTGTGACCTTGACCTTTGACCTACTGACCCCAAAATCAATAGGGGTCTTCTACTGGTCATGACCAACCTCCACACCAAATATAAGGACTGTATCACAAAGCGTTGTCTAGTTATTGATCGGACAAGATGTGGTCTACGGACCGACATACCGACCGACATACCGACCGACCGACCGACATGTGCAAAGCAATATACCCCCGCTTCTTCGAAGGGGGGCATAACAATGAGTTGTATCTATGATGCTAAGATACTACTTAAACAATGAGTTGTATCTATAATGCCAAGATACTACTTAAACAATGAGTTGTATCTGTGATGCCAAGATACTACTTAAACAATGAGTTGTATCTATGATGCCAAGATACTACTGAAACAATGAGTTGTATCTATGATGCAAAGATACTTCTAAAACAAACACATACTGTGTATCGAATCTTGGCCATGGTTTTGTCATTATCGCTTCCCTCAGACTCCTCAATGATGGTCTCTGGTTTGATGGATACTCGGAGCTTCTCCTGAAATTGATTCAACAATATACATTTCAACTTAATTTAGATTTCTTACTACAATATCAATTTTTTTTTCATAGGGTACTATAATATCCAAAAATCTATCTTCAGATTTACCCATAACACCTTAATAGATATAATGATTGTTAAAGTGAAAAAGGACAAGTTTAAGAATCATGAAAAAATAAAATGAAAAATAATATCTCATGCCCACAAATATTTACCCTTTCTGATGGGACTTGATACAGACATATTAGGGGTAGAAAATTGTGCAAATGGGACATTGAAATAGTGGTCATACTATTAAGGTAGTCTTTCAGGGTGGTCTTTTGGGGAGTTTTACTCTATAAAACACTTAACTATCCTACCAGCTTACGCCTCTCTCCATCAGCATCAGTAACATCATTGTCATCGGTATCTCCAATATTGTCCCCTACAGCACCCAGCAAACTGTTTTGGGACCTAGAACATAAAAGTTTTGTTTTCCTGTTATAACTATTGATGCCTTATGTATTGGTTTTATCGCATGTGCCAACAGTGTAGATCCTTAATATGAACTAAGGCACTGCCTCTTATCGAGCTCTAGCTTTAATAATCTCAGATAATGATTTATATTTAAAAAAAAATTTGTTTCTATTATTTGTTAGCCTACTCATGCACGATAAAATTATGTGATTTTTTGGAAAGAATTTAAGTCTACATCAACTTAATTCAGCTGGACAACTGGCAATCTGACTATTACTAAACATTTGGGTTTTTAATATGTAAACACAAAGGCTTCTTGCTTAAATTTACAACCCAAATGTGTTCCATTACCTCAATTAATGCAATATTGAATATTGATAAATTCTTCATTGATACATGAAAATATTAAATTGTCACATGTGCATGAAAATTAATATATTATTGTCTGAAAAATAAATTTTATTTTTTTAAAATGTTACCTTGATTACACTTGCATTTGTAACTTGCAATTGCACAAAATACTCCCATGCTATTCAAAAAATATATATGCATGTATATGAATTAAGTTATAATATAGACCCAAAAAGAACTGTTTTAATATTCATGTACATCCCATTAACACCACATTGAGACTTCAATATGTAGTGTGATACATCACCTAGATTTTGGGGCATATTTGTGCAAAGTCATTTGAAAATATCTCCAGGAATGACAATGCCATAGGAAATTTCAGTTATTTACAACAGTAATTTGAAGCTATAGATGCTGTGTGAAAAATATTGTGACAATAAGGTACATATTTGGTGACAATAAGGTACATATTTGAGCCAAGTTACTTAAATGTGCATGATAGAATTACTTATTTAAGTTGAAAAATAGTTCAGCTATTGGGACAAAATAGATGAAATAATCTCAGTCAATTACTAGTAAACATAAACATGTACAATGTCATGTAGTCTGATTATCCATATGTAACACTCCTTTACAGGTCTTAGTAACTGATTTGAAACAAAATGCTTCTTTATATCTATTTTCATTACATAAATGAATTGCGGTTGCCAATCAAATCATGCATTAAAAATGTTGTTGGTCCATTTTTTAAAATGTATAATAACAATTTTATAAGATTGTTTGCTAAAAAATTTAAACCCATGAACACATCAATTAGCAATATAAAATTCCATTATTCATAACCACTTTTGGATCTCTGTCTGGTAAGTATTTTATAAATGTAATATATATACTGGAAAATGTGAATTTCAAATTCTGAAGTTCATTCCAGTTGGTATTTTTTTGATTTTGTATTTTTCATTGCAGAAATTTAGGCACAACTACTTTAAAATAGGTAAATTTCTCTTTAAAAAGTACCATATATTAAAAAATGTAATCTTCTCTACTGTTACATTGCTAAAACATAAACATACAAAAGAAAAAAATCATTGTTTTTATTATGAGTGCAACTTCCAGCTTAAGCAGATCCAAGTACCGGTATATTCAGATTTTTACATGTATTTAAAGAGGCCAAAAACCAACTGACATGGCAAGAAATGTTTTTCTTCCTCTTCACAGCAATCTACTTTTTTCAACAATTTAAATGATTATGAAAGCTTTGATTTTTTTATTTTCTAAAACACAACTTTTTGATGCTGAGCAAATTTAGTGACACCATGAATATTTAACAAAATTTGCAAAAATAAAACAAAACAAAACAGACACCTTGTAAATAGTGTATTTGATTATACATGTACCTCACATACATATTTTGATTATGAAATCATGTTGAAATGTGCACATGACAGAAAATATGGTAATAATAGAACACTTTTAATTACCAAAATGAGCATTAACTTGATATTTGATGCTATTCTTGGTACACATGTATTCCGCTTTCTGGTCAAACTTTTTGGTCCCAACTGATGATAATATATTGGAGATTAACCCTTTCCTCCATGTAAACACCTTTATGGCATGGAAAAACTGTGTAGATTCAGATCAGCCAGCACATCCATAATGTCTGATCAGGATCTGCAATGTTCACTTGTTTAAATCATTAGGTTATTTCTTACCAAAAAGTGAACAGTGCAGATCCTGATCAGATGTGCCAGCTAATCTGGATCTACACTGGTCTCACACGGGTAAAAAGGCATGTCTGTAGAGTAAAAGGGTAAATTTCTTTTTATTTAAAATCTCATATTACTGTGTATTAAAATTAAAAAGGTAATACTCAGTAGTTACTTTGAGAAAATTATTGTCTATAAAATTTATAAAACCTGAAATTTCATACATTTAGGACAATCTGTCATGTATTTGGCCATAATATAAAAAAAAATTGTTTCTGGAGGTGTCAAATAGGCCACAAGTCAATTCAGGCAGTACTTGTAAGTCTATTGTATATGGCAATCACTGTAAAGAGTTAGTTTTGTTTTTGTTTTTAGATTTACACAAGCTTTTAAAAAATAGTATCATTGTTTAATTGATATCTAAAATTGTGCTTGTCATCCTGAAACCCAAGAACAAATAAAAACATCATCTGATTGTCATTTTTGCTTTAAAAATTGGACTGTCATCAACAAGTAAATTAATTTATGTTACAGTCATAATCTCTTCCCTACAATTTCCCAAGGTGTTGATTTAATTAGTTTTGTCAGGGTGTCACACTGTTATATAAGATCACAATTTACAACACTTGCAGTAAAAGTCAGAGGTGCTAATGCAATCAAAGGTGTCATATTTAATAAATAAATAAATTTATTTCTAAACCAATTTCCATGTTGGACAATGCAAAATACACAGCTTATGTTGCAACCATCAATACACGTATTTGATTCTGTGCTAGTGTAGACCGAGTGACTTTTGTAGACTAAGGTCATTGATCAAAAGAGCATATTGACATATAAATGATGTCTTTTCTTTTGTTGCAACATTTTTTAAATTGTTTTCCCACCTGTTTAGTCATGATAGTCTTGGACAAAAATCCGGAAAAAGTACATGTTGCTTTGTACAAAATGTCCAATCTATGAAGCAACTTGTTCATGAAAAATATTTTATAAAACATCTTAAACTGACATAGAACATATTAACACAATGATACTAAAAACTTTATAAATAAAATAAAAATGTGGCCTATATTTGAGACCTATTAGAGCTTTTTCAAAATAAAGTGTGGCTCATTTGACTTGTTTGTGGCCTATTGACTGTAATCCATATACCAATTCCATGGTATTTGATCATAAATTTGGTGTGAATAGACTGATAACGATCCCAATCTATCAACCAAAACAATAAACATAATCTTTATGCAGTGTAGACCCTCATTTATTTAGGGGGAGGGGCGGCGGCCAGTTTATTTTTTTTTAGAAAAAAGGGTCAGTCTTCAAAGCCCCTGTGGTGTAGATTTGCTCTTGTGCCATGTGTTTTATAAGAATAAATAAAAGAAATCTCATAGTCTACCTCGTGTTCAGGACTCTCACAAACAATATCTTCGACTGCCATGAGCTCACATGTCTGAATGACGAACATGACCAGTGACAAAAAACTCTTATACAAAACTGAATTGTGGCGCTGGTCTACGCTAAGCTCAATGTGTCTCACAATGTGACTGTGAGTGACTGAACATTGCGAGGTCCAGTTCACAATGCAACTTCACATAAAAGTTGGTTCTCACCAGCCTTACATCTTGTTTTCAAGAAAAACTCCTTGCATCTGATTGTTCCGTCGCTGGGCTTTATGCTCCTTTGAATTTAAAGGCCTAATAATCCACTGACAAGCTACCATTCAGTAGTTTTCAACTTGATTTCTTCAGTCTAATTTCTAAAAAAATGGCCGATTGCTAGTATTGCTATTGGTTACAACGAACGACAACCTACTCTCTAAACTGACGATTTAGTTTTTTAGCTTTCCAAAATGCTAGTCCGATAACAATGCTACCGAATAATAAGTTTTAATTTTTAAAGATATTTTGCAATTAGCAATTTATAAAAATAAAGCCAATAACAAAATTTGTCAAAACAATACTTTGCCGTAAGTTTTTACGGTCAGTTATTTTACCGTGTTTACATTGCCTTATGCTGTGCACAACCGGTAACCAGCGCAAAACGGAAGGAAAGCTTTTTTTTTCGTTAGTGAATGGGCATTCCTGCGACCTTAAGACGAGCTTAACGCTCGGGTCGCTTTGCGACCCGAGCTAGAGCTCGATATCAGCCTGAACATTCTGTGCCTTCTGATCAGGATCTACACTGTTCACTTCTTGGTCAAAAGCCATCTGATTAGGACTTAACACTGTTTCCTTCTTGGTCAGAAATAAAACCGAATGAAACAAAAAAGGAACAGTGTAGTTCCCTGTCAGTTGACACTGATTTGCTTGCTTATTTGGTCCTACACTGTTTGACCATGAATAACACCCATAATGTGTGAGAGAAAATATGAGGAAGTGTGGAGTGCTTGAAAAAAAAAAATTTGCCAGTGATAACTCACTCTAACCTGTCATACAAATGTACATGCACACAAACTCATGAATATCATACAGCTACGCAATGTGTGATATTAAAACTCCCAGGCAGTCCTTTGATTTTTGTTTTCGATTTCTGCATTTTTCAGAAACCTATCTGAGATAGAAAAAACCCTTTGCATGAATAATTTTAAACACCAGGGGATAAAATGACTGTCACAATAGTAAAATATGGATGCATTTTATTTAAGATTTCGATGTGCTCTGTACATCAAGCTTATTGTTTGGGATGCACTGGATATACCGTGATCAGGGCTTTTTACTTTGGGAAAACAAAATTAAGCACATTATTTTTCAATTTTCAAACTCCTCTCAGAGGATTCTGATCAATATTTTGACATTTTACCCAGCATATGGGATTCTTACCTAGCATTTTGGGAAGAGTCTCTGCCACAGATGAGAAAAATGTTTTATTTTTGGATTGTAAAGTGGCCTAATAATGGCCTCTGTTATATGAGGATGAAAAGTTCTGCAATTATGATACAAAACACTGGCAAAATGTACCTGTATATAGTTGCGTTGGGAAGATAATGATCATATAGGCTCCGATGTTTGCCCTGGGTATACCACCATGATGCATATAATATCGTTAAGAAGAACACAAATCCGCTCATTGAACTAATAACCAGGAAAATCCATTCTAGAGTGACGGCTGATGTACTGGAATGCTTGTGGTGCTGTAATTATAAGCATTTATGTAATTCAGAAATATGTTGCAAAATTATTGCAGTATTGTTAAAAATCTTGATCAAGGAGGTTATTCCTTACAAAGTTCAAATTGCTTGATAAATAGATATATTTTTATGTAATGGAATGCATATACATCTAAAACAACATGTATGATACAAATATATGAGAATAAATAAGCCATGACATCCACACCAACACTGAGGATAGCACAAAAGAGAGACTTTTATTTCCATTGTGGTCCTATGTTGCGCTAAATATCTAGGGCAAAGGAAATTAACAATATTAAAACTTTTTTTAACAAGAATATTACAAATATTTCACTATCAGGCTAACCTTAAAAAATTGTTTGCATGGATTGTATTTCAACTTACAACTTGTAGGAGTATCTTCCCTTTGAAATCCACAAGCTCTGAGCTGACTGCATATGCTTCTTGTATCGATGGTGCAGAAATATTCAGCAACACTTTGAATTTCTCTGACTCTCTGAACTTAATTTGTCCCTGAAATGAAAATAAACACATAAATAATTACATGTTGCATCCCCCACCACCCCAACATTTTTTCTTTTACAATTTGACCTGATTTTACTGCAGTTTTGGATCTAACACTAGTTGGTGTTAAAAGCTCTTTTGAGCTTGTATCTCAAATAACTTGAATAAAAATAAAAATTAATAAATATGTTTTACATGATTGTTCAAAAATAGGATAAGTTTAACCCATCCACATGTAATGACATGAAATCCTTTCAAGTATTGTTAGACAAATAGTCGTTCTTCTGACTATAAAAGACGAGCCGATATTGCTTACTGCACAGGGAATCGGCACATAGCTTTTTCTAATCCTTCCAATCTATGTTATAATAATAGACTATTATTATAACATAGATTCGAAGGATCAGAAATAAAAGTTATGAGCCGATTGATGATTCCCTATGGCTTACTGCATTTTTCAATGCAGTCGTTCATGGTGTTATTTACAAAAGGGAAGCAACTATTGATGAATTCTTTGGTGCAAGCTAAATCCCGATAACCGGGAGCTTTGTACCAGCATATGAATAAATCTTTACTGACGCTTTTGTTGCGTTTTAGATTAAATCATAATACTGTTTCAGAAATATAAGGTTGTTATATAATAAACGCCTTTAAATACCGGGCGCCAGAAGAGTAACTACCCGTATTATACAGTACTTTGGTAACAAATCCAGCTTTAACTCACCTTGATTAATAACTGACTAATGAAATGGATAAATGTTATATGACTGAGGATATCAAATTAGGAAAATAAATATAATTAGAACGTTATTGTGGGTGTTTTTGCCTGTTTTAATAATTATTTTTTAGGTATTAATACAATTACTGTCAAAGGGAGATAACTATGTAAGCATCTCTATTTTTTTCATTCACTAATATTGTTTCCCTTATAATGTACGCGTATCAAAGCTTGTACTGATAACCTAAAACTATAATTAAACCTATTTATTAGGAAATTACTGAGACGAATATTTAGTAAAGAAATTTTTCGTAGAATTAGCTTTGGTTTTAACATTTTCTGACGTGATACATCGTGTAATTATGTAATTCTGTGCCTTAGCGAACGACGGCAATTTTACGGGATATGACTCCACACTACGCAGTTCCTAAAAACCTAGCAAATGTATCGAGAAACGTGCCAATACAGGGGTAGGGTCCGAGGGGCCCTGGGTTAAAAGGCTATATTTAGTTTTAATGGGGATTTTGGTCAGGAAGTAGGAAATTATCATGTAACTGCCGTAGGACAGTCCTATCGTGTAACTGATCAGCCTGGCGATTAATTTCTATTTTCAGGCAATCAGCTGTTGATGAATGAAGACTGATTTTTAACTTTGGCAAGCGTGAAAAAAAATTGACTAGCTTGTAACTGGATAGGCTGCATACTGAGTTCTATTTCAGGCAATCAGCTGTTGATGAATGAAGACTGGTCTTAAGTTTTGTCAAGCTTATGGTCAATTTGGAGTCTCAGATACGTTTATATTCATGAAAAACCGTACCTATGGAAATCTGTAGACAAGGCAAAGTTGAAAATTCGATCTATCAGACCACAAGGTCATACAGCTGGGAAACCAGTCGCTCAGGCTCACTGTTAGTCAGTTTTGAGACTGATGAATTTAAAACAAACAGATAACTGAGATTTGATGTTGATTTCGAAAATCTGAGGATAACTTATAATAAAACTGAGATAAGAGACTGTTCCTTTTTGACGGCGGATACAGATGGAGCAAATAAGTAGCTCGATGTCTGTTATACCTGTCTAGCGCCATAAGACGTCAATGTTTTTGATAGTAGTGAATATAGACAGTGTCTTGAAACATATTAAATAATATATAATGATTACGCAATAAAAATTTTGTAAATATGATCAGATTTTCTAGTTATATCTCCATTTCCTAGTTGTTATAAATTACGTGCTTTCAATGACTTTGAGCACGATACTTTTGTTTAAATATTTTGGCCAGTTTATAGATGGGTGGTTGCAATATCCCAGCTAATATAGATTCGGATATTGTTCAATCACCCCAAGGATGTACTTCCTGCTTTTTAAATTTTGCCGTTGGCTTTGTCTTTGATCTGCAAGATTTATAATCTCAAATCCCCTGTCACAATTATATTATGTTTAGGTCTGCCCATTGTTTTATCGTTTAGGGCAAACCCATTCTTTTATCTGTGAACCATACGAACCTGAACATGGAATGGTATTGATCTGAAAATACCTTATTGGAGGTTCCATGCTTACCGCCATATGCATACCATCGTTCGGGTTAGATCAAAATTGTAGTGTTTTTTGGTGAAATTATTGAATTGCATTCAACCCGGAGCTAGGCGGTACTGGCAGTAATATGCATTTCCATTACTGCCCATAACAGGCTCAATCAAACCGATCCTGCAATATTTTCATATTTATGTTCGGTGACTTTCAAAGTTCCATTTTTATCTTTTCCAATCGCGAAGGGTTGGATACATAGGCTTATCATATTTATTTGAGATCCCGTATTCCGTTCTGTCTGTTTCCGGGGCGTCTGTCTGTGCGTCACAAATGGACACAACTTCGTAACCATCCAAAAGACTTTAACAAAATGTCATTGAGACAAGATCTTTTTTTCAACAGTATTTATTTCAAGCTATACATATATGCTGTGATATAAAAAGCAAATAGATATATATTTGAGAAGATAAAAAAACAAGACATGAAAACAGCCCGATAAATCTCTTCAATTGTTTATGAAAATAGTTTCTTAAAATTATTAAACAATTCCCTGTAGACAATACAAATCCGGTTTATTTTAGTTTTATGTACATTTCCTTTTTTCTATTAAGTACATGTAGTAACATGTTTACAAGCAACAGTAGTACATTACATTAAACTGGCTTTTTATAACAGAAGTTATGTTATGTATGCCCCACACATGTAATTCATTTCCACATTTTCTTTTATTTTCAAGTCTAAACATAATTGTCATGTAAATTTTATATTTATTTCTTATTAGCCGCCATGAGCATTTTATTTACAAGTTTCCCATTAATCAGCAGATATGCAAACATCATGCATCCGGTCATTTAGAATACACAAAATATGGCAAAGACAAAAACGGTATCATGCCAACAATCGGTCATACATACAATTTAAACAGAAAGAAACATAATTCAAACAGAAAAAACGACATTTTCATTTTCAGTCAAAATATCAGGTAATTATTAGGCATAAAATAAGCAACATTGAAAAATTCACAGATTTTAAGAATTGTATAATTGTTGAAATTTTATAGACATTAAATATCTAAAATCATTTAAGAAGTCAAAACGCAATGAATCCAAAATATCCAAAACAACACAACATAAAGTGCTTCTACGGCATAGTAGGACAACAGTAACTAGACAGTCATGTGACAAAATTATATCAAAATATCGTTCATCAGGAAGAAGGTTTCCCAATATGGAATCGTCGTGCACCTTTCATGAGATGACTCACTGAAGATCGTATATGCAATAAGGTCATAACTGTTTATATAAACAGAGTATCACGTGACTGTCAACATCTCAATAATCATAGTTTGATAACAAATTTCCAATATTTACATGGTTAAACTCTACCGAGTGAGTGAGTGAGTGAGTGAGTGAGTGAGTGAGTGAGTGAGTAGATTATAGTAACATTTTGTGTAAAATATTTACAAACTATATTTATTAGTATTGACAACATCCGGGCACGCTGGGCCTATGTCTCTTAAATTAATAATCTCATATAAAAAAGAATATACAGGGTTAATCTATAAATATTAATGCGTTATTGGTCTGTCCGATGACATATTTGCTTCAACCTATCAGCTCTTTGAGATGTGAGACTGCTCTCAATTCTTACCTTTATGAACTTATTATTGGATGTATTGCCTACGTCAACAGCAAAATGTTCTAAGTAGAGAGCTGGTCAGATATGTCTTAACAACGAGTCATTTTTTGCAATTGATACCTAGAATTTAATAATAATTCGTTTAATACTTCAGGCGTGAACCAATGTCTTAAATTCTAGCCGGTACAAATCAGTTTTCTGCAGCTAGATTTACTAGATAAGAAGGAAGCTAACATATCTTTTAATAAAAACACTCTTTATTTTAACGTTTCGGCCTTATGGCCTTTATCAAAAAATACAAATCGCTTAAGTCTACATCTTTTCTACATTATTCATAACCGGAAATAATAAACTATAAAAAATTATAAAAACCGCCGACGTCAACGTCTTCATTATACATTGACGCGCCAAAAATGACTGTTAGTGTATGCGTGCATGTGTTTGTATTTTCGCGTGTGTGTCTGCGTGTAAGTGTATTCACTTGGGATTTGTTTATACGCTCGTGTGTGTGTTTGTGCGTGTGTGCGTGAGTGTGTTTATACCAGTGAATTTTAGATAGGGACGTGTGTATAAGATAGTTCTTGTGTGTGTTTGTGTGTGCGTCTGTGCATGAGTAAAAGAGTGTTTGTGTTCATGAGTGCGTGTGTGTGTGTCAACGTGCGTGCGTGTGCGTGTAACTGTATCTGCGTAAGTAATGTATACATGGTAGTTCGCCCGTATGTGCATATTATCATGGTTGAGTGTGTGCAAGCATGCATGAGTGCTCGTGCGCGCGCCTGTGCGTTTAAGAGAGTTAAGTGTATTTGATAATATGTGTGTGTAAGTTAGTATGTGCGTGTGTACGTGTAAGTACGTATGGGTAACAATAGTGAACATTTGAATGTGTTAGCTTGTTTGTATGTTTGTGCGTGTGTGTAGTTTCTATGTGTGTAGGTGCGCATGTGTGCATGTGTGCATACACGCAATTACACACACCCAGATATCAATGATCAAAAGTACACATTACATGTACACACACGAATGCACATGCATACCGCGCTCAAAACCTTCATAACACGCACGCAGATAAACACACGCACGAATGCGCACACATGAAAAAAATCTTGAGAATACACACACACACGCACACATGCGCACCTACACACATAGAAACTACACATACGCACAAACATACAAACAAGCTAACACAATCAAATGTTCACTATTGTTACCCATACGTTCTTACACGTACACACGCACATACTAACTTACACACACATATTATCAAATACACTTAACTCTCTTAAACGCACAGGCGCGCGCACGAGCACTCATGCATGCTTGCACACACTCAACCATGATAATATGCACATACCGGCGAACTACCATGTATACATTACTTACGCAGATACAGTTACACGCACACGCACGCACGTTGACACACACACACGCACTCATGAACACAAACACTCTTTTACTCATGCACAGACGCACACACAAACACACACAAGAACTATCTTATACACACGTCCCTATCTAAAATTCACTGGTATAAACACACTCACGCACACACGCACAAACACACACACGAGCGTATAAACAAATCCCAAGTGAATACACTTACACGCAGACACACACGCGAAAATACAAACACATGCACGCATACACTAACAGTCATTTTTGGCGCGTCAATGTATAATGAAGACGTTGACGTCGGCGGTTTTTATAATTTTTTATAGTTTATTATTTCCGGTTATGAATAATGTAGAAAAGATGTAGACTTAAGCGATTTGTATTTTTTGATAAAGGCCATAAGGCCGAAACGTTAAAATAAAGAGTGTTTTTATTAAAAGTTTGTTAACGTTTATATCCCTTAGGATATATGAAAGATAACATATCTTTGTTGATATATGCAGAACATGGGATCACACTAGCGAATTTTGTTAGTATTTTATTTCTAAAATAGTATTTACTAAAATACTTTTAAAATGTTTGTAGAAATGGTATACTTGAAATAACTTCAACAGATACTATCAAAATAGGAACACGTCGTTTATGTTTTTTAATATATATCCCAGTTTTCCATCCAATCACCGGCTAAAATTTTAAATATTTTGCACCTTTTTTTTCAGTTTAAAACTACATATGCTACCACGGTAGATTCCGGCGTGGGATTTGTCAACGGTGTACCGTCAACGAGTATTAGTGAAGTCCAGTTAAAGGAGGATGTGCAGGGTCGAGCAGGTGTACTCGGTAAAATCGTAAACAGGTCGATCTATGTAACACTTACGTGTACTTTTCACTAAACTCTACATTTCAAACCCTCCAGGAGGAAGTTTTCAGTTAATTTTACCATTTTACCGGACCTGAAAACAATCCGCTGAAGAAATCCCCAAAATACATTCTATATTTAGCGATCATGGGAATGTCACGCGACGTCGATAGTCGACAAGGTACACCGAATGCGTATTTTGGTTAAAGTGATAACGTGACAATCCCAAAAACCAAAAATAGCTAACCTATGCGCGTCGCATAGGATTGGAAACACCATTTATATATCCTTTTTTTTATATAAAATATTGGTTTGAAATATTTCGGGTGTAAATCAAAATTTGAGCTTCAAATAATGATATTCAACTGATTAATAACCCTTTTCGCAAATCTGTTCCATTCATCAATCCTGCACATCTCCCTTTAAGATTTAAAGTTCTGTTATTCAACACTTCTAGCAATATTAATGTTTACATGTAGTTAACAACAAATCCAAAATTCTAGATAAATATAGCATATATTGGAATTCCAAATTATTGATTAAAATTTAGCGTGAGTCAGTGTTCTGTCCAAGAAGGTTAGAGATCGAATGACTTAGCGGGGCCACTGCCGTATCAGCTCGGACCCACGCTAGTTACCACGTGGTCTGATAAGATCCTTAACCATAAATGTGTCAGACTTCAAATTGCAAATAATACCCGCCTGAGAAGATTATGTCTATGATAACAAATCTTGTCAACAAAGGAATTTATAAAGCTGCTTTATACTGTCTTGATAATAAAATATTTAAACATTTATAGTCAACTCAAACTTTATATTTTAGATATACAAAATAATAATATATATGAAAATTCCTAGCCATTCTTTAGCACTGGTATACATTTTTCAACCATTAAGTTATGAAATGTCTGATTAGTACTGAATTTTCATAATATTATGATATCATGTCAAATAGATAACACAATTATTAATATGAACCGAATTGAGTGTTATCTTTTAATTTTCGCGGTATTATTGTCGCGTATTTCGAGCTAAGCGACGTTAATTCTTTGAAAAAGGTCTTAATAGACTTGTAGCATTTCGCAAATTTATACCTCTTGCGTATTTTAATGCTCGTGCGAATATACATTCTTTGACTTTTGCTCGAAAGTTCGACCCCGCGAAATAAAATGATATATCCAAAGCATGTATTACATCGTAACAGTGCTGTTCATCGATGGGCCAATATTTTATATAGAGTAATGGTCTAAATAATTATATTCTTAAATATTTTGAAACAGTTTTTTTTCTGTTGATATCATTATATCACCTCAATGTTGAACAACTGCAGCTTCCTCTTCCCGACACAACTGTTGGAGACAGCAAGTCGTGTGTTATCCTTGGATACACAAACAATACATGGAAACTTCATGTCCAGCACATGCGAAGACAATATCTGTCCTGTGTGAGATATCTGCACTATAGAGTGCGCACGACTACTGCAGACAAAGATACAGTCGACAGGACCGACCGCCATGCCACGTGGTTCGTTAATGATCTTCTCGTCATTGACATCGACTCTCGTGTTGTTGTCTTTGTCATAGATGTACACAGTGTGCGCGAATCCGTCAGAAAGTACAACTTTATTACGGTTCTTAATGTATGTACATGTACTTTCACTGAGTTTGTATTGCTTGGAAGGAAAGTTAATAGATAGCGCTCTCTCCTCTCCTTCCAGTGATACAACACGGACAGGTTTTGGGTCGTCCGAACATCCTACAAGAAAATTGTTATCCTTCATTATACACATGGAATCGCAATTCATGGCCACCTTTAAAGTTCTTGTCACTGTGACTTCACTTGATTTACTGATATTAATAAAATATATCTCAGGACCTCTTTATACTGCCACATTCTCATCAGCCATCACAGTCACGTCACATGGAGTGTCTGGTAATAACCCAGTGCCCAATATTTCAAGCTTCTGATTGAACACCAAACATTTTTTGTTAAAATTGTCCATGCTGCCTGCCATGTTTCTAGCACTGATCTAGACCTTTCATATCAAATGTTACGCTAAATTCCTCAGCCTCGTCAGCGGCAACTATCTTGTGATCCCTGGAAATAGCAAATCGTTTATGTGTATTAGAACAATCTGAGCACAGATACTCAGGACAGTCCGAACACCAGTATTCCGCCTTTTTACTTATGCCTGCAGTACTGCATGGTTGACATGGTTTCTCGAGTCTCTTTCCGGAAACAACAAATGTCTGATTTCCAGGTACCTCATCTTCTACTTTCTCTTTCAAAAATTTAGATTCCGCCATTTTTGTGGGTGTTGTCCACACTTTCTCACACTCGTTTACTTAACAATGTCCGTATTTTTAATAAATCGTTGCGATAATGTGTCCTTAATGAAAACATTTCAGTTTTCTATTTATCCTTGTGTTGTTTCATAGCTCATACAATTAGGAGGTTTTAATCCAAATAAACCTCTCTAGAGTTCAAATTCTGTTAATTTAACTGATAAAATGTACAAATATCAGTTTAATATCATCGACCCACATCGACTACCTTCGTAAAACGTACCGAATACTACATGAAAATACTATCAGTAGTGTTTAAAAAGAATATTTCATCGTTGTGCTCGTGCATGATGTAATAAACTGATGCGTAACAACAGGTGAAACGCAGTTCTTCAATTTAAAAAAATGCATATAGTCAATAGATACTTTACTCAATAAAAACCTCGTCATGTTACACGATTTTATATTGGTGTAACGTTGTAAACAGACCCCATACAACAATGACCCACCGGTCATTATATAAAATAATGACCCTTTTCTGTAAAATACTGACCCCCCCGCTTATAAAATAATGACCCCTAAATTATATTTGTAAACTATTGACCTCCCGATCATAATATTATGACTCCTTGGTTATAATATTATGATCCCTGGTAATAATATTAAAACACTCCAGTCATACTTTTACGATCCCGGTAATGATATTTCAGTTATGATATTAACTGGATAGATATTTTAAGCAACAGTACATGTAATCGAGTGTCGTTATTTTTGTGTTACATCACTTCAGTTAGGACGAAGAGTAACTGCGATAGAATAACGATCTCATGGTAATCTTTCTAAGGAAAACTAACCCATTTTCTGTGCAATTATTCCGATTTTAACTCAATTTCCTCAGGATAACTAACATAGTATTAACGGTATATATATTCTATATATACTAGTCTTGTTGTTTGGTAGTTGTTGGCCTCAATAGCAATAGGCTATTTAGACTCTACATGAACAAGTTTCAAACCTCATTTAGATATCATCAAGAAAAAGAATGTGACCTTTGGTCAAGATTGCGTCAAATGTATATAAAACATACCAAACGTAACAAACGGACCATATGTATGTGTTTATAAATAGATAAAGACATATAAATAATATCTGCACAACAAGGCATTGGTAGTAGTAATCACTGAAAGTTTAAAACAACTCCGTTTAATAATGAATGTCGAGTTGCGGTCACAGTAAATGTTGCACGTACTCACGCACGAACTGACACACGGAGGGGTGCCAATACCATATTCTCCTACGACGCCTATCGGTAGCGATAAATATGTTGAACGTTTACATGAACCTTAGATGGGTTAGGGTTAGGGATGGGCTTAGGTGGTCGTTATTCTATAGGGGGTCACGGTAATTTTTCTACATGATGGGGAGTCATAACCTTCTACATTTGTTCGTATTCTGAAACTGTATAAGTTATCTCAATTTAAGAGGTTCATACCAATTTTTTATCGATATCTTCACGAGCACTTAAAGCACTACTTAACATTAAACAACACCACACTCTTTGTTCAATGGCCAGCTACTTAGCAAAACATGGATACAATAAAGGAAGGTGAGTTAAGTGTAACAATATCAGTTTCAGCAAAAAGGTTTTGACTTGTTCCTCGTGTACATGTTCGGTGATAGTGTGAGTATTTTATCTCCTGGGGTCATTTTCTGCTGCCATTCAAGCTCGATTCCAAGTGTGGCTGTATATATATCATTTCTGTCTCGTACAATCACAGAGAACTTTGTATTGTTGCTTTCAACCAAATCATTTGCATTCTTACTTTTTTACTTTTCACATTAAGCACATGAAATCATCCATTAGCCATGTGATATTCTATATTAACTTATCAGCAACTTCAGGGCAGAGAAAAATCTCAGCTGTATGATCCTGGAATTTGATTGGTTTAAAATGGAAACATGTCTATAAGCTGACCAATCACATTTGATTGTTTTACAGCTGATTTTGATTCTTAAAACGAACCAATCACATGATACTTTTCTTAAAACAAACCAATCACATGATAATTTTCTTAAAACAACCAATCACATGATTCTAATCACAAAACAAACCAATTATTATACAAGCTAGAATTTTGCGTTTGGTGTCCAATTTCAGTTTTACAACAATCAGCCCTGTTCTAAGTCACAACTATTGGGAAAAAAACTGTGACATACATTTATATTAATAATTATAAATATGTGGACTTCAAAACAGGTATCAGCAATGAACTATTACAATGTACATGGCATATATTATTTACTTTGTCTACCACTGGACAGTGCTGTCTCTTTTATTGTTGCTGTGTATGTGGTGTTACCGTTTTCAATTTTATCACAAAGAAATATTGTTTTCACCTTTTTTGTTTGTCTTAGGCCTGCTCTCTAAGAATCACAACTCAGAACTATTATAACACAATTGATTATCCTAAATAGTATTTTGTTTGTTCATTTGTTTGTTGTGGAACTGTCCGCCGATCCAGGAGCTTCGTTTGTCTCATAGATGATCCGTAAGCTCACAAACCCCGACCTGTAATTTGAAATATATGTTTTCCAGGAGCTTCGTTTGTCTCATAGATGATTATAATTATGTGGACTGTGTAAAAAGATATCAGTAATGATGATAATCCATTATGACAATGTTACAGCGACCTGTTACAATGTACATGACATATATTATATGGTTCACTTTGTCCACCACTGGACACCACTGTCTCTTTTATTGTTGCTGTGTATGTTGTCTTAATGCTTTCATTTTTTTCACAAAGAAATCGTGTTTTCAACTTTGTCTCTTAGACCTGTTCTCGTAGAATCACAACTCAGAACTATTATAACGCAATTTATTATCCTAAATAGTATTTTGTTTGTTCATTTGTTTGTTGTGGAACTGTCCGCCGATCCTGGAGCTTCGTTTGTCTCATAGATGATCCGTAAGCTCACAAACCCCGACCTGTAATTTGAAATATATGTTTTCGTTTAATTTTATTGTCAAAATTAGAGAAAAAAATTCATTAAGCCTTTTATTGCTAAGCCTAGAATTTGTCAACATATGCAAACATGTAGACACAGATCAGCCTAGACAAATATGTTGTCTGATCAGATTCTACAGTGTTTGCTATACAGTGAACATATTTCTACAATAACTAACTTGCTTATTAAATTAATTTAAAACTTAGAACATTAGAGAGTTATAGTTAGAGACAACTTTAAACTAGTAGCTTTACAGAGATCTGGTAACCATTAAAATACTGATTAAAACTTATCCACAAAATCAATTGTCATTACAAAGTTAAAAGTCATAACTCAATGGTAAACAGAATTAAACATCTGTGTTAGTTATCTGCAAATGTTTTGGGAGTTCGAGGTCATATGCAAGATTAAAAAAAGGCAGCTTGTTTGGGTCAGTCTTGGGGTAAATTCAAAACAAAATTCACCATTTTGGCCAAAATCCCCATGAAAGTTAAACATTGCTACCCAAAAAGAGCAAAAAAAAAGCAATCCTACGGAACCCCTATCTTGATTCGCTGCTAGATTTCAAAGATACATTTTATATTTTGTAATTAAAAAAAAAAATTAACCCTTACCTCCATAGGCACACCTTAATTGTGTGGGCACACAGTGTAGATCCAGATAAGCCGGCACATACAAGCCTTCTGATCAGGATCTGCACTGTTTGCTTTATGATTCATTAGGTTATTCCTGACCAAAATGCGACCTGTGCAGATCCTGATCAGACGGCATGGACTGCAATTGCGTAAAAATGTTTATAAATGGAGGATAGGGTTAACTTACCTCTTAATATAGATCTACAGAACAGAACTGGAGAGTTCTTTGATCACTATTCTGGACAAATATATGACAATAATAACCTACCTCTTAAAATAGATCCACAGAACTCTACAGAGTAGTTCTGTGATCACAATATTTGACAAATATATAAGCAGACAATGATAACTTATCTCTTAATATAGATCCAGAGAACAGTACTAAGTAGTTCTTTGATCACAATACTTGACAAATATATGACAATGATAACTTACCTGTTGATATAGATCGACATATCTGTACTGAGGAGTTCTTTGATCACAATACTTGACAAATATATGACAATGATAACTTACCTCTTGATAAAGATCCACAGAACAGTACTAAGTAGTTCTTTGATCCCAATACTTGGCAAATATATGACATTGATAACTTACCTCTTGATATAGATCCACAGAACTGTACTGGGTAGTTCTTCGATCACAATACTTGACAAATATATGACAATGATGACTTACCTCTAATGATAGATCCACAGAACTGTACTGAGTAGTTCTTTTATCACAATACTTGACAAATACATGTATATGACATTGATGACTTACCTCTTAATATAGATCCACAGAACTGTACTTAGAAGTTCTTTGATCACAATACTTGACAAATATATGACAATGAAAACTCTTATTAAAACCCACAGAACTGTACTGAGTTGTTCTTTGATCACAATATTGACAAATATATCAAAATAATATCTTCCCTCTTAATATAGATCCACAGAACTGTACTGAGTAGTTCTTTGATCACAGTATTGGACAAATATATGACAATGATAACTTACCTCTTAGTACTAATCCACAGAACTGTACTAAGAATTTCTTTGATCATAATACCTGACAAATATATGACAATAATAACTAACCTCTTAAATTAGATCCATAGAACAGTACTGACTTGTTCTTTGATCACAATACTTGACAAATATATCCGACGATAACTTACCTCTAATTTTAATCCACAGAACTGATCTGAGGATTTCTTCGATCACATTACTCGACAAAGATATGAAAATGATAACTTACCTCTTAAAACAGATCCATATAACTGTACTGAGGAGTTCTTTGATCACAATTCTTGACAAATACATGTATATGACAATGATAACTTTCATCTTGTTTTAATCCACAGAACTGTACTGAGTAGTTCTTTGATCCCAATACCTGACATATATAAGACAATTATTACTTACCTCTTAATACTAATCCACAGAACTGTACTAAGAAGTTCTTTGATCATAATACCTGACAAATATATAACAATTATATCTTACCTCTTAATATAGATCCAAAGAACAGTACTGAGTAGTTCTTTGATCACAATACTTGACAAATATAATAAAAAAGACTATGACAATAATAACTCACCTCTTATTTTAATCCAAAGAACTATACTGAGGAGTTCTTTGATCACAGTACTCGATAAATATATGACAATGATAACTTACCTCTTAAAACAGATCCATAGAACTGTACTGAGGAGTTCTTTGATCATAATACATGTACATGACAAATATATGACAATGATTACTTACCTCTTAATATAGATCCACAGAACATATATGACAATGATAACTTACCTCTTAATATAGATCCATAGAACTGTACTGGGGAGTTCTTTGATCACAATACTTGACAAATATATGACAATAATAACTTACCTCTTAATATAGATCCACAGAACTGTACTCAGGAGTTCTTTGATCACAATACTTGACAAATATATGACAATGATATAACACTTGTTTGAGATCAGTTTACGGATATTTTGGAGAAACCCATCCAGCTGCATACCAGCTATTTCTGAAGACGAGGTAGCATTTCCGAAAACAATAATAAAGACATCAGTCGCGCTCAACCCAGGGGTACCTGGCATGGACAGTAACTATTCATTCCCATTACTGCCCATGAACAGGCTCATTCAAACTGGGCCTATAATATTTTGGTATTTGGCAGATTGGGTGCTTTCAAGGTTCCTTTTTTTATCATTTTTAAATTTGAGAATTCTTTACAGATAAATTAAATTTAAAGAAAACCACAAAATCATATAATCTGGATAACCTATAAGAAAAAAAAGTAATTACACATAACTATGTAACTAAAATTCGATACATAATAGTTTATGCAATTACACTAAAAAGCAATTTCAATTACTTTCATATTATGTGTAATTACTTAGTAATTGGAATTACCTACATATTACATGTTATTACATGAAATCAGTAATTTGAATTACAGTCAAACCTGTCTTTAGCACCCACTCAAGGGAGTGACAAAAAGTGGCTGCTCTATAACGGTGGCTGTTAAAGACAGGTTAAAATAAGAACAAAATGTCTGTTTAGGACATTTTCAAACTGGCTGTTTAAGACAGGTGGTTGCTATTCGCAGGTGGCTGCTAAGGCAGGTTTCACTGTACCTTCGGGTTCTCATTTTTGTTTTTTGTTAGTGGCGTCCTTTTTGAAACTGATTATTTTATTAACCATGCTCTCTCCCCCTCTCTTCTTCTTGACTGTGTGGGGAGGCTGTTGTTTTCTGAATGTGGCAATTCCTGATATGCATATTTCACCTTTTCATAATATATGTAAAAACATTAATATGCCCAAACGACTCCCTACATATTATATGCAATAATAAATAAAAATATTAAATATCTGCAAATCATAAAGTAATTATTCTAAATACACGATTAAAATTCCCTGTTAGACCGCACTTCTAGCAGAGTTCCCTCCCCTGAATCACCTCCGCAGCTTGCCGTAACATTTATCCTCCGTAAATAGTCACAATACGTATTGGTCTGCGATTGTTCTTTTGCTCTCCATTGTGTTTCCAACAATATTCAACAGGTACTGATGATTTTAAGTGTTTATGTTCATAGCATCCTCGTACATTTTATATTCTAGTTTGTTGATTCTTTTGGCTTGTGAATCCAGTCTGCGATTGATAACTACTTCATTTATATGCATTATGTCCTCCTAAAATGAGTTAAGATACTTCTACAGTACTGACCAACTTGTGCTAAAGAACACCTACAACCTGTGGATAAAGTCCACCTCTCTTCAGGGACAACATCCCCTGGGTGTTCTTTGTAGAAAAGTTTGACTGTTACACAAACCCAATGAGCAATCTGCCCAGTTCAGTAGGTAAGGTGCATGACCAGTCTCAGATCTCTAGTCTCCTATTGGTCAATTCTGTGACTGTTCTGAGACACCAGATACAGTATTGTCATTTGGATTTTCCTTAAAAATGCTCTAGTACTATTCCTTACCTCTTACATTTACATATATTGGAGCCAATCAAACTGTACAGATCTGAGATTTGATTCCATGCTTAAGGTAGCCATGGTTTGTCTACACAGAAATAATAAAAGTAGCTGTCTCCAAACTGATTAATCATGATAAGATTTTAGAGACTGGCTCCAGTCTCAGTTTTATATTGGAGCCCAGTCAATTTTTATGAATGTCATAAGTTAAAATGTTTTATTGAGACTGCATACTGTTTATTTCTCTTTTGTCACATTTAAGTGGTCAAGACAACAATTTTAAGGGTCTGTCCCATTTCCCCCATTGTAGTATGGAGGCGGGGGTAAGACATTTTATAACATGCTGCCCCGATAACTTATGTCGTTGTCTACATTTTCAGTTGTCTGAACATTAAGAATTATAGAAATTGCTCTTATCAATTGCCAAATATAATCGATTGTTGGCAACAACATTTTATAATTGCCTTTAAATTGTCTACAACGAGTTAACCACCCTAGCGCTAGAAAAGGAAGATTGATTTCTTAGGCGTATTTACTATAATCAACCTTCAGTTGAGCCCAACGTCCTGTTAAACCCGTGATCTAGCAAGTTGTGCAGTCATCACGGGCGAAAGATTAAATGACATAAAACATAGCATAAAGAAAACAGATTAAATTTGTTTAACTTTTACTACTACCCCGTTACATATACATGTAACAACAACACCATTCACACAATCATTACATTATACATTTATAATGACATACAATACATAAATTAAATAAATAAAACAAAAACTGTTAGCTGATAAATAATTCAGCACATTTTAGAATGTCCCCCTTTCAACATAAGATATGATTTACAAACACTTCATAAGTATAGTAGTAAAGTAGCACGTCAGATAACAAGTTCGTTCGTTTACACACAAAGTTCCAAGTCAATTTAAATGTACAGCACATCGCATATTCAGGTAGATAGACATGATTCGACGTTGTAAACAATAACTGTGTAGTTGATTGATATCATTAAACCAGTTCAATCTCATACAGTTGAAGCTTATGCTTCCCGGATGTTGCTCTACTGGAGACAGCAAGTCGTGTGTTATCCTTGGATACACAAACAAAAACAACATCTTTTCTGAACTTTTTTAGTAACCCTCTTATCACTCTTGGGTCAAACTAGATGTATGTATTAAACATCATCTATTAATAGTTAAATAATAAATATAATACATGATCCATAATTCGTCCAGAAAATGTGGATTCGAATCTTTCAATGATATCTAAAAACACCTGAGAGATATTCTCCGTTTGCCTTTACTTCAATCTGGAGTGAAATCTTAAACTTTTAAGGACAAAAATACGCAACCTCCGAAAGATAAATGCATATAGAGGACTTTAATAAAATCAGAATTTGTTTCGTTTCTGGTTGGACACGTTTAAGCTTCGGTGCCTTAAAATGTAAATTCTATTTTTACGAATATTACAACATCAACAATAATAATTTTAAATTTTCGAAATTTATCAAATACAACCCTTGACTTTCACCAGCAAAAATAGCACCACAAAACAAACAACAACAAATAATAATATCTAACATCTAACACAAAGCATTCATTAAGTCTAATCTCTATAACCCACTAAAATTATACATGTTTTTATGATTTGGTTTAATTTTCATTTTACAGCTGGAGTAAAAATAGTTTTATTTAAATGCTGAAATGGCACATTATTAAACCGTCTCCATTCAACCGCGAAATAAGGTTAACCCCGGGAACGATTTTCAATTCAGCGCAATATGTATCGGGTCCTTTTTTTCAAATTAAAAAAATATTCTAACTTCACCCCAAAACAGACTACCGCATCATAAGTTTTACAAAGAAAAACATATATCAGCTGAAAGATAAATTTGTCTTGTTTTTTGATCCGTTTGCACCTAAGCTTTTATTTCAATGTAAATAGTAAAATTAATCTCTAAAAACGGACAGATCGCTGATTTTGAACGATTTTCAATAGAATATATAGGAGGCTGAGATGGTTAACTACAGTCTAAAACAGACTGTCGCAATATTTGAAATTTTATATGAAATAAATATATAAATATAAAGCAACTGTTTGCACCTAAGAATTGAGATGAGCAGGAGAAAAGTTATGCACATGAATGTTACTGCCTTCTTTGTTCTATATAGCGAAAAATTTGTTGATCGGATAACCCGGTGAGGTAGTTTTTGCAGTATGATCAACACATATACTCCCTGTGTTTTGGACACTGCGCGTTTTATGTCGATCCCTGATGTTTGTTGAACAGGATAATATTAAATTTCATTATTGTAAATGACGACGTTTGCACGATGTGTTAAAATATCAAAGAGAATTTTTAACTTGGTAAAATTTATTTGATCGGACGTCTGCAGTGCATAAGTATGTTTTTTTCAAGTCCAAAGAAGTGAAATATCATAATCACGTCAAATCATTTTGTGTATCCAGTCAACCCATCTATATTATATTTTTATGCCGCGACAAACTTACTGAGCCAGTACTGCCCCAACCAGAAGAAATCTTCGGGGCTTACTACATGGTTATTTGCTCATGGTGAGTCCCAATGTCCCCGACCAAAAAAAAAAAAAATAAAATGCGCATAGCCTTTCCTTCTGCTTTGAATACGAATAAAGAAAACTGCAAAACTGCCCATATTCGGATACGAAGAGTGTCTTAGCTTTCCTGTATCTTTCTAAGAAATCCTGTCCAAAATCAAATACTACTGTTCCAATTTTATTGCCTAAAGAAATCAAGTAAATAGATGTTAATTTATGAATAAAAATAATTCTGTCTTAACAACAACGCCATATAATCATTATTTTGCAAATGGCCGTTTACCTCCAGTTTTTAACCGTAAGCAGACGACAATTTACCTGATCGACAACGCTAATCACGTCTGAAACATCATGTGCGATTTCATTGGTTAAACGGCTTAATACTATAGTTTCTATTGGTTCGCTGTTAAACGTAGGGTTTAAGTGTTAAACATATAGTTTAAGTAATTAATGTGCAAACGGCACTTAAACCCATACTTTAAGACTTATATCTACGGGTTTAAGTATTTAAATTTCTTAATTATTTAGTTTTAAGACAAAAATACGTAAAATGAAACTTTAATCAATGGGATTTAACAATGTCGCGATTATGGATCCATTTTTGTGTTGCAAGAAAATTAACACGTACACTTCCTGTGTTTTGGTCACTATGCGTTTTTATGTCGATCCCTGATGTTTGTTGAACAGGATAATATTACATCAACGTTGATCTATTTCGTTATTGTAAATGACGATGTTGTTTGCACGACGTGTATAGTAAATATATTTGAGAATACTAACCTTGATAAAAATTATTTGATCGGACGTCGGCAGTGCATAATTATGATTTTTATTCACGTCAAATCATTTTGTGTATCCAATCTATTCGTCAATATTATATTTTATGACGCGACAAACTTGCAGAGCCAGTACTGCACATCCAGATGAAATCTGCCGATTCGGGGCTTACTACATGGTTATTTGCTCATGGTGATAGGTCCCATCGTCTCCAACCAAAAAACAACAACAACAATAAACAACAACAAAAAGATAAAATGCTTGTAAGCTTTCCTTCTGCTTGTGAATACGAATTAGAAAACTGCAAAACTGTCCATATTCGGATAGGTAGGGTATCTTAGCTTTCCTTTAACTTTCTATGAAATACTGTCCAAAATCCAAAACTACAGATCCAGTTTTAGTCCATAAATAAAATAACTGTAAACAGGTCAATTTATATAAAAATAATTCTGTCTTATTCACTACGCCGTTTAAGGCTATTATTACTTAAAAATTATTATTTTGCAAATGGCCGTTTACCTCCAGTATTTAACCATAAGCAGACGACATATTTACCTTATCAACAACGCTAATCACGTGTGTAATACCTCGAGCGATTTCATTGGTTGAACGGCTTAATACTATAGTTTCTATTGGTCCGCTGTTTCACCTAGGGTTTAAGCGTTAAACATATAGTTTAAGTAATTAATGTGCAAACGGCGCTTAAACCCATAGTTTAAGACTTCTATCTACGGGTTTAAGAATTTAAATCTCTTAATCATAAAGTTTTAAGACAAAAACACGAAAAATGAAACTTTAATCTATGGGATTAAGCAAAAAAGTTGCAACCAATGGTTTAAAGTCTTAATCTATAGGTTTAAGTGAAAACAGTGAAATGAAGTCTTAAACTACGGGTTTTACAGTTAAACCTATAGTTAAAGACCTTAATCTATATGTTTAAGAGAAATAAAGTTTAATCTATAGCTTTAAGATTCTTCAACATAGGGTTTAACTGTTAAACATAGGGTTTAACTGTTAAACATAGGGTTTAACTGTTAAACATAGGGTTTAACTGTTAAACATATAGTTTAAGGTCTTAAACTATAGTTTTAATTCCGAAAAGTTGAAACTATAGGATTAAGACTCTTAAACCCAGGGTTTAAGTCTGTTAAACTATGGGTTTAACAGTTAAACCTATAGTTTAAGTAATTATTGTGCTAACCGCATGCCATAATATAATGTTATTTTACCGGGAAATGCGTATTACTTATAATTATAAGCAATGTCGTCCTCTTAGCTTTATAATATCATTACAAGGACTGAAGTCAGCTTACACAACCTTTCCTTTGACACTCTATATCAATTTCATCCATAAAGAACGTAAAAGAGATCACGGGGCCTGGAACATAGTATATGTTCTAGTCTCGTCGGCCAATATTGTTGTTGTGGGACTGGAAAAGTAACGGGGGCTTATCGTTCTGTAATAACATCCGATCGGTAAAAAAGGCAAAATCCGCATACAGTAACAGAATGATGTTGAAATGATGGAAAAATATATTAGAAAGAGACAATGTACATGTATAACATACGATCATAATTCACAATAAAATATCTGCCATTTAAGCGTCCTTTTCCATGTACTTATTCGGCATATTTATTAACCTTTAACATGAACATGTGAATATGAATGATACATGACACCAACATGTTTAAATAAAAGACATACGAGGGATGATCCAAAATAACGTAGACTTTTGTTGTTGCATCTTAATTTGAAACACGTTCGCAATAAATTATTTACTAAATTCAATAAGAACACAAACGCCCATCGCTCAAGAACCGCGATGCTGTGGTTATTGCATTCCCGTTCGAGCGAGAAGAGACCAATATCTTGATCGCCTCATAACCACTTGCGAGGCTTTGACCAGCAATAAAATATTGCTATGTTCAATCAATGGGTTCCCCGGCATCGCATTCTGGTGACGGGGTCTATTTAAAAAACTTTCATCATACGCAGCTTCGCTAACGCTACGCCCGTGAATTAAGGTCGTTGACGTTGAGAGATATAATTTGACGTGCGCCGGATAGCGCTTAGTGTATGATTTTAATTGTTCATAGTTTTTTTACGGGTTGTTGTATTTTGCTGATATTTTGTTAAATTAAGCTGGACATATTCCGATTAAAGCTCGTGTAATTTTATTTGTGGTATTTTGAATAATATAAAATCCATAACAAAAGTCTACGTTATTTTAGATCATCCCTCGTATTTAAGACTTTTTCTTTCGTATAGCATACTTCTAATGTGGACATGATTTGGCTAAGTGTCGAGACTATTCAGAAGTTTTTTTGCCACAGATTTAAACAAAAGTGAAGTACGCCTTTCGGGTAAAGGCACATGAAGAAAACACAGTTTCTTACATAACTAATAGAGAATTCCAAGGAGACAACGGAGGCCTAGTACATGTTGTTGGTTAAGTCCAATTATTTGTTATTTATTTTATCTCCAGTTCTTATCGTGTCAGGTAATATTGTTATTGTGAGACTGGCAAAACAGGGGAGAGAAATCGCCACATATTAATATCGGTAAAAATGAAGAGTTTTCGGAATAAAAAAAGAATCGTTTTTGAAAGAGTTTTAAAAAAGTTTTACCCAGCTGTTAATGAACTTTTTCTTATTGTCAGTAGTAAGCAGATTTAGTAGTTAATTCAAACAGAGCTGTTATGAAACGGTTAATCACAGCTTGGTTGTATTGCATTTGTTGAAGATGACTCCTCCGGTGATCTGTCAATTTTTCTGTCATTAACACTGGCTTGCCCCCATTCGGTTTGGAGGGCTTACGACGAAAATCAACACAACAGACGCGCGATGCGCACAATTGTCACGGCGTCTCTAAGAAAATTTAAGAAACATACCTTATATTAATTACTTAAATAACATACTCATTTGAAAATGATAAGGTATGTTGTATATTTTATTAGATTTTCAAACCTGAAAACAATAAAACATATTAATATTAAGCGTTCATTATGTGAATTTGTTTTTAAAAAAAGCAACATATGCATATCAGGAATCGCCACACTCAAAAAACACAGCCTCCCCACGCAGCGAAAAAGAAGAGAGGAGGATAGAGCACATGTTTTATATATGTATGTCAATTCAAATAGGACGCCACAAACAATTAATAAACAAGAGAACCTTTGGGGATACCGCCTTGGAACGGTCAGTGGCAAAACAAATTGCCACTGGGGGTTTAAACCAGGTTCTAGGGTGCACCAACCTCACACTTGCCCCAACAGGTTCTCGTATCACAAAACAAGTACAAATTGTCTTGGTGAAATAACTCCAACCCACCCATCAGCTCAACAATGTTGCATGCAAAAGCATACAAACATATAAACATAAGAAACATTTTTCTGATTATTGCTTTTGCATGCAACATTGTTGAGCCGATAAGTGGGTTGGAGTTTTTTCACCAAGACAACTTGTACTTGTTTTTTTGATATAAGAACCTGTTGGGGCAAGTGTGTTTAAACCTCCAGTGGCAATTTGATCTGCCACTGACCGCTCCAAGGCGGTAACCCCTTTGGGTTCTCATTTTTGTTTATTGTTAGTGGTGGCTTTTTTGAAACTGATCATTTTATTTACCATGATCTCTCCCTCTCTCCTCTTCTTGACTGTGTGGGGAGGATGTTTTTTTCTGAATGTGGCGATTCCTGATATGCATATTTCACCCTTTGACGTAATCTAAAACATATTGACCATCTTAGAGTTAGAAAATTTAGTTGGATTTCGTAGGAGGCGTTAGTACTATACTCAGCCTTCCTCTGAGCCCACCGTCCTTCAAAACTTACTGTAAAACAAGATATCGGACCAGTTTTACAAACCCTTCACTGGGGAAAACTTAAATGAGATAAAACATAGCCTCGTACTTCTTCGCGGTTCCGTACACAGGTAACAACAATAATTTACACAAATAATAAATATTATTTAAGTTCATTTATATTGGAACACAGTACATCAATTAAACTAATCAAACTTAAACTTTTAATATATTTGTGCTAATTCTTCAGCACATTTTAGAAAATACATCTTTTTTTTTCATTCTGACATGCATTTTGTACAAGCATTATTTATCAATAAATAAGTTCTAAGTTAGTGTACTTGCACTTAAAGATCGCGATGGTTTGACAATGTTAACACTAACTGTGTAGTTTATTGATGTCATTATATCAGTTCAATGTTGAACAGCTGCAGCTTCCTCATCCCGACAGCACTGTTGGAGACAGCAAGTCGTGTGTTATCCTTGGATACACACACACTACATGGATTACTCATGTCTAGTAAATGTGAGGACATTATCTGTCCTGTATGAGATATCTGCACAAGCGAGTTTGTATCGTTTCTGCAGACAAAGATACAGTCAACAGGACCGATCGCCACACCACGTGGTTCCTTGATGATCTTCTCGTCATTGACATCGGCTCTCGTGTTGTTGGCGATGTCACAGATGTTAACGGTGTGCGCAAATCTGTCACAAAGAACAACCTTATTACGGCTCTTAATGTATGTACAACAACTTTCATCGATTTTGTATTGCTTTGGACTAAAGTTAATATTAAGCGCTCTCTCTTCTCCTCGCACTGATACAACAAGGAAAGGTTGTGTGTCCTTGTAACATCCTACGAGAAAACTGTCATCAGTCATCATACATATGGACTTACAGTTCATGGTCACCTTTAAAGTTCGTGTAACTGTGACGTCATTTGATTTACTGATTGTAACAAAAATATATTACACCCACTTGATACTGCCACATTCTCATCTGTCATCACAGTAATGTCAAAAGGGGTGTTTGGTAATAATACAGAGCCCACATTTTCAAGCTTCTGATTATACACCAAACATTTCTTGTTCTTATTGGCCACAGCGACCAGTCTTCCATCTGGCAGGAAATCCAGACCTGAATACAACGGCTCCATTTCATCAACTTCACCTTTCTTCAGGTCAATAGAAGCCAGAAGCTTAAGCTTAACTTTCTGATCTTTGTGTTGACTGCTCATCCCAGCAAGCACAGGTATATCGGGCCAATATAGGCATGCTGATATCAGTCTATGTTATTGGTCCGATATATTCCCGATATGAGCATCCAACTGTATATATCAATAATATAGTGAAAATATGTTCCATTCTATATTTTATTGATATTTGACATATTTTCCGTCAAATTTTAGCGTCAATTTCTCATACTAATTCTCATTTTAAAAAGTCGAATCTTTCAATATCGGCCCAATTGCGGTGTGATATACGAACGTACATTCAAAAATCGACAACTCTGCGGGGAGGGTGTCAAATACAGAAATGAAGAAGACACGTTGGAAACCGGTAATTTTATGTTCTATATTTATTTTTAAAATTCGATCTGGTAAAAAATTTAATATTGTGAAATTATTCGGACAAAAATGTTTAACTTTTAATAAGTTTATTCTCTTCATTCACTTCGGGACTAGCTGCGACGTATGCAACACGAAATTAAAAATCGCAAGACTTTCAGTGATATACTCGGTAATTGCCAGTAAGCTTTGAAATTTTACTAAATCATTTATTGTAGTTCCTATTTTCTGTCATTTTTCTTTCCGTTTTATTATGTTACTTTTGCAGTAAATGTGCTGGCACATCATTTACAATTGTCACAATTTTTCGCGACTTTGTTCTATGCAAAATCAAAATATGATTAGATAAAGTTTATTAAACGATTAAAGATTTTAGATGAGCCAAGTAAAAAGATTACATTTTATCTGATTTTTTGAATCGTTGTGTGAATTTTTGCAAGAATGACTGTGCAGGGGAAAATGCTCTTTACTAGAGCCGATAATGAAATTTGATGCCAAGCTGATATAGAAATCTGATGATGGGTCGATATAGAAATCTGATGATGGGTGGATATAAAAATTTGATGATGGGTCGATATAAAAATCTGATGACGGTCCAAAATAACAATCTGATGATGGCCCGATGTCGATTTTATCTAGGAACAATATCGGCTTGATGTCGGAAAGTATGTTGGGTCGATAGTACATCATCTTTGCAAGGCCGATTGTGGGCCGATATCTACTCCTGATGATGGGCCGATATTAAAGACATTATCGGTCCAATGTTGGCTCGATATATAATGCTTGCTGGGATACTATCAATAAACTTAGTGACACCGGACGGGACAAATTTCAGTGTGAGCTTACCGAGTGTTGCGTTATGTTTCGGAGGCAGTTGCATTGACTGATCAAAATCAAACGACATATTTATGTCTTTCAAATTAGAAATATCTTGGTCAACTTTTACTTTAAGTGTCATGACTCGATCTTTTAGGTGATTGGCAATGATAAGCTGTTGTGACGGAGTTCCTTGTTGTCTGACAAGGTCTTCTTCCGAAAAGGCCTCTGTCACATCGGCAATGTTACTGTTGCAGACGTCATTTTTGTTGTCAAGGTCTTGAAAAGCTTGTTTTTGGAAAGAGTGTATGTCCTTTGCAACGTTCTTTTTCAGATTCTCAAACATTTCATTCACCTTGTTCTGCATCTCCTGTATTTTGTTGGTTATTTCAGTGGCGTCTGTTGTTACTTTTCCTCGGATATTCATCAAACGCTGTGCGTAAGCTTTAACCTTGGATTCGATATTTAACAAATCTCGTCTGAGGCTATCTAAATATGCTGCGCTTTGTTTTGCTTTATGTTTCATTTCCACCACATTATGACACTTTCGATGCTTTGCAATGGCACATGTGCTGCAACACAACATGTCGTGATCTTCGCACGCGAACTCTAGCGGCTTATTATGTTCCTTGCACTGGTCTAGACCTTTCATATCAAATGTTACCCTCAATCTGTCAGCTTCGTCAGCGGCAACTATCTTGTGATCCTTGGAAATAGCAAATCGTTTATGTGTATTGGAACAATCTGAGCACAGATACTCAGGACAGTCCGAACACCAGTATTCCGCCTTTTTTCTTATGCCTGCAGTACTGCATGGCTGACATTGTTTCTCGATTCTCTTTTCCGAAACAGCAAATGTCTGATTTCCAGGTACCTCATCTTCAACTTTCTTTTTCGAAAATTTAGATTCCGCCATTTTTGAGAGTCTTGTCCACACTTTCTCACACTCGTTTACTTAACAATGTCCGTATTTTTAATAAATCTTTTCGATATAATGTGTCATTAATAAAACATTTCAGTTTTCTATTTACCCTTGTGTTGTTTCAGAGCTCATACAATTAGGAAGTTTTAATCCAAATAAACAGAGTTCAAATTCTGTTGACTTAACTGATAAAATGTGCAAATATCAGTTTACTATCATCGACCCACATCGACTACCTTCGTAAAACGTACCGAATATTACATGAAAGTACTATCAGTAGTGTTTAAAAAGAATATTTCAACGTTGTGCTCATGCATGATGTACATGTAATGTACTGATGCGTAATAACATGTGAAACGCAGTTCTAAAATTTAAAAAAAAACCTCGTCATGTTATGCGATATAAAACGGTGTAACGTTGTAAACAGACCCCCATAAAATAATGACCCGTTGGTCATTATTTTATATAAAATAATGACCCTGTTTCTGTAAAATACTGACACCCCTTATAAAATAATGACCCCCGAATTTTATTTGTAAAATATTGACATCCCGATCATAATATTATAACCCCTTGGTTATAATATTATGATCCATGGTTATGGAAAGCCTAAACTGTGTTATGTTAAGAAAAACTATTATGCTCGGTCAACTGTCATTTTATTCAGTTATGATAACATTCTGTCTTGTGCGAAATACATTATGTCCAACCATGGAAATATACTATTGAGTAGAGTCATCATCATGTTTAGTCAAAGCATTGTATTACTGAGTGATTCTTTCATTATTCTAAGTGATAACGACATGCTGTCGGGTGGTTACAATTATTATGCTCAGTTTTGATATTATTCTGTCTTGTGCTATACTCATTATATGCAAAGGCATGATTGCGAAATATTTAAATATTATCGTTACCTGTGCGCCTTCGATTTCGTCGCTTTAAATTACTTTTACTTGCTGCTTTTTAATTTTGCCTTTGGCGTTGTCTGTGATATGCAGGATTTATATTCTAAGATCCCCTGTCAAAATTCTATTCTGTTTAGTTCCGCCCATTGTTTTCTCGTTAAGGGCAAACCCTTTTTTTCTGGGGACCATACGCCGCTGAATATGGAATGGTATTAATCTGAAATTACCTCATTGAAGGTTCCATGTTCACCGCCATATGCATACAATCGTTTGGGATGGATCGAAATTGTACTGTTTATTGGTGTAAATATTGAGTTGCGCTCAACCCGGGGCTAGGCGTCGTGGGCAGTAATATTCATTCCCATTACTGCCCATGAACAGGCTCAATCAAACCGAGCCTGCAGTATTTTCATATTTGTCGTGTTCGGTGGCTTTCAACGTTCTCTTTTCATCTGTTTAATTTGTTTCAGCTCCAATTCTGTCACGGCATCGCTCCTTCGCCCCTTTATGCAATACCCGGTATTAAAAAGGATTTATTTATTAATTACATTTTCCCGAATTATTTTGAGCAAATAATACGAATCGGATTTCAGACACATATCCGACCTTTATAGTGTCAGGAAGCAGACACGGAATGTCCAGTATTTGACCTAAAACTTATCTACAAAGCATACGACTATTTCAAAATGTTTTTATCTACCATGACTGTTTCTGCCACCAAAAATAAGACTTTCAAAAACTATTTTGGTTTTAACGGTTCAATGTAGTAATAATGGTATAGCTTTTCTTCAACTGCTGCAGTTGTTGGTTGTGTTCTTTTTTGTTTTGTTTCATTTGTTTCTTGTGGTTTTAAGATGTTTGGCTAAATAGACTTTGTTACTTTAATTTGGACTTCACTAGCTACAATAATTAGGAAGCACGTGTAGTCACTCTCATTGACTGCTTTCTGCGTTTCGTTGCATTGTTTGTACCGTGTGGCGGCCATAAAAATTCTCCCGAATATTCAATCAGTGTTGTTATCGAATACATAGCCCTGTGAAGGCCATTTAACACGATACTTGCCTTGTGAATGTGTAATTATTGTGTTGCGCTCAACCCGGGCTAGGCAGCGTGGGCAGAAATTACACTTCTATTACTGCCCATGAACAGGCTCAATCAAACCGAGCCTGCAATATTTTCATATTTGTCGTGTTTGCTGGCTTTTAAAGTTCCTTTTTCATCTATTTAACTGCTTACTGCGTTTCGTTGCATTGTTTGTACTGTGTGACGGCCATAAAAATTATCCCCTTACATTCAATTGGTGTTGTTATCAAATACATAGCCCTTTGGAGGCAATTAAGCACGATACTTATTTTGTATAAATATCGAGTTGCGCTCAACTCGTGGCTTTGAGGCATGAACAGTAATATGCACATCCATTAGTGCTCATGAACGGGCTCAATCAAACTGAGCATGCAATATTTTCATATCTGTTGTGTTCGGTGGCTTTCAAAGTTTTCATCTGTTTAAAATTATCGTAGTAGCGTTGTTCGTGTGGCGGCCGTTAAAGTCTCCATTCAGTGCTGTTATCAATTATATAGTCCGTTGAAGGTCATTTAGCACGATACTAATATTTGTTTAAATATCGAATTGCACTCAACCTATGGCTAGGCGGTGTGAATAGTAATATGCACTTTCATAACTGCTCATGAACAGGCTCAATCAAACCAAGCCTGCAATATTTTGATATATGCCCATGGCTTTCAAAGTTCGCTTTTCATCTATTCAAATCATTACTGAGCAATGCTTTCGTAAAAAGTGAAAAATCTCATAAGACTCTCACTCTTGTGAGACTCGAACCTGCGACCTTTGGATCAATAGACCGATGCTATAACCCACTTGACTACTTTCTTTCCACAAATTTGGCCTGTTGATGTTTATTTCCATAACCGGTAAATGTTTTGATTACTGTCCCTTTCTAGATCCAAAAGTAAATTACAAAATAGTTACACTTTTTGAAAACTTTATTTTCATATTTTGTGAAGCAATAAAATTTCACAATAAAATTTGAACACTATTTTACACAATAATCAAAATAAAATGGCATGATTTCACTTAAACACAAATAAAAACAAACAAAAACAAATTATACTGCACCATACAAAAAAGTCAAAACTCAAATTTAGATACATGTATTTTAGATACTCAATATATACTTCAGGTATGTTCAATAAAATACACATTAGTGTTTCTGCACTGTTATCTTTTATTAATTTGTATTCAAGTTTAAACTCGTGGCAAACTGTATTATAATGCTAGTTTCTCCAGCATTGTGAAATGATGACGGTTACTATAAATTGAGTGTTTGGCACAAACTGATTCCAATGTTATAAAATTGAGAATGGAAACCAGTCTCAAATCTTAAGCATCATGATCTTATTGGCTGAAATGGCGACAATCATATGCTTGAGATTTGAGACTGGTTTCAAATCCCAGTTAAATAATTCTTCAGGCCTGGTGTTAGACAGGCAGACAGGTTATGAACCAAACCGTACCAGCACTCTCAAATTAATAGGTTCACACCAATGTTTAATTTATATCTTCATGGGCACTTAAAGCACAACTAAAAATTAAACAACAACACCCTCTTTGTTCAGTGGCCAGTTGTTATCAGCAATACATAGATAAGCTCAGAATGAAGGAGGGCGAGATAAGTGTAACATTATCAGGTTCAGCAAAAAGCTTTGACTTGTTTCTCGTGTTCTTGTTCACTGATAGTGTGAGTATTTCAACTCCTGAGGTCATTTTCTGCTGCCATTCAAGTTCGAGTCCAAGTGTGTGTTTTTATATTTCTGTCTCGTACAATCATAGAGAACTTTGTAAACTGCAACTTTTCTACGAAACAATTTGCTTTCTGAATATTTTTACTTTGCACATTAAGCACATGAAACTATCCATAAGCAATGTAAAATTCTGTATGAACTTATCAGCTGCTTCAGGCTAGAGAAAAATCTCAGCTGTATGATCCAGGAATAGTATTGGTTGAAATTGAGACGTCTCCAAACTGACTAATCACATTAGATTGTTTTACACCTGAAATTGATACCAGTCTTAAAACACACCAATCACATGATACTAGTCTTTAAACAAATCAATAACATGATACTTGTCTTGAAACAAACCAATCACATGATTCTAATCACAAAACAAACAAATCACAAGCTAGAATTATGAGTTTGGTGTATCAGTTTAGTTTTACAACAATGAGCACTGTTCTAAGTCACAGCTATTGGGAAAACACCGTGACATACATTTATATTTATAAATAGGTGGACTGTCTGAAAAGGTATCAGCAATAAAGATAAGACCATTTTGACCATGTTACAGTAACCTGTTAACATGACATAACATATACATATATTATATGGTTCACTTTGTCCACCACTGGACAGTGCTGTCACTTTCATTGTTGCTGTGTATGTGGTGTTACTGTTTTACCAGTGAAAGATAGAAATATATTTCACCGAGAGAGCTCCGGAATTGGTATTTTCACAAGTGGCAAAGCCACGAGTGAAAATACATAATTCCGGAGTTCACGAGTGAATTGTATTTCTATCTTCCACTGGTAAAAACAAATTTTCTTTTTATTTTATGCTTTTGGTGCAAAATTTGCGTGAATTGGACAGAAAAGTTGTAAGAAATGGCGCCAAAAACCGCTTGTTTTAAGACGTGACGTCATGACGTCAAATATACTAATTTGAATCCGTTTTCTAAACGTTCTGTATGTGTTTGGTTTCCAACGTGAAAAATCAGTGAAAGTAAAAATGATATTTCACTGTTTGAAGCTCTTTGATCACAATACTTGACAAATATATGACAATGATATAACACGTGTCTGAGATCAGTTTACTGATATTTTGCTGTAACCGATCCAGCTGCAAACCGGCAATTTGTAAAGACGAGGTAGCATTTCTGAAATCAATACAAATATTTGTGTAATTGTCCAATATTGGTCTTTGCTCAAATGGTATGAAGACGAGGGTGGAGTGGGGTGAGAGGATCGAGTCGATGAGGCCAAAACATATCTTAAAATATGCCGTCATGAGAATGTATGCCCATGTCAAGGAAAACACAACATCCTGTAAAACTTCCTCTTAAACTTCCTGTAAAACCAGATTTCGGACCATGTTAAAAACTAACAAGGCAGTCGGAACGACAGCATTATCCCCCGCCGCAGATGTGAATGCTTGAAAGGTTATGGATGGTTAAGAGCAAATTGAACAATAGCTCTGGGCAACTGGCAGGCAGGTGGAAGCCAATTCAAGTGCAAGCGTATGTCGTGTTCAGATAAGTGTCAGAGTATTACCCTGCTCAAACACCAAAGGCGGCCTTGACCTTGAGCCAGCCAGGTTGGAACATGGGTTCTGCACATCAGGTTCATGAACTGAACATTTCACTTAAGTTTCATGATATTCATTCCAGGGGTTTAGAACTGGACACAAAATGCATGGTTCAATTCTTCAAACACCACTGGTGACCTTGACAAGAGCCGGCCATGTTGGAACATGTCGTCTTGATGGGGAGAACATTTGACTAAAGTTTGATGAATTTCGTTCTATGGGTTAAAAAGTTATAGACCGGACACAAAGCATGCAATTTCCTTCAAGGCTTTTCAAAAACACCACTGGTGACCATGACATTGAGGCAGCCATGTTGGAACATGGGTTCTACACGTCGTCTTCATGGGGAGAACGTTTGACTAAAGTTTCATTAAATTCCTTCTAGGGGTTGAAAAGTTATGGACCGGACACGAAATATGCTCAAACACCACAGGCGGCCTTCACCTTGATCCAGCCAGGTTGGAACATGGGTTAAGCACATTATGTTCATGAACTGAACATTTCACTTAAGTTTCATGATATTCATTCAGGGGTTTAGAGACCTCCAATAAACTTGCCAGTTTGTGTACATACACTGTATACAGCTGAGACCAAACTTATATTTAGTCTTAACATTTTGAGAATGTGCTACAAATATGTTGTTGTTGTTGTTGTTTTACATACAAACAGTGAGTAAAATATTTAGAAAAGTCTGATTTTCAAAGTGCTTTAAAGTAAGAATTTCAAAGTTTATTTGGTCAGTATCCATAGAAAATGACAAAATTTACCCTATAAAATCTTCCAGAGCAAAGTTCTTAATATTGAATAACACAGACTTAAGCAGCAAAGTTCATTAGGTCATTGACCAGCAACTGGAGGAATAAACTCTGATAATGCATCCTAATAACATCTCAAGATTTAATCTAAATATAGCTGAAGACAGGTAGAAATATTGGAATTTTGATACTTGAAATTTTCACTATGCTTCTAAAATTTTTGTTTCAAATTGTATCACTAAACAACCAGTCAATGAATTGTTCAGGAAATATTTAATTTTAAGATGGTATCAAGTTTGTGTCAAAATCTGGCAATTCAAGAACATGATTTAATAATTTGAGTAGAGATCATCAATATCAATATTCATACCAAATTTGATGACAATCGGACAAAAATGTGACCTCTATTGCGTTAACAAATTTTTGCTTTAATCTGACCAAGTGACCTTGACATTGAGCCGGCCATGTTGGAACATGGGTTCTGCACGTTGTCTTGATGGGGAGAACATTTGCTTAAAGTTTCATGAAAGTCCTTCTAGGGGTTGAAAAGTTATGGACCGGACACGAAATGTGCGCGCACGGAAGGACGGACGGATGGACGGACGTTCTTACGAACGTCATTTATGTGGCTACTCTATTGTCCTCTCTATTGTTCTTTTAGCCACATAAAAGAAAAAATAGCCACGTAACAGAACGGAATGAATAGAATTTACCGTTACCATTGTTCTCATAGCCACATAAATGGCGTGGCGTAAGCACGGACAGACGAACAGATGGACGGACGGACGAAAATCATGACTATATCCCCCAGCCGCTATGCAGCGGGGGATACAAATGTAATAACCGGGCGAAAGATTAAATGAGATAAAATATAGCACAAACAAAATAGATTTACTTTAACTTTTACTTCTTCTCGAGTAACATACACAATAACAGTTACACAAACAATTATTATACTATTCATTTATAATGGCATAAATTAAATAAATCAAACAAACACTGTTAGCTATTAAATTTTTCAGCACATTTTAGAATTTCCATCTTATACAGCTGCAGCTTCATCTTCCCGATAGCTCCACCGGTTAAAGCAAGTCGCGTGTTATCCTTGGATACACTAACACTATATGGATACTCCATGTCCAGCACATGTGGGGACAATATTTGTCCTGTGGGAGATATCTGCACTATAGAGTTTGTATCTTTACTGCAGACAAAGATACAGTCAGCAGGACCGACCGCCATACGACGTGGTTCCCTGATGATCTTCTCGTCCTTGGCCTCGACTCTCGTGTTGTTGCCTATGTCATGATGCAAACGGTGTTCGCAAATCTGTCAGAAAGTACAACCTTATTAAGGTTCTTAATGTATGTACAACTACTTTCACCGTTTTTGTATTGCTTTGAAATAAAGTTGATATTTAGGGTTCTCTCTTCTCCTCTAGTTGATATAACACGGACATGTTGTGAGTCTCTGTAGCATCCTACAAGAAAACTGTCATCAGTCATCATACATATGGAATCACAGTTCATGGTCACCTTTAAAGTTCGTGTAACTGTGACTTCACTTGATTAACTGATTGTCACAAAAATATATCACACCCACTTGATACTGCCACATTCTCATCCGTCATCACAGTCACGTCAAAAGGATTGTTTGGTAATAATACTGAGCCCAGATTTTCAAGCTTCTGATTATACACCAAACATTTCTTGTTTACAATGTCCACTGCGACCAGTCTTCCATCTGGTAGGAAATCCAAACCCCTATATTCGTTAATATTACCATCACCTTTCTTCAGGTCTATAGAAGCCAGCAGAGTCAGCTTCACTTTCTGATCTTTGTGTTGACTGTTCTTGCTATCAATTAATGTATTGACATCGGCAGCGACATATTTCACTGTGAGCTTACCGGGTGTTGAGATAGTTGTCGGAGGCAGTTGCAGTGACTGATCAAAATCAAACGACATATTAATGTCTTTCAAATCAGAACTATCTTGGTCAACTTTCACTCTAACTTTCATGACTCGATCTTTGAAATGATGGGCCATGATAAGCTGTTGTGCTAAAGTTCCGTGTTGTCTGACACTGTCTTCTTCGGATAGAGCCTCTGTCACATCGGTAATGTTACTGTTCCAGACGTCATTTTTCATGTCAAGGTCTTGAAAAGTTTGTTGTTGGAAAGAATGTATTTCCTTGGCAACGTGCTTTTTTAAATTTTCAAACATTTTATTCACATTGTCCTGCATCTCCTGTATGTTCTTGGCTTTTTCAGAGGCATATGTTGTTACCTTTCCTCGGATATTCATCAAACGCTGTGCGTAAGTTTTAACCTTGGATTCGATATCTAACAAATCTCGTCTGAGGCTATCCAGATCTGTTGCGTTTTGTTGTGCTTTATGTTTTATTTCCACCACATTATGACACTTTCGATGCTTAGCAATGGCACATGTGCTGCAAAATAGTATGTCGTCGTCTTCACACACGAACTCTAGCAGCTTGCTATGTTCCTTGCACTGATCTAGTCCTTTCATATCAAATGAAACGCTTAATTCCTCAGCCTGGCTAGCGGCAATTGTCTTGTGATCCCTGGAAACAACAAACCGTGTATGACTTATAGAACAAGGAGAGCATAGATACTCAGAACAGTCCACACACCAGTATTCTTCCTTTGTCTTCATGTCTGCAGTACTGCATGGTTGACATTGTTTCTCGAGTCTTTTTCCGAAAACTGCATCTCCTACTTTCTTTTTCGAAAATTTAGATTCCGCCATTTTTAGTGACGTCAAAACCTACTCGAATAATATGTGTCCTTGCACACATAAGAGAAATTCCACAATTTTATAGAGAACATTTTTGTTTCTCCCAAATCAGACATTCAGGAAGATTGATTTATATTAATCACTGCTAGATCGAATTCCTTTAAGCACATAAAACATACATATATCAATTTACCATTATATTCGATATATATCGACCTGCCGAACAGTGTATGAAACAATTATTTGTTAGGTTTAAGAAATTTTATGTTCCCGCTGTGTTAGTGCAGTGTATAGTAATCAGAGGGGCTGGTAATCCAGTGTTGTCTGTTGTTATCAAATTTACAAATTACACGAAGAATTAATTCAAGAGATACGTAATTAATTTTTATCGCGTCGTGTTGGAACATGCACTGGCAAGATTTTACGGCTCTATTTCCGCATATTAAAACTAAATATAATAAAAGAAAACGTTACTTGCGAGTTGACTACATTGGAACGGCCATTGCCAAAATCATTAAAACATGGGGGCACTTAAATCAGGACTAGAACATAACAACCTCGCAATTGCCCTGTCAGTTACTCTTAAAAATACAAATGTTCATGTTGCCTTGATGAATCTACTCTAACAAACACAGGATCAACATTCGTGCAAGCACAAACTGTCATCGACGTTTTTTTTTAAATATCTAAAGGAATTGTCAAGCATAGTGATGACCTTTCCGAGACAAGAGCGTAATACTGTGCAATACTGTCTAAATGAACCGACAAAATCAAGATGGTACCAGGAATAAAAGAAAGTGATAGACCGCACTAGTACGTTTCTTTTCTATCTTTCGCATAGTCGGGTTCCCCTGAGAAATACCGCACCGTTATTAATAGAACATTGTACTACCCGTTTAGATTGCCCAAAACTATTACGGTGAAAATGTAAGTTTTTGAAGCAGTAGGCTCCCATCATCATTATTACAAATTATCATTTCTGCTAAAACGATTAAACTTCTGTAACTTCTAACAGATTAGGAGAAGATATAGCGGGTAAAGATTTAAAACCTCTTTTCAAATGTTGTATTTAGTCAACTGTTTAAGACACGGATAATGCGTTTGAGAATGACTTCACCTCCGGTCTGTCAACATGTTTATCGCCCTTGTTTAGGATGGAGGGCCACGTAATATTACATATTCCAGAAGGCAATCACAGTTTTAAGAGAGACGCGATGGAAGGAGTTTACATTAAATAAGTCGCAAAATTTGGCTGAAAGGGGCCTATTTTAAATTAGTCGCAAAATTTGGATTTGATTTGAAGAGGGCGGGGGTAGCAGTGGTAGATGTGTTGGGTTAGGAAAATTAGAGTTATTATTTCAGGCATGTTGGGTAGCAACTTTGCTACGCATTCCTAAACCACAGCAGTTTAATCGCCTTTGTTCGGCGAAGGCTTGAATGGCAAAAAGCAATAAAGGCATGATGTCGAAATATAAAAAATATTATCGTTCCTTCATAATCGCGCCTGTTTGCTTTTTCGACTTTGTCGCTTCAATTTGTTTTTGCTTCATTTCTGTCACTGCATCGATCCATCGCCCCTGTCATGTTATATTCAAAATGGTTTATTTATTTTTACAGTGCCTAATACTGGTATTAAGAATCTGACTTCTGACACTCCTACCGCCTTAATTATTACTGTGTCAGGTAGACTTTTAGAAAATATTTTGTTCTTAACGGTTCTCCCCATACATTTTATTGGTGTTGTTTTTTATTATATTATAGCCCTTTGTAGGTCATTTAGCCCGATACTAATATCTATATAAATAATGAATTGCTCTCAACCCAGGGCTAGTCATATCCACTACCATGACTGCTGATCAGCCTGAATTAATTTTATATATGTCGTGTAAGGTGGATTTCAAAGTTCCCTTTTCATCTAGTATTTAATTATCTTAGTGGCGTTGTTTGTGCAGTGTGGTGTTCGTAAAAAAAGTCTCCCCATACATTCATCTAGTGTTGTTATCAATTATTTAGCCCTTTGAAGAACATTTAGCGCAATAATAGTATTGTGTTAATATAGAGTTAAGCTCAACTCGGGGCGTTGACAGTAATATGCAATGTCTTTCATTACTACTCATTAACAGGCTCAACTAACCGAGCCAGCAATATTTTGATATTTGTGTTCAGTGGCTTACGAAATTCCTTTTTCGTCTATTTAAATTATAACTGGGTACTGTTTTCGTTAATGGAAAATCTCAAAAAACTCTCTCTCTCGTGGGATTTGAACCTGCGACCTCTGGACCAGTGGTTCAATGCTATAACTCGCAAGGCAACCTTCCTTCAACACATTTCATTTGTGTTTATTTTAATAAGGTAAATGTATCTAATAACATTACCTAGGAAATTACAAAATTGTTACACTTTTTATTTAAACTTTATTTTCATATTTTGTGAAGCAATAAAATTTGAACACTATTTTACACTATAATCAAAATAAAATGGCATTATTTCACTAAAACACAAATAAAAACAAATAAAAACAACACAAATAAAAACAAATAAAAACAAACAAAAACAAATTATACTGCACCATACATATAACAAAAAAGTCAAAAATCAAATTTAGATACATGTATTTTAGATACTCAATATATACTTCAGGTATGTTCAATAAAATACACATTAGTGTTTCTGCATTGTTATCTTTTACTAATTTGTATTCAAGTTTAAACTCGTGACAAACTGTATTATAATGCTAGTTTCTCCTGTATTGTCAGCACTCTCAAATTAAAAGGTTCACACCAATGATTAATTTATATCTTCATGAGCACTTAAAGCATTACTAAACATTAAATAACAACACCCTCTTTGTTCAGTGGCCAGTTGCTATCAGCAATACATAGATAAGCTCAGAATGAAGGAGGGCGAGATAAGTGAAACAATATCAGTCAGCAAAAAGCTTTGACTTGTTTCACGTGTACTTGTTCACTGACCAATCAGATTTGATTGTTTTACAGCTGAAATTGATACCATTCTTAAAACAAACCAATCAATTGTCTTAATATAAACCAATCACATGATACTTGTCTTAAAACAAACAAATCACATGACACTTGTCTTAAAACAAACCAATCACATGACACTTGTCTTAAAACAAACCAAATCACAAGCTAGAAGTTTGAGTTTGGTGTCCAATTTAGTTTTACAACAATGAGCCCTGTTCTAAATCAATGCTTTTGGGAAAGCACTCTGACATATATTTATAATTTTAATTATGTGGACTGCCTAAACATTTATCAGCAATGATGATAATACCATTTTGACAATGTTACAGTAACCTGTTACAATATACATGGAATATATTATATGGTTTATTTTGTCTACCACCGGACAGTGCTGTCTCATTTATTGTTGCTGTGTATACGGTGTTACTTTTTTCATTTTTATCACATAGAAATCTTATTTTCAACTTCTTTTGTTTGTATTAGACCTGCTCTCTTAGAATCACAACTCAGAACTATTATAGCACAATTTATTATCCTAAATAGTATTTTGTTTGTTCATTTGTTTGTTGTAGAACTGTCTGCCGATCCTGGAGCTTCATTTGTCTCATAGATGATCCGTAAACTCACAAACCCCGACCTGTAATGTAAAATAATCTTCCATTAATTTTACTGTCAAATGGATGTTAACCCTTTAATTGCTAAGCCCATGATTTGTCAAAATTTGCAAAAATGTAGACATAGATCAGCCGGGACAAATGTCTGATCAGCTTCTACAATGTTAGCTATACAGTCAACAAATTTCTACATATTAACTAATAGACTGTCTTAAATTAATTAAAAACTTAGAAAATTATCATTATAGGGTTATAGTTAGATACAATTTTAAACTAGTGATTGCATCACTCTACAGATATCTGGTTACTATTAAAATACTGAATAAAACTAAAAATAGTATCAAAATCATTTGTCATCACAAAGTTAACTAGAATGTTGTGTTCCGCGGAACACATGTGTCGCCTTCATGGAAAAAGTTGAAATGTGGGCCTATGTTTAATCATATATAATTTTTTGTTTTAATTTAAGTTGATTTCAATACTACACCACTGAATACATCTGTCATCTAAAATGCATTTAAAAGGGGAATAACTGAAACCTGAGTTATCATCTTCAAAAATTGGTTTGTAAATGCAGATGAATTATTCAAAGTATTAAGTGAATTGAACAAGTACTTTCCATTTTACAGGCAACACTAAGTTTCATGTTTAAGTTGCATTTGAAAGGGGCATAACTCAAAATATTGAAACTGGAGTTATCACTCTTGTCGTCACAGATGGCATTGTTCATGCTGATGATATATTCTAAGTATGAAGTGAATAGGACAAGTACTTTCAAAGTTATAGGCAACATTAAGTTTCAGGTTAAAGTTGCGTTGAAAGGGGCATAACTCAAAAAATATTGAAACTGGAGTTATCATTCTTGTTGTCATAGATGGCATTGTTCATGCTGATGATATATTCCAAGTATGAAGTGAATAGGACAAGTACTTTCAAAGTTATAGGCAACATTAAGTTTCAGGTTAAAGTTGCTTTGGAAAGGGGCATAACTAAAAAAATATTGAAACTGGAGTTATCATTCTTGTCGTCACAGATGGTTTAAGTGAAAGGGATAAGTTCTTTCAAAGTTATAGGCAACATTAAGTTTCATGTTAAATTGGTACTTGAAAGGGGCGTAACTCAAAACATATTGGAACTGGAGTTATCATTCTTGTTGACACAGATGGGGTTGTTTATGCTGATGATATATTTAAAGTATGAAGTGAATAGGACAAGTACTTTCAAAGTTATAGGCCACATTAAGTTTCATGTTAAAGTTGCATTTCAAAGGGGCATTACTCATATAATAGTGAAAGTGGAGTTATCGTTCTTGTTGGAACGGATCGCTGTGTTCATGCTGATGATATATTCCAAGTATGAATAGGACAAGTACTTTTAAAGATATAGGCCACATTAAGTTTCATGTTAAAGTTGCATTTGACAGGGGCATAACTCATTAAATAGTGAAACTGGAGTTATCGTTCTTGTTGTCACAGATCGCTGTGTTCATGCTGATGATATATTTCAAGTATGAAGTGAATAGGACAAGTACTTTCAAAGTTATAGGCAACATTAAGTTTCATGTTAAAGTTGCATTTGAAAGGGGCACAACTCATAAAATAGTGAAAGAGGAGTTATCGTTCTTGTTGGCACGGATCACTGTGTTCATTCTGATGATATATTCCAAGTATGAAGTGAATAGGACAAGTGCTTTCAAAGTTATAGGCCACATTAAGTTTCATGTTAAAGTTGCATTTGAAAGGGGCATAACTCATAAAATAGTGACAGAAGAGTTATCGTTCTTGTTGTCACAGATCGCTGTGTTCATGCTAATGATATATTCCAAGTATGAAGTGAATACGACAAGTACTTTCAAAGTAATAGGCCACATTAAGTTTCATGTTAAAGTTGCATTTGAAAGGGGCATAACTCATTAAATAGTGAAACTGGAGTTATCGTTCTTGTTGTCACAGATCGCTGTGTTCATGCTGATGATATATTTCAAGTATGAAGTGAATAGGACAAGTACTTTCAAAGTTATAGGCCACATTAAGTTTCATGTTAAAGCTTGGGGACTACCGGACGACGCCGACGACGCCGACGACGACGACGCCGACAGACAATAGGATCCCTAGTTATCTGCAAAGGTATTGCTACACAAAAAAGCAAAATGAGCAAGCCTACTAAACCTCCTCTTGAATTACTGCTGGATTTCAAAGATATATTTTGTAATTTTAGATAAAAATAAGTTACCTCTTTATATAGATCCATAGAACAGTACTGAGAACCTCTTTGATCACAATATTTGACAAATATATGACAATGATAAAACACGTGTCTGAGTTTAATATAGATCCACCGAACAGTACTCAGCAGTTCTTTGATCACAATACTTGGCTTGATATAACATGTGCGCCAGCTGATTTGGATCTACACTGTTCGCACATGTGCCATAAAATTCATGGAGTATAGGGCTAACATAACTCTTTATATAGATCCAGAGTACAGTACTAAGAAGTTCTTTGATCACAATACTTGACAAATATATGTGAATTATATAACACGTATCTGAGATCAGTTTACGGATATTTTGGAGAAACCCGCCCAGCTGCATACCAGCTATTTTTGAAGACGAGGTAGCATTTCTGAAGACATTATAAATATTTGTGTAATTGTCCAATATTGTTCGTGGCTCATATGGTATGAAGACGGGGTGACGTGGGTTGAGAGGATCGAGTCGATGAGTTCAAAACAAATCTTAAAATATATGAGAATGTATGCCCATGTCAAGGAAGACACAACATCCTCTAAAACTTCCTCTAAAACTTCCTGTAAAACCAGATTTCGGACCATGTTAAAAACTAATAACCGGGCGAAAGATTAAACGAGATAAAACATAGCACAACAAAATAGATTTACTTTAACTTTTACTTCTTCGAGTAACATACACAGGTAACAACAACATTTACACAAACAATTATTATATTATTCATTTATAATGGCATACAAAACATAAATTAAATTAATCAAAGTTTGAAACAAACACTGTTAGCTATTAAATTTTTCAGCACATTTTAGAATTTCCCTCTTCCAACATGTGATATCATTTGACGTTATCATTTACAAACACTTCATAACTACAGTAGTCAAGTAGAACGTGAGAAAACAATAAGTCAAATAATAATAAGTTCGTTCGTTTATCCTGCCAATTATATAACAATTTTTTTATCAATTATCAGTTTCCAAGACAATGTAAATGTATATCGCCTTTACATGTAGTCAGGCATGATTCGACGATGTAAACAATGACTGTGTAGTTCATTTAAATCATTAGATCAGTTCAATCTTATACAGCTGCAGCTTCACCTTCCCGACAGCTCCACCGGAGACAGCAAGTCGCGTGTTATCCTTGGATACACAAACACTACATGGATACTTCATGTCCAGCACATGTAAGGACAATATCTGTCCTGTATGAGATATCCGCACTATAGAGTTTGTATCTTTACTGCAGACAAAGATACAGTCAGCAGGACCGACAGCCATACCACGTGGTTCCTTGATGACCTTCTCGTCTTTGAAATCGACTCTCGTGTTGTTGGTTATGTCATAGATGTAAACTGTGTGCGCGAAGTAGTCAGAAAGTACAACCTTATTACGATTCTTAATGTATGTACAACTCCTTTCATCGATTTTGTATTGCTTTGAAATAAAGTTAATATTTAGGGTTCTCTCTTCTCCTCTAGTTGATACAACACGGACATGTTGTGAGTCTCTGTAGCATCCTACAAGAAAACTGTCGTCAGTCAGCATACATATGGAATCACAGTTCATGGTCACCTTTAAAGTTCGTGTAACTGTGACTTCACTTGATTTACTGATTGTAACAAAAAATATATCACACCCACTTGATACTGCCACATTCTCATCTGTCATCACAGTCATGTCAAAAGGGTTGTTTGGTAATAATACAGAGCCCACATTTTCAAGCTTCTGATTATACACCAAACATTTCTTGTTTACAATATCCACTGCGACCAGCCTTCCATCTGGCAGAAAATCCAAACCCCTATATAACGGTTCGTTAATATCACCATCACCTTTCTTCAGGTTTATAGAAGCCAGCAGAGTCAGCTTCACTTTCTGATCTTTGTGTTGACTGTTCTTGCTATCAATTAACGTATTGACATCGGCAACGACATATTTCACTGTAAGCTTACCGGGTGTTGAGATAGTTGTCGGAGGCAGTTGCAGTGACTGATCAAAATCAAACGACATATTAATGTCTTTCAAATCAGAACTATCTTGGTCAACTTTCACTCTAATTTTCATGACTCGATCTTTGAGATGATGGGCCATGATAAGCTGTTGTGCTAAAGTTCCGTGTTGTCTGACATTGTCTTCTTCGGATAGTGCCTCTGTCACATCGGTAATGTTACTGTTGCAGACATCATTTTTCATGTCAAGGTCTTGAAACGTTTGTTGTTGGAAAGAATGTATTTCCTTGGCAACGTGCTTTTTTAAATTTTCAAACATTTTATTCACATTGTCCTGCATCTCCTGTATGTTCTTGGCTATTTCAGAGGCATATGTTGTTACCTTTCCTCGGATATTCATCAAACGCTGTGCGTAAGTTTTAACCTCGGATTCGATATCTAACAAATCTCGCCTGAGGCTATCCAGATCTGTTGCGTTTGGTTGTGCTTTATGTTTTATTTCCACCACATTATGACACTTTCGATGCTTAGCAATGGCACATGTGCTGCAACATAGTATGTCGTCGTCTTCACACACGAACTCTAGCAGCTTGCTATGTTCCTTGCACTGATCTAGTCCTTTCATATCAAATGAAACGCTTAATTCCTCAGCCTGGCTAGCGTCAATTGTCTTGTGATCCCTGGAAACAGCAAACCGTGTATGTGTTATAGAACAAGGTGAGCATAGATACTCGGAACAGTCCACACACCAGTATTCCGCCTTTGTCTTCATGTCTGCAGTACTGCATGGTTGACATTGTTTCTCGAGTCTTTTTCCGGAAACTGCATCTCCTACTTTCTTTTTCGAAAATTTAGATTCTGCCATTTTTGGTGTCGTCAAAACCTACTCGCACACTTTAAATCAACATTTTTTCGATCCGTAATCACATAATATGTGTCCTTGCACAGATAAGAGAAATTTTTGTTTCGCCCAAATCAGACAATCAGGAAGATTGATTTATATTAACCACTGCTAGATCGAATTCCTTTAAACACATAAAACATACATATATCAATTTACAGTTATATCCGATATATATCGACCTGCCGAACAGTGTATGAAACAATTATTTGTAAGGTTTAAGAAATTTTATATTCCCCCTCTGTTAGTGCAATGTATAGTAATAAGAGGGGCTGGTAATCCAGCGTAACAATTTGAGTATAATGTCTGTTGTTATCAAATTTACAAAATGCACGAAGAATTAATTCAAGAGATACGTAATTAATTTTTATCGCGTCGTGTTGGAACATGCACTGGCAAGATTTTGCGACTCTATTTCCGCATATTAAAACTAAATATAATAAAAGAAAACGTTACTTGCGAGTTGACTACATTGGAACGGCCATTGCCAAAATCATTAAAACATGGGGGCACTTAAATCAGAACTAGAACATAACAACATCGCAATTGCCCTGTCAGTTACTCTTAAAAATACCAATGTTCATGTTGCCTCGTTTAGGGCAAACTTATTCTTTTATCTGGGGACCATACGCCGCTGAACATGGAATGGTATTAATCTGAAAATACCTCATTGAAGGTTCCATGTTCACCGCCATATGCCTACCATCGTTTGGGATGGATCTAAATTGTGCTGTTTATTGGTGTAAATATTGAGTTGCGCTCAACCCGGGGCTAGGCGGCGTGGGCATTAATATGCAATCCCATTACTGCCCATGAACAGGCTCAATCAAACCGAGCCTGCAGTATTTTCATATTTGTCGTGTTCGGTGGGTTTTTCAAAGTTCCCTTTTCATCTATTTTGATGAATCAACTCTAACAAACACAGGATCAACATTCGTACAAGCACAAACTGTCATCAACGTTCTTTTAAAATATCTAAAGGCATTGTCAAGCATAGTGATGACCTTTCCGAGACAAGAGCGTAATACTGTGCAATACTGTCTAAATGAACCGACAAAATCAAGATGGTACCAGGAATAAAAGAAAGTGATAGACCGCACTAGTACATTTCTTTTCAATATTTCGCATAGTCGGGTTCCCTTGAGAAATACCATACCGTTATTAATAGAACATTGTACTACCCGTTTAGATTTCCCAAAACTATTGCGGTGAAAATGTAAGTTTTTGAAGCAGTAGGCTCCCATCATTATTACAAATTATCATTTCTGCTAAAACAATTAAACTTCTGTAACTTCTAACTGATTAGGAGAAGATATAGCGGGTAAAGATTTAAAACCTCTTTTCAAATGTTGTATTTTGTCAACTGTTTAAGACACGGATAATGCGTTTGACAATGACTCCACCTCCGGTCTGTCAACATGTTTATCGCCCTTGTTTAGGATGGAGGGCCACGTAATATTACATATTCCAGAAGGCAATCACTGTTTTAAGAGAGACGCGATGGAAGGAGTTTACATTAAATAAGTCGCAAAATTGGCTGAAAGGGACCTATTTTAAATTAGTCGCAAAACTTGGATTTGATTTGAAGAGGGCGGGGGTAGCAGTGGTAGATGTACTCACTTAGGTTTGGAAAATTAAAGTTATTATTTCAGGCAATTTTTCTACGCATTCCTAAACCACAGCAATTTAATCGCCTTTGTTCGGCGAAGGCTTGAATGGCAAAAAGCAATATAGGCATGATGACGAAATATAAAAAGTTATCGTTCCTTCAAAATCGCGCCTGTTTGCTTTTTCGACTTCGTCGCCTCAACTTGTTTTTGCTTCATTTGTGTCACTGCATAGATCCATCGCCCCTTTCATGTGATATTCAAAATGGTTTATTTATTTTTACAGTGCCTTATACTGGTATTAAGAATCTGACTCCTGACACTCCTACCGCCTTAATTATTACTGTGGCAGGTAGACTTTTAGAAAATATTTTGTTCTTAACGGTTCTCCCCGTACATTTTATTGGTGTTGTTTTTTTATTATATTATAGCCCTTTGTAGGTCATTTAGCCCGATACTAATATTTATATAAATAATGAATTTCTCTCAACCCAGGGCTAGTCATATCCACTACCATGACTGCTAATCAGCCTGAATTAATTTTATATGTGTCGTGTAAGGTGGATTTCAAAGTTCCCTTTTCATCTAGTATTTAATTATCTTAGTGGCGTTGTTTGTGCAGTGTGGTGTTCGTAAAAAAGTATCCCCATACATTCGTCTAGTGCTGTTATCAATTATTTAGCCCTTTGAAGAACATTTAGCGCAATAATAGAATTTTTGTTAAAATAGAGTTAAGCTCAACTCGGGGCGTTGACAGTAATATGCAATGTCTTTCATTACTACTCATTAACAGGCTCAACTAAACCGAGCCAGCAATATAAATCTAAAAAAACTCACTCTGGTAGGATTCGAACCTGCGACCTCTGGACCAGTGGTTCAATGCTATAACTCGCTCGCTAACCTTCCTTCAAAACATTTCATTTGTTTTTATTTTAATAAGGTAAATGTATTTTAATAACATTACCTAGTAAATTACAAAATTGTTACACTTTTTAAAAACTTTATTTTCATATTTTGTGACGCAATAAAATTTTACAATAAAATTTGAACACCATTTTACACAATAATCAAAATAAAATGTCATTATTTCACTTAAACACAAATAAAAACAGACAAAAACAAAATTTACTGCACCATACATATAACAAAAAAAGTCAAAAATCAAATTTAGATACATGTATTTTAGATACTTAATATATACTTCAGGTATGTTCAATAAAATACACATTAGTGTTTCTGCACTGTTATCTTTTATTAATTTGTATTCAAGTTTAAACTCGTGGCAAACTGTATTATAATGCTAGTTTCTCCTGCATTGTGAAATGATGACGGTTACTATAAATTGAGTGTTTGGTACAAACTAATTCCAATGTTATACAAGTGTGCCAAACTGATACAAAATACGCCCGTCAAAATGCTGATCAGTTGCTTAACGATCCGATGAAAATTATTCGACTTGGAGAGCAGATACCGGTAATTCAGTTTTTGGACAATCAAGGGCCATAATTCAGGAGTGCCTGGGGGGGATTTGGCTGGTTATAGAACTTGGTCCAGATATTATGCCCACCAACATATTCACCAAGTTTGATAAAGACCTGATGAAAACTCTTTGACTTAGAGAGCGGAAACCCTGTGGACGCCGCCCGCCCGCCCGCCGCAGATGTTCCCATAATACGTCCCGTTTTTCAAACGGGCGTATAAAAATTGAGAATGGAAACCAGTCTCAAATCTTAAGCATCACCTGTCGCCATTTCAGCCAATCAGATGCTTGAGATTTGAGACAGGTTTCAAATCCCAGTTAAATAATTCTTCAGGCCTGGTGTTAGACATGCAGACAGGTTATGAACCAAACCGTACCAGCACTCTCAAATTAATAGGTTCAAACCAATGCTTAATTTATATCTTCATGAGCACTTAAAGCACTACTAAACATTAAACAACAACACCCTCTTTGTTCAGTGGCCAGTTGCTATCAGCAATACATAGATTAGCTCAGAATGAAGGAGGGCAAGATAAGTGTAACAATATCAGTTTCAGCAAAAAGCTTTGACTTGTTCCTCGTGTTCTTGTTCACTGATAGTGTGAGTATTTCAACTCCTGCTGCCATTCACGTTCAATTCAAAGTGTGGCTTTATATAACATTTCTGTCTTGTACAAACACAGAGAACTTCGTAAACTGCAACATTTCTACCAAACCATTATCATTCTTAATACATTTTATTTGCAAATTAAGCACAAGAAATTATCCATTAGCCATGTAATATTCTGTATTAACTTATCATTAGCTTCTGGCTAGAGAAAAATCTCAGCTGTATGATAACGGAATTTGATTGGCTGAAATTAAGACAAGTCTCCAAACTGACCAATAACATTTGATTGTTTTACAGCTGTAATTGATACCATTCTTAAAACAAACTAATCAAATGTCTTAATATAAACCAATCACATGATACTTGTCTTAAAACAAACCAATCACATGACACTTGTCTTAAAACAAACCAATCACATGACACTTGTCTTAAAACAAACCAATTACATGATACTATTCTTAAAACAAACCAAATCACAAGCTAGAAGTTTGAGTTTGGTGTCCAATTTCAGTTTTACAGCAATGAGCCCTGTTCTAAGTCACAGCTATTGGGAAAGCACTCTGACATATATTTATAATTATAATTATGTGGACTGTCTAAACATTTATCAGCAATGATGATAATACCATTTTGACAATGTTACAGTAACCTGTTTAAGTGTTACAATGTACGTGACATATATTATATGGTTCACTTTGTCCACCACTGGACAGTGCTGTCTTCTTTATTGTTGCTGTGTATATGGTGTCACAGTTACTGTTTTCAATTTTATCACACCGAAATCTTGGTTTCAACTTCTTTTGTTTGACTTAGATCTGCTCTCTTAAAATCACAACTCAAAACTATTACAACACAATTTAGTATCCTAAATAGTATTTTGTTTGTTCATTTGTTTGTTGTAGAACTGTCTGCCGATCCAGGAGCTTCATTTGTCTCATAGATGATCCGTAAACTCACAAAACCCGACCTGTAATGTGAAATAATCTTACATTAATTTTTATGCCAAATCGATATTAACCCTTTAATTACTAAGCTCAGAATTTGTCAACATATGCAAACATGTAGACACAGATAAGCCTGGACAAATATGTTGTCTGATCAGATTCTACAGTGTCGGCTGTATAGCTTTACAGTCAACACATATCTACATAACTCAAAGACTGACTTAAATTCATTAAAAACTTAGAAAATTATCATTAGAGGGTTATAGTTAGGGACAATTTTGAACTAGTGATTACATCACTTTACAGAGATCTGGTTACAATTAGAATACTGATTAAAACTTTTTCAATAAAATCAATTGTCATCGCAAAGTTCAAAATCATAACTCAATAGTAAACAAAATTAAACATTTGTGTAAGTTATTTGCAGGAACAGGGAGTTTCGTGTCATATGCAAGCTTCAAAGAGGGGGCTCGTTTTGATCATTTTAGGTTAGTTTCATAAAAGTTTTCACCGTTTTGGCCAAAATCCCCATGAAAATTGAATATTTTTACCCCAAAAGAGCAATTCAACTGAACCCCCTCTTGAATTGCTGCTGGATTTCAAAGATATATTTTTAATTTTAGATAAAAATAATTTACCTCTTTATATAGATCCACAGTACAGTACTAAGTAGTTCTTTGATCACAATACTTGACAAATATATGACAATAATATAACAAGTGTCTGAGATCAGTTTACGGATATTTTGCAGAAACCCGTCCAGCTGCATACCGGCTATTTTTGACGACGAGGTAGCATTTCTGAAGACAAAACAAACATTTGTGTATATATATAGTTGTGCTCAACCCTGAGCTAGGTGGCGTGGGCGGTAATAAGCAGATTATTTATTGCCCATGAACTGGCTCAATCAAACTGAGCCGGCAATAGTTTGATATTAAATTTTGATGTATTCAGAGGCAATATTTTGATATTTGATGTAATCGGAGGCCTTCCTTTTTCACCTTTATTAAATTTGCAAATTTCAATTTAATTCAAATGAATTGTTAAAATAACATATAAATCATGTAATCAAGATAATCTGCATATAAGAAAAAATATGTAATTATACTACCGGTAAATTGTTTAATTAAAATTTCCTACATAATATTTTATGCAATTACACTAAAATGAAATTTCAATTACCTACATATCATGTGTAGTAACACTAAATCTTTTATTGGAATTACCTACATGTTACATGTAATTACATTAAATCAGTAGTTTGAATAACCTTCACATTATATGTAAAAAATGCAAATATGTCATTAAGACTCCCTACATACATGTATTATATGTAATGTCAATAAATAAGACTATTTATTTACCATTATATCATAATGTAATTATTCTAAATTAATAGTTAAAATTCCCTAATTGATATAAATATGTAATTATACTAAATATGTAATTTGCATTACCTTTCATACAGAACGGGTATCACTGGGGCAAATGTGCACCTGTCAGACCGCACTTCTAGAAGAGTTCCCTCCCCTGAATCACCTCCGCAGCTTGCCGACACATTTATCCTCCGTAAATAGTCACAATAGGTGTTTGTCTGTGATTGTTCTATTGCCCTCCATTGTGTTTCCACAAGATTCAACACATACTGATGATTTTGAATGTTTATGTTCATAGCATCCTCGTACATTTTATATTCTAGTTTATTGATTCTTTCAGCTTGTGAATCCAGCCTGCGATTGATAACTACTTCATTTATATGCATGATGTCCTCCTTAAATAATAATAATAATAATAATAATAATAATAATAATAATAATAATATTAATATTAATAATAATAATAATAATAATAAATAATAATATAAATATGCAGTTATTGTTTTTTGCAAAAAATAGTTATTGTGTAGCAAGCAACTTTTGAAAATCCTGTTTTAGAATCCTATTTTCCAATTTTTACATTACCGTCAATATAAGAAATAATCGTCGACGCTTCTGCAGTATTACAAACCCAAACAGCAATCTGGCTAGTTCAGAATGTATGGTGCATGACTAGTAAGTTCAACCAGTTTGGCGCTTTGGTTATAAGTTTCAATTTGATTCTGGAGGCTGAATATTTAATTATGTATTTTTTTGCTAAATTCTAAACCAAGTGTCCCAAATGAACTGGCTTGAAGGTAGCAAAACAGAGAATGGAAACCAGTCTCAGGTTTCATGCGAGAATTTGTACCAAATTATCAAGCCCACCAAGTAAGCGTATTGTTACTTACCATGTGATTATGGTATCCAAGGAAACTAAATGTCTCCCTGTTGATGAAGTTATGAGCACACAAGGACACAAAATACACCATCAAACACACAAACAGCGTACCAATCAACTTGGGGATGAACAGAGTTGATAAAATCTGAAACAAATAGATTCAATATCGTGACTTAAATAATTTTTGTTTAATTTTTGGTTACTTAGCCACATTACAAAACCCCTAAGCTACCGTTAAACTCCTTTTACATACACTCAGGGATGTTTCTCTTTCTTAAACAGGGGCACTTATTATTATCCCTAAATCTGGTAAAAATCAATTTACTGGCACGCAGCATGTATTCGTGTTTATTAACTTTACCAGTCTTGGAGTTAAATTCATTAAGTTTTTGAATAAAAAAAGTGACGAGAATTCTTTTCTTACAAAGAAGGGACAAGAGTGGTAGCCTGGTCCCCCACGATACCGGTGTAGTTAATGAATATGCAAATAAATCACCAGAACTAAAACTCAACTGATAAAAATTCTAACTCAATTTCTTTATCAATATCTCAACTTCTAATTACTTTCAAAAAAAGTTCTATTACTTTCACAATTAATTGTTTACGAATATAAACAATGGCAGCCATATTTAATTTAGTAATCTAGGACACCCCATGTGACCGGTGTAATGGTAAAATAATCCTATTTTTTCCCGCCAATAATGATAACAATGGTGTCACATGACTTTTCCTCCATGAAAAATGACGTCAGTAGTTACCAAACTGGATTTTAGTAGGATAAAATGTGTATTTGGTTGCAAATCAAGATAAAGGATATTAAGACTCATTAGGAGATCATAACATAAGGATTTATGAAGGAAAAACTAGTGTATAAGGTAAATGTTTAAATACTCTCCAGACACTTCTTCATTATAGCGCACATTGCATTTTACGGTAGAGTAGTAAAAATTACTCAAGCATGTCGAAGTAAACAACCAGCAGGTGGCGCATCGTTGAAAAAACTAGCGATTTTTTGTTTACACCGGTACCGTGGAGCCAGCGGTACCTTGGGGTTCGAGTAGTTATGGTCCTTAATTTTATTTTTACCTTGTTCAGCATATTTCTGATCTTGTTCAATAAGGATTTTTTGTTGATCTTCTTTTCTCCCTCTAAAATAGATACAAAGTCATTCTATAACATATAAGACCTTTTCTTCTTCTAACAGACCAGAATATATGATGGATGCAACACTCTTGGCGAATACCTTTGCCCAAGGTTATAAAACTGAGCATGGAAACCAGTCTCAAATTTCAAGCATCTGATTGGCTGAAATGGCGACTGTTCGCCATTTCAGCCAATCAGATGCTTGAGATTTGAGACTAGTTTCCAATCTCAGCTTTATAACCTTGGGACCTTGTCAGCGTTGAATTAACCCTTTACTACATTATAGGCGACCATGTAGGTCCAATCAGCTGGCACATCAGTACTGTCTGATCTGGATCTACACTGTTGCTTTTTTTGGTCAGAAATAACCTAATAAGTCTAAAAGCAAATAATGTAGATCCTGAATCAATTGCACTGATGTGCCACCTGATCTGGTTATAAGCTGCCTATGTGATAGTATATAATTATGGTTCAGAGGGTTAAGCAGTACTGGTATTTAACCCTTTCCTGTATATATACGCATTTTTACGCATGTGCGAACAGTGTAGATCCAGATCAGCCGGCACATCCGTGCCGTCTGATCAGGATCTGCACTGGTCGCATTTTGGTCATAAATAAGATAATGATTCAAAAAGCGAACAGTTTAGATCCTGATCAGACGGCACGGATGTGCCAGCTGATCTGGATCTAAACTGTTCGCCCTAACAATAAAGGTGTGTCTATACAAGAAAGGGTTAGGCCGAAACGTGATCTTTTAAAGGTATAGAATAATGATAATCAAATTTATATTGGAACATTTACATTGAAATCACAATAAAGTTAAATGATTGTTTCCAAAAATGATAAACCTCAGAATTTAAGGATATTACACCAGATACAGTATTGCTATTTGGATTTTCTTTGCTCTACCATACAATTTCTTACCTCTAACATTTACATATATTGGATATCCATACAGCAGCAGTTGTCCAATACCACAGGCTTTGATCATACGATGTAACAACCAGAAAAAGTCTATCACAACAGCCCCCACCAGAAATATCATATAGCTTCCTGGATCCAGCGTGGACACTTTTCTTGTTCTCTCTGCCAATATGTAGGAAATATGTGGAATATACCAACATATAAATTTATTATTCAGAATAGGCACCCCCTGATATCGAGTCCACAAAAACTCAATAACCACAATACATATCTGAGTTTTGTCTCTTAGTGGACAATTTTGTAAATTTAACATAATAAAATTTATACTTCAATGTTATTGTTAATGTTATATATATTTTTTTTATTTTTTATAACAATGGCACACAAACCACTGTAAAGAAACCAAAATATAAAAACGCATTTAATATTAAAATTTATTAATTAATTCTCGTAGCAATTACCCTATTGGCCCAGTTAAGTCTTTATATGAATTTGATGTTTTTATTCTGTTAATTTATAAAATTGCCAGTTTGACTATCCTTGGCCAATATGAATGTACATTATATTATTGATTACCAAGCTAACAGAAATCAGGATTGCGAAGCATTCGCAATGTCTTGATATTTATTTGTTATAAATCCGTAATTTGTTGTGTTCATCGGTTTTTGTAAAACACTTGCTTGGTTTAAAGTGTTTAAATCCTAACTGATTGATTAAATTCTCACATTTACACTTGCAAATATTCTTAACTTATATTATAAAAATTAGGAAATAATAGAAAATATGGCCTTTAGAAAAAGCTTTCCATAAAAGGGGTTCATTTGGACAGCACAGTGTTAAGGTATTTACATGATAATTTCCACCTTTCTGGCCTAAACTCCCATGAAAATTAAAAACTGCTGCCAAAAGGGTGACTTCGACGCAACAGCACTAAACCTTGAAGGATCTGCACCTGCTAACATATGCAATCAAATTAGTAAATGTACCTTCTCTTCTTGCAGTAGTCCTATTACTTCTGTATGTAGGTAAATTGGGCTGGACAAACCACTTATTGATGGTTTGAGATGATATTGGTGTATTTTGGGGAAAAGTTGTGGCCCTTGGTTGTGGATTTAAGGTCTGAAACTGGCTTCGTCTCAAATCTGGTAAATCTGGTAGGTCTAGAAAACCTATAAAAATACGCAAAAATAATGAACTGGTAATTAATTAACTTGCAATACTATGTCTTCTTAAAAATGGAACATTTTGACTCAATACATGCAACATTTGGCTTTCCTTACATCTTAGTTTTTTCTTAATGAGATATCACCACAACATCAATTTAAGGGAATGGCTTAGAGGAAGACTTGGGAAAAGTAATTCCAAATTTGCTTACTTTTCCATCTACTGAGCCAAGGGAGAAGTGATTCTTAATATAAGATGAAAACCTTCAAAACTTCTCTCTCAAGCTGATAAGAACTTCTCCCTGTTCTCGCAGCCTAAGCCAATCTGTGATATATGAATGCGAAAATATTGCAGGCTCGGTTTGTTTGAGTCTGTTCATGGGCAGTAATGGAAATGCATATTACTGCCCACGCTGCCTAGCCCTGGATATTTACATTAATAAACAGTACAATTTAGATCCATCCCAAACAATGGTATTCATAAAGCGGTGAACATGGAACCTTCAATGTATTTATTTTCTGATTATTACCATTCCATGTTCAGCAGCATATGGTCCCCAGAATATTGATCACTGATACTCACCCTGAACCAGTTTCTCTCGGTTCATCTCCAAGTTTACCCATTCCATGAACGATATCATCTGGGAGTTAGGTTCCATGATGATTTTATTAAGGCTCACAATCTGGTAGAGGTACCTGGCCCCTTGAAGCCACTTGGATTTCTGCACACTATTGTAAGCCGTCTCTAGTTCCGTGTTGAGTTTATGCAATGTGTAATTCTGATAATTTCTGTAACTTTCTCTGAAATAATGATACAACATAAAATGAGTTATTGTACTAGTATCTTTTTTTACATATTCCTAGTATAGATTTAACAACTTTCTTTCCAACTGTTGGAGAAGGTGGTGGCATGTTTGCATTTATTACAGTGATTAGTTTACTGTCGTATTTGTTTATTAAAGATTTTCTTTAATTCTAATATTTTCCTTCAGTACAGATACTTCAGATTGGCGATAATTTGTCTTGTTGGTACTGATTTTTATGCGCTGTATACATATGAAATCGGATTTCCCTGTCAATTTTTCGCAAAATTGTTGTGCACATTGTACATTAATGCACATTATACATAATAGAATATGGTAAATGTTGCTGAATATGAAAATGAACTGTTAAACCATGCTCCTGTAAATATACCGCAAGACTGTCCTAAACCTTTGTAACCGTAACCGCATGTAACCATTAGGTAACTAGTTAAATTATCTTGAAATACTTTGACTTTATATACTTTCTGATGTAACAAGTGTAACCTATGAAACTGCGTATTATAACCTAATATAATGGATAATAAAATATTTTTAGATAATTTATAGGAAACACTGTAGCCGCTTGAAGCCTTATCAAACTTTTACAAGATTTTTCAGCATCACTGAAACAAAATTATGTAACCAGTAAAACCTAGGCTTGTGTTAGGTTACAAAATTACAAATTTTAGAACCAATTTAGTGTGTCACTAGATGATATAGTTCATCAGAACTTAAATCCACCAAATTATAAATAATTATGTAAAAATATGATCTGGTTCAATATAAACTCAAAATTTCAATACCAACACTGCGGAATATACAAACACTCAGGAGTTATTAAATGCCTCTGTACCCACCTAACCCGGTGTACATATAAATATGTGTGCATGCTGAGGGTTTTCTATCATTTTGGATTTTGGGACAGGGGCCTCTCGGATTGGGAAAAATGAGTTGTTTTTACTAAAATTGTGATATTAATTTTCTGAAGAAAAACAATGGTTTCTGTCAGCGTCAGATAAACTAGCGTACAAACAGGACACAAACCAAAATAAATTATCTTCATAAGCTAGTAACTGATTAAATAAAAAATAACTTGCCCATATAAGAATTCCTATTGCCATTTTGTGAGTAAAAACAGTCTGTTTTGCCACTGGAAATGGAACCAAATTTCAGCCCTTATTTGATAAAAAAATACAACTCTGGACTGTGTACCCACTGCATGGGCAGTTTTAAATCAAATTAATGTCTAAATTCACTTTCAGTAACTGGCACATGAAATATCAATTCTGCATATATGACACTTTACTGAAAAGTTAAAGTACCTAAAAGCACAATTCATAGATAAAACTTCAAACACCAGTGGTTTACCAAAGTTAGGCCCTAATTTTGCCCAGAATAACGATGTTACATTAAAAACATTGTGCTCGGTCCAATAAATTGTGAGGTTCTTTTATTATAGCCACTCCTGGTTGCCATTTCAGCCAATCCGTTGCTTGAGATTTGAGACTGGTCTATAAACTCAGTTATATGATCTTGGGCTCTTGGTACCTGAACTTGAGTATATCTTGTGAGAACTTGTCAAACGTTGCCTCGGTATGGTCCACTATGAGTTTTTGGATATCCTGCTTCTGAATCTTGTTGATTGCTGCAGTCTCAAGGGATTTCTGAAGCTGGAAATACAGGGAATTGTGTAAAAAAATTACAAATAGAGTCCTTTAATTCTTTATCAAGCTTTATTGAATCTGCAGGCTGACCTTGATCTACAATTCTTAAAGCTAAGGCATGTTTTACAGAAATTTATTTACTGATTTTTTTTTACTGACAAGTAAACAGTGTAAGCCATAATCAGATTGCAGAGATGCTCAGGTCATCTAGATTGATACTACTTAATGCATAGATGGCCTGATTATCTATATCTATACTTTTTGCACATGAAAATTAGCCTTATTGCATGTAAAGATTAATCCCTATATATGCAGATCGGTCTGACTAAATACATTTAAAACACAGTACCCAATTAATTTTGAATAAACAGAAATTAATTTTTTGGCTACCTTCTCAACATCTTCAATCACTAGCGTTATTGTGTCATGACATTGTTGCTTCCTGTCTACAGCCTCCTGGCTCTGTCTTTTCATCTCCGTCCACAGATGTTGTTCCATGGAGTCCATTTCTAGCTGACTTAGAGCTGTCGTCACTGATCTTTGTTGGTTGTATTGTTGTAGGAACGTGGTTGTATCTCTAAAATTGTAACATTCAAAATAAATTTGGCTCTTAACATTTAAGATTAAAATCAATACGGCTTGTAAAATTTAAGATTAAAATCAATACAGCTTGTAACATTTAAGATTAAAATAAATATGGCTTGTAACACTTAAGATAAAAATACATTTGGCTTGTAACATTTAAGATTAAAGTAAATATGGCTTGTAACATTCAAGAGTAAAATAAATTTGGCTTGTAACATTTAAGATTAAAATCAATACGTCTTGTAGCATTTAAGATTAAAATAAATTTGGCTTGTAACATTTAAGATTAAAATCAATATGTCTTGTAACATTTATGATTAAAATCAATATGACTTGTAACATTTAAGATTAAAATCAATAAGTCTTGTAACATTTAAGATTTAAATCAATATGGCTTGTAACATTTAAGATTAAAATCAATACAGCTTGTAACATTTAAGATTAAAATACATTTGGCTTGTAACTTTTAAGATTAAAATAAATTTGGCTTGTAACATTTTAGATTAAAATCAATACGGCTTGTAACATTTAAGATTTAAATCAATATGGCTTGTAACATTTAAGATTAAAATTAATATAATGGTATGTAACATTTAAGATTAAAATCCATATTGTTGTATTTCTAAAATTGTAACATTTAAAATTAAAATCAATATGGTTGTACCTCTTAAATTTTAACATTTAAGATTAAAATAAAAGAAAACATATGGCTCTATCTCCTTAATGACTGAAATACATACAAAGCAACAAGAATTAACTCCGCACGTTTGACAACACTAGATATTGCTGAGATCCCAAACAGTGTATTTGTCATGTTAAGATTTTGACAATTTATTTTTCTGTAATCTTTAATATTGTTTGGTTCAGTATACAAACGATGTACCTGTTAACAGCAACAATGATGAGCCCGAAGCAGGTCATGGACACAAATAAGGAGTACACAAACTGGAAGGTGATGTAGACCACATAGAGTACTAAATGTCGCAGTCGGAATCTCGCTATTTTACCCTCTGGTATGCCTGAAATATTCAATATTTAAAATACTGTGGTTACATTTAATCAATATTCACAAAAAAGCCACAAATGATATATTCTTGTGGATATAACTTTGTGCAGGTTATATTATTCTTGCTAGATAAAATATTTTATCATTTGATAATGGTCGGGTTAGATTTCACACTCTTTTCCTGGTAAGAAATGTAAGAACTATGCAAAAATTAAATCCTCTCAAATGAATGTTTTATCCTAGCAACCAACCTTGTTTCCAAGCAACACCAAACACCAGCAGCAGCAGCAGTAAAATGATGACACCAGAAACCACTGCAATGAACAGAATGGAGAAATGTGTTGGAGTTGTGTTGCTCTGGTCCACAGGTGCTGGGAACTTGGATGAGACTGACGTAGAATCTTGGTTCACACCTGAAACAAAATCAACAAGGATTCAAGTAACTTTAAACATGTGTGTTGGTTCTGAAGTTTTAAAACATTTAACTCACTTATATGGATTTTACAGAATTTGATAATTATAAAGCATTTTGTATAAGACTGATTGAAACATTCATGTACACATAAAATTTTATGAGAAGTATTTTGGTGATTTAAATTTAGTTTTCTTGACACTTTTTATTGTTTACTGTCACAATTAACCAATACTTTACTCCATACACACACCTTGATTGTGACGGAAAACAACCATGCCATCTGATCAAGATCTTTGCTGTTCACTTTTAGATCGATTATATCTGAACAAGATGCGACCAGTCCAGATCTAGATTAGACCACACAGATGTGCAAACTGGATCTACACTGTCCGGCAATAAAGGCATGTATGGAGGAAAAAGTTAAGTCCTTACCTGTTTTTGCAGCAAACACATCTGGTTTGCCAACTGTATGAATGCGCAGAATAAACACCCCTTTTGTGTCTCTCACTTGAATCTGCATGTCCTTGGACAGGTCACGAGTGTCACCTGTCGGTATCGTAAAGTTTATCTGGAACTTATTCGGGCATTCCACTCCAACGTCAAACTCATAAATTGGTGATTCAAGGTAAAACGGGTCAGAGAAATTCAAACTGAACACCCCTGCAATCATATTTGAAAGCCATTTTTATTAAATGTTATTCATTTGTGAATTACTGCAAAATTCTTTCTTATATATGGAATACTTACATTTGTGGACTTTGTGGATTCATCAATCCAGTAATTAAAAACGACCATAACATACACGTATTTATTTTTATTTAATTGTTATTCAATCAAAAAATTAAATAAAGAACCATTAGACATTTAAATCCTTGTCAATGAAAATAAATGAATTTGCAGAAATGAACATTAAAAAGACAAAACTTCTGTTCATATATCTAAATGAAAGGGACTGTTCGAATCAGTGGTTTGTAATAACAGTTTAAAAGAATATTGTATTTCCAACTGAATACATTTTCCTTGGCATTTTCCATGTTTACTGCTGGCTCACATTTATCGTTTTTATTGTTGTTGTTTTTTGGGTGGATGGGTGGTGGGGGTTTCAGGGATGGGGAAAGGAAAAATGGTCTCAATTTTTATTTACAATACAAATTAAAATTCAAACTCACCAGGACATGTGCTTATCTCCCCTTGCATCAAAACAATCCAGTGAGTACCATTCATCATCATTTTTGCTGCCAGAGTCTCGTATTTCACTTCTGTCTGCTTGAGCACCGCTTTTAACAATGACACATTCTCATTCAGTCCAATCCTGAGAATTGCTTTCTCTTTGTGGGACACGAGGTAGGTGGAGTCACCTTGATGAATGGCTATAAGATCGTTGGAGATGTTGAAAATATCCTCGCTGCGTCTGGTGACGATGTGCTCCCAGTCTGTTGAACTGTCGCTACATTTTTGCTTGCCTGTGTAAGGAAAATAATCATAAATTTAGAGCGTTTTTTTATAATTTTTGCTTGCCTGTGTGTAAGGAAATATGTCCAACGGGAAGACATGTTATAATGTTGATGCTAAGCTAAGCAGATTTTTTTATGAGAAAATAAGAATAGAACTGTTAACTGAAACAAGGCAATATGGTAGATGCTAATAAGTTACACTGAATGTTAGCATGCCTGTTTTTGGTATACTATGAGTGTTTTAACCTTTGCTCCACATATACAGAATTTAGTGCATGTGCGACCAGTGAACATCCGGATCAACTGGCACATATATAATGTTTATGCTATATAATCTGGATCTACACCGCTTACATCTTGGTAAGATATAACATAATGACTGTAAACATGAACAGTTTAGATCCTGATCAAACAGCACAGATTTGCCAGCTGATCTGGATCCACACTTGTCGCAAAAATGATAAAACTTTTATACAATTTAGGTTAAAGTGTTAAATATCTTTACATCTTTGATAAATTCTGTCGAAGCAAACTTCTAAGGGCTAATTATAACTTACCAAACTTTTTAGGACTAATCCCAAATGGTTTGTCCGGCTGTATAGAAATGTTTGTGTTTCCGCTTTTTGTTCCCATGATGCCATGCTCTCCCTGGACAAGATAAGTTCCGACCTTGACATTCCTCGAACCCAACAACCCCTGGATTATATTTGGGATTTCCTGCAGCTGGGAGTCTATTTCAGCATGGATAATACTGTCTCTGTAATAAAAAGTAAACTGGGATTAATTAATTTAACCTGGCTTTAACCGTTCAATAAGTATATAATTAAGTGTTTTATTGCATTGGAAAAACAGTGTAGATAACCATCAGCCAGCACAATCATACCATCTGATCAGACATACACTGTTTGCTACCTGGTCTAAAGTAACCTTATTAATAAAACAGCGAACACTGTAGATCCTGATCAGAAGGCACAGATTAGACAGCTGATCTGAATCTACACTGTTTGCCCATTGATAACAGCCATATTCCCTGGAGTAAAGGGTTAAGAGCATTCACAGAACTACTGGTATCTGAAATGCATTCATCTTCAACACAATAGTAACTCCAGCAAATAGGGGCCATCAATAGGAAAATACTCAGTCCAAACCACTATTCTTGAATACATTATTCTAAAACTAATTTCTTGAAAACAAGACTAGACCTCCCATGAAATATACGAACAGAAAAATTTTTGCACAGAAGCCTCAAGTATACATGCAGGGCTTTTGTTTACTGCCTGGGGAAGGGACCCACACTTTATAATTCTGGGGAAAATAGCATGTTTTTTTTTTCTCTGAAGGGGAATGAAAAAACCTGATGTAAAGTTACTTTTTGGGAAAAACTGCAAGATTTTAAGAAATTTTCTGAGGAGAAAGCACCCATGAACGGCCCCTACTAAAGAGGGAAACAAGAGCTGTCAGAGGAGACAGCATGCTCGACTATTCGAATCATTTGAAACAAATGCAATTTGAAGATTAAAACAATAACAACTATGGCCATATATTGATGTGAAATCAGGAAATATATTAACAAGTGAATGGTAAGGGAGAAATTCATTTCAAATAACAGAAATAATTCCATTAATATTAAACTGAATAGGGGAATAACTATGAAATATTTCTGAATTTGTTAGAAAACATGTTAGTAATTTTTTATGAGAGACATTTACTTTTAGTCAAATAACAATCACTTCAGTAATGTTACAGAAAAAAACTGAAATGAAAATATAATGGAAGTTTGAAGTTGATACCTTAAGTATTTTGTGCAAAGTTATCGATGAAGTGCACTTAAGTGAAAATATAAGTGAAACTAGAAATGTGTCCATAGGACACAGATGCCCCCGCTATGCATCATTTTCAGACACTCAAGAGAAATGATGGGAATAACAGCATTTCAATGACAGTGATGTTCGAGTAATTATAAGAATATGCATAAACTTGAAGATCAAGTAAATTATTTGTATCTGTGGCATTGTTGTCTTCTCATTATGGAAATGTCTGCGAAGAAGTTGGTGGTAATGCAATGCAATGTCATAGTGAACATTTGTGCCAAGTTATTTTGAAATCCTTTCATTCATAAAGAAGTTATAGCCTGAACAAGTAAATTCAAGTTTTAGTAACTGTGACCTTGACCTTGGACTTACAGGCCTGGGTAATGCAACACACCGCCTTGTCATGGTGAACATTTGTGCCAATTTATTTTGAAAACCCTCCATTTCAAACAAAGTTATAGCCCGGACAAGAAAATTCTATTTTAAGTAACAGTGACCTTGACCTTTGACCTACAGGCATGGGCATGGTACGCGACACACCGCCCTGTCATGGTGAATATTTGTGTCAAGTTATTTTGAAATCCCTCCATTCATAACGAAGTTACAGCCTGGACAAGAAAATGCTATTTTTAGTAACAGTGACCTTGACCTTGACCTACAGGCATGAGTATTGTGTGGACACACCGCCTTGTCATGGTGAATATTTGTGTCAAGTTATTTTGAAATCCCTCCATTCATAACAAAGTAACTGCCGGGACAAGAAAATTATATTTTTAGTAACAGTGACCTTGACCTTCGACCTACAGGCATGGGTATGTACTTGACACACCGTCTTCATATGTTGAACAATTATTCCAAGTTATTTGAAATCCAATAAGAAATAACAAAGTTACAGAGCGGACGAGATTTTGCAAAAAAAATCTATTTTTTGCAACAGTGACCTTGACCTTGGACCTACAAGCATGGGTTTTGTACGCGACACACCGCCGTGTCATGGTCAACATTTGTGCCAAGTTTTTTGAAATCCCTCCGTTCAAAACAAAGTTAAGGGCCAAGTGTATATTTTGCTTAACACTAAATGTAAGTAAAAAAGGGGCATACTTTGAAAAATATTGGAAGCAGGGTTATGGGTCTTGTTGGTTATGATGTAGATTTTGGTGATGAAAATATATTTCAAGTTTCAAGGCAATATCTCAAGTAGTTTTAAAGTTATGGGCAAAATGTATATTTTGCTTAACACAAAATATAAGAAATAAGGGGCATAACTTGAAATATATTGATAGCAGAGTTATGGATCTTATTGGTAATGATGTAGAATTTGATGGTGAATATATATTCCAAGTTTCAAGTTGATATCTCAAGTAGTTTATAAGTTATGGACCAAAGTGCATATTTTCCTTAACGCAAAATTTAAGTGAAAAAGGGGCATAACTTGAAAAATATTTGTAGCATGGGTCTTGTTGGTAATGATGTAGAATATGATGGTGAATATATATTCCAAGTTTCAAGTTGATATCATAAGTAGTTTTCAAGTTATGGACCAAAGTGCATATTTTGTTTAACGGACGGAGACGCCGACGCCGACACCGGGGCGAGTAGGATAGCTCCCCTATTCTTCGAATAGTCGAGCTAAAAAGCCCTGACATGTTTTCGCAAAGACATAGATTTGCACAATTGTATTTTCTATTTAGACATATTATTACATGGTGTAATTGCGCTGGGGTTAAAATTCCCACATCTATCATACTTCAGAATATGCAAAATTTGATTCTGAATGAAATATGTCCCACAATACCTTCCGCTAATCTTGCCAGTCTTCTGCCATTTCTCGTCCGTGTAAAGTGTCAAGTTACCGCTGAGCAACATGGGATCAGAGTTCTTTAACCGAACCTCATACTCAATTCTCAACAGCCTCTCTCCCAGCACGGGCTCTACGTGACAGAAGAATACACCTCCTTGTTGGTACACTGGCTCCAGCTTGAACTGTACAAGAGAACCTCGTTGACATCTGCAATAAAATCATGTCATTATGTGAATCTTCATGCTTAGCTACCAACATTCTCATTTCCTGAATATATCTTCATTCAGTTATTTATAGTCAGGGTGTAATTCAGATACACAATGATATATGGCAACAGGGTGTAGTTCCGAATGATACATGTATATATATCTATGAAACTGAACATTGCCTCTTAATAAATCTTTTTGATATATCACTGGCAGCTATTAATTGCTTTAATTATAACCATAAAGAAAACAATATACAGCTTTAAAACTTTTAGCTCCACTTTGCTTATTCTTAACATCAAGCCATTAATGACTTCAATCAAAGAATACCAAGAGGCTAAGCGGTGACATACTGTAAAATGCTTTTAATTCGCGAGGTCAAAATTTCGCGATTTATGTCAAAAATCAGATTTTCTCTTTATTCGTATATCTTTAAATTCGTGATGTTGTTTTCAGATATATGAAAAATTATCATTGTATTCGGGGTATTTATGAATTCGCAAGGTAAGCAATTCTGGAATATTAGTGCAAATAAAACTAATGCGAAAAATACCAGTTTTACAGTATCAAGTTATTTATCTAGGTCTTTCGAATGCAATGCCTACTTTGAGTTAGAATTTCATTTAGTTATTACTATAATTTTATGTTCATGTGATTATTATAATTTTATCATGTAATGTTCCAACTGAGTGCTGAAAGGGACGCTTGTACTTACTTGACCAAGCTACAGCGATCATCGTGATAGTTCTTGCACACTCCAGTACAGTTGTCTCGGATACAGCAGGACAGACATGTTGGAATTCTTGGCGACTTGCCAGAGACGTCATCTACAGTATTTGCAGCAGACAGTCCACAGTAAGGGATCAGGCCGGCATTCATTTGTAGGATACAGCTTCGGGAACAGTTTTCACATCGTTCATGCTGCTCAGAACATCTGAAAGAATATACACTAGAGTTATAACTAGCTGTGATTTCACATTTACTTGTGGGACATGTCTTTTGACCCATGAGCAACTAGTCATCAGTTATTTGCAAAACTGCAATATATACAGGATATAGTGCATGTTCAAGCAGTGCAGATCAAGATCTGCCAGCATTATGTGCCATCTGAACTGGATTTTCACCAGTAGAATTTTAGTCTGAAACAACCCATTGATCTACAGGCAAACCAATATTCTAGAATTATGAGTTTAATACACAAGGATGTCTGAACCACAGGTTTTATTGTATAAGGATGAAAATTTTTATGTCACTCAGAGAAGAAAAAAGTGCAGTAAAACCCCGCTGTTAAGACCATCTCTGTTAAAAGTGGGATAGTATTTATTCAGGGGGGAGGGGTGGGGGACAATGGTGCAACCTTAATGAGAGTTTTTACTGTATAGCCTAACCAAATTTACCAGGGACTGATCTACAGAGGTTTCAGAGGGCTTGCTCCAACTTCAATTTTGGGCGGCAATGTTTAATTTTCACAGAGAATTTGTCCAGAGAGTTGGAAATGATGATACAACTACACTAAGAATGCCCCAAATGAACCCTCTTTCTGGAAATCATGCATCTGACTCTGACTTACAGTTTATCTTTTTCTACCCAAACGGTTTCTGTGGTTTCGTAATCCTCTGGGTGTATGTCTGTAAACACATCACTGAGCACGCCCGGCTCAGAACACAACGTGGTCCCTTCTACAGGGCTTGACACCTGTGGAAAACTGTCTGGTTTGCTCTCACAGGGTTCCAAACGAGTTGTGTCATCTTGAACAACATTCTTGTAATACACGTCCTGTTATGTTAAAATATTATCCAATAATTACACTCTTGTAACTACTTCAAAAAATATATATAGCTAACTGGCTCATTAGGGTCATGTGACTCTGTTTCATTTCTCAACGAAGCAGCTCCATTTTCCTATGCGCAAATGTATTCAACATAATCACAATTGCTTAATCAATAATTGAGAATTACAGAAAAAGTTTGTCAAACTTTGTCATTAAAAGCTAGAATTGAATGTCGTTTTTCTGCATTTCATCTATGTATGAACTGTAACAATAGTTAAACATAGATTGAACATAAAAAAGTGTGCTTTTTGGGCCAGTCCGCCTATGAAATCTGTGAAAACTTGAACTCATGAATATCAATGAATTCCGAGTATTTATTATTCTTCACTCACAATATATGTCTTTTATCACATATGAGCTCATGATCCATGATCAGCAAGCATATTTGTTTCTTGGTCGGAAATAACTGTATCAAAGCATGATTAGGCCACACAGATGTGCCAGCTAGTCAGGATCTACACTGATTGCTTCTTGGTCAGAAAAAACTATTTAAACCTTTAAGAAAACAGTGTAGATCCTGATCAGACAGCACTGATCTAATGGATGATTATGATCTACACGACTCACCCATGAAATAACACCAATATCCAATGCAATATGTTTGCCCATGAAAATCAGCCAGATCCAATTAAGTAAATGGCCAAAGGCAAGCGTTGAAACTTACATTGTGTTTGGTATACTGCAGATTGTACATTGTGGGCAGGGGATATGGACAATAGCTTTTTAAAATGTCCTTGTTTCCAGTGAAATCCGATGGCGACATGGCATCTGAATGGTTGACGGGCTTGAACATCACAATCGACTGAGACTGCTGGACCTGGATCTGGATCCAAAAGTGGGAACCAAAACCTGCAATAGAAAAATGGGCAAACCCTCCATTAGAAAAACTGGGAACCAAATACTGCATCACAAAAAGTGGGAACCAAAACCTGCAACTGAAAGAATGGAAACCAAAACCTACAACTGAAAAATTGGGAACCAAGCCCTGCATTAGAAAACAATTTAAAAAGTGAATTTAATATGTTGGTTTTTTCTATGAAAAGAATTTGATAATGGAATTTTAAGAAATGAAAGTTATTATGTACCAGTATTTGGCAATTTATGTTTTCATGATAGACAAATGGACATACTAACAATGTGACAAAAGCAAAGCCATTCAAAATTACAGCAAAACCTTACCAAGACTATCTCTGGGACTGGACAAAAGAGGCTTGGATAGTGGGTCTGTCTTTATTTTTGGGTGGAAAATAGTGCAAAACAGCAAAAAGAGCTATTGAAATTGTGGTCTTATTATTAACTTTGGGGTGGTCTTAATGCAGGGTTTTACTGTAAAGATATATTCCACAGAGCCAAAAAAAGAATAAATCACATACCATTATGGCCCCTCTTGAGTATGAATCCCATGTAGACTCCATCCATTGGCTGGTAAGAAATGGGTTTCTCTTTGTCAATAGTGGCTGCTAGGTCATCCAAGATCACATTAGGGGACATTGACGGACTAGGGAGCAAGTGTTTCTCTGAAAATAGGGAGAAAATATAACAGTTGCTGTTAAAATAAAGAATCTTCTCCAAAATAAATAGGGCTAAGATAAAAAAAAGTGTCTGTAATTGTTCTGAATACTCCATACTCTGTAGATAAACTTTTAGTGAATAGGCAAACCGTGTTGATTCAAACAGAGGGCACATCTGGGAATTGAAGCCTGGCCATACAGCAACAGCCCCTAGCCATGCAAACCCCAAAATGCTACCGATTTAACTAGCTGTGACAACCTTCTAAAAGGTTGTGCAGCTAACCCTAATTAATGCTTTCATCATAACATGATATTGGTTACTAATTATTTTTTTTTAAAACAGTACTGTATATGTATAGAGAGACTTTCTAAGACCACCATGATACTGCACAAATAACCCTTCTATGAATTTCACATGATATTTTCCATACTAGGTATTGAACCCTTAACGTATGGCAACAGTGCCTACATGTAGCCATGCAAATCTGATACAAGTTTATGTACATGCACTTTCTTTTTTCATGCCTACCTTTACACTGTCTGTTCTGTGTAGCACTACATTGGCTAAATTCAAACTCTTCTTCACTGTTACACCTTGGCTGACACACTGTAAAAACCAAATGCAGCATATAGCATTTGTTAAGTGCTAAGTTGACATAGTAAAACCAAATGCAGCATATGTGTTAAATGCTCAGCTGTTGCTATGAAATATTACCATAAAATAATGGATGATAATGGATGAGTCTAAAACAGAAATAAGTAGGTTAACTGTGAAATCAGGCAATATTTTACTTTATCTTCTCAATATATATCAGGAAAGGCAACTCTATATATGTTTCAACATCGAATTAAAACTTTATCAACACCTGATTGAAGATATTTGTGATGATTCATCAAGTTGTGGTTAATCTGCACTCCAATAATTAATAACACTTAAAAATAGCCAGTAAGGTCCCAATTAAATATTACCTCTTTACTCCATTTATGCAGGTTTTATCGCAAGTGCAACCATTGTTACACCATCAGCTGGAACATTTTATGCCATCTGATCTGTATCTACACTGGTCATTTCTTGCTCACAAATAACCTAATGAATCTAAAAAAAAACAGTATAAATCCTGATCAGACAATGTGCAGGCTGATCTGGATCTACACTGTTTGCCCATAGGAAAACAGCCATATCCCAAGGACTGTATAGTTAAACCGATACTTACTCAAACAGACTGCATCATTGTTGTCACTGCAAGGCTTCTGCATGTAGAAATTATCACCACAAGACTTTGTGCATTCTGCAAATAAATTAATTTGGTTTATGTGACATTTTAATAAAATTAATTGTTTTCATTTTCTTTACAAGCAAGTTTACAGATAAAGTTACCATTTGATATTTTATTTTGCTTTGGTTTTTATTTTCTATTTTTGTAAATGACATGAAAGGGCAATGGTCAATTTCAAACACCCAGAAAAATTAAACATTGCAATGCATATACCGGTATTTATCATACTTTCCAACGTTTAAAAAGAGGAAATTGGGACCCAGTTTTTATCTAGAAGTAGAGGGGCATGTCTTATATGGAAAAAAATGATAATGTAAAAAAGTCATCAAAAAATACTTGTGACAAAATCCTGGTAATTTCCATGAGCACAATCAATGCAAATAGGCCATTGGTAACATACAGGTTAGTGCATAGATGTCTGTAAACTTGATCCCACATATTAAAGCTGCCAACATGGAAAAATGACTAACCTTTACATATTTTCTTGCTGGTTCCTCTACATGGCTGTATCTCATATTTACCATCAGGACATGGATCCCTGCAATCTATAGGAAAAATAAATAAACATGTATGATTAACCCTTCACTCCAGACATACGATTTTTATGACATGGGCAAACAGTAAATCCAATCTGAGCCAGCACAATAATTTGAGATGCCGTCTGATCAGGATCTTTATTGTTTGCTTTTAGCTTTATTACCTATTTCTGACCATGAAATTAATGAACAATGTAAATCCAGATCAGACAGAATGAATATTTTGGCTGATTTGCATCTGCATAGGTTGCCCAAGTGATACAAGGAATATTCATTCAGTATACGATTCAAATAATGAAATTTATTCACACTGATTGATATACAAAATAAACAAAAACCAAAAATGATGACAAGAAAGATCATGCTCTGGATAACAGTATATTGGAGATGGCTGAGATCTATGGCATCTTTATACTGATCTTACCTAGACAAAGGTCCTCGTATTTGTACAGATTACTGCTGCTCATACACAAACACTCGTAGGTTCCATCAACATTGGCACAGCCTGCCTGTGGGTGGGGACACTGTATCATACCTGTCTGGCACTCATTGATATCTGTAGATTCAGAAAAACAAAGTTTAATCAGTTGGCTCTTTTTCTTAATTTGATCTGTTCAAAAGGAAAACGTGTAAATAAAACACCACTGCAGTTTACTGTCTAAACTAATCTTACTTAAGCAATTTAAGAGTGATCTTTTTGTTTTGTTTGGCCTTGAACTTTGACTAAGAATTTTAATATTCTTACATGTGATCTTGACCTTGGATTATAACTGGAACCTGACCTTTGATCATAAAAGGTATTAACTGTATACTTCATGAAAAATTATCCATTAACATTAAATCTAGGGCAGATTCTTGACAGAAAATTAATTGAAATATTATATAGTTATGTTAAACAAATATATTGGGATATTAGAATTTTACACTGAGAAAATGCTTTAAAGTAACTTAGCTAAACTGACAACACTCCAACATTAATAAATAAAAACAATCTAATATTCTTACCAACACATCTCCCATTCTCCATGTTATATCCATGTCTACAGATACATTGTCCTGTGTTAGCATCACAGATATGTTCACACTTAATGCCAGTGCATTGTGTCGAGTTCCGGTTGTGAAGTATGGGGTTTGGAGAAACTGGAAAAAATTAAGTCTGCATTAATTGTTTTCTTGTGTTATATACAGTTTAAACATCATTTAAATTTCAGTAATTCAGTTCAGTCATACTATAAATGCATTTAAGAACATGGGGCATAAAATTTCATGAATTTTAATTAAACTTCACATTCATGGTTTCTTATAGTCATGTTTTCCTATTGTTCTAAAACCATTTTCACACACTATTCTATATTTCTTGGAATTCTCGCAATGTTCACCATGTGAAGCATTTGTTTGCAAAATATGATCCTGTGACTTAAAGCTGCCTATTCACAGTTTAGGGTGGAATATTTCAATGTCTAAGTTGTTGTTAATATTAATTGCACCACTATATAATGCCTATAAATCACTAAAAAGAAGTGAATTTTGCCAAAATTAGTGATAGTGACACTATAACAACTTTGGCTTTAAATATATTCACTCCTAGACATAAGAAGAATATTACATCAAATTAACAAGCTTACTAGACTGTGTTTAAATTTTGATATTTAATAACATGCTAGTAATATTTGGTCCTGATATGTGAAGAGGCACCTTTAAACATGACTGTTATTTTTACAAACAGTTTCAGATGCAAGCTCTTTAAAAGGACATTTCTTTGAGTTCTTTCAAAGTATTTAATACATGTGTCAATAAACTTTCAGAGTCAAATGCATGTTGTTTTTTCCAGACAGTGGGTTAGTTTGGGGCAGTCTTATGGAAGTAACATAGTAATTTCAAACATTCTTGCAAAAATCCCCATAAAAATTAAAAATTGCTGCCAAAAAGGTGTTTTGAAAAAACCCACAGAATTCCCTCTGGATCTACCCAATTCCCTAAAAATATTCTATTTTGCATCTGTCAACAAGTCGATGTTACAATATAGAGCACATCATTTGTGCAGTTTGTTATGACAGAAAGATACCTGCAAAGAGCTGAATACTCACCAAACCAATTCATTCCTTTGGCATCTAGGACTTTCACATTTTTTCCAGGTGCAGTATATATTGTCGAGTTTTTGTAAGGAAACGAGGGTGGTACAAACACTACAATGTTTACACGTGTCTTGTCAGTTGAAGAAATACAGTACACACCAGATATTATACTCATCACACACACTGTAGTCAACAGTGTCAACTGCAGGCTGAAATAATAATAAAACAATAATGACAATAGTTATGCATTTATTTAGAGGAATTACAGTTGGGACAAGCCAAATCTGCTATTATGGTCCTCTTTTATATGACCTATCAACATAAAAACAAAATCCTATTATGGTCCTCTTTTATATGACCTATCAACATAAAAACAAAATCCTATTATGGTCCTCTTTTATATGACCTATCAACATAAAAACAAAATCCTATTATGGTCCTCTTTTATATGACCTATCAACATAAAAACAAAATCCTATTATGGTCCTCTTTTATATGACCTATCAACATAAAAACAAAATCCTATTATGGTCCTCTTTTATATGACCTATCAACATAAAAACAAAATAAACATTTACAAATACATTAAGCTAATGTTTGTATCAAATGAAGGACCTTTTAGGCCCAACATAGCCGGGTGTTGTAATTATACTCAGCAAAAATAAAAATTATCCACTTTCCTACCTATGATAAAGTAAAATTAGAAAACGTAAAATCGAAATTATCTCTTTGAACAAATTTGCATTTCTGTAATCATTGCAATGGAATAAAATGTTCTTGAAAATTTGCAGTCACAACTTAGTTATCTTTTCCTATGTTTAAACAGGGGTTTCAGGAAGAATTCAGTGATTCCAAAACAATATTCACATTAATTCAAATTTAATCAATTTCTACAGATCTTGTGGTCAATAGAATCACAAAACATTCATAAGTCAAACAGCTAGTCCTCGAAAAACACCGCTAGAAATCCCAACCATTTGCAATTACCTCCCTTTAAATTAAAAATGTAGATTTTTAAATCCTTTATCAGTTGTCATTCGATAAGCAGTTGCTCATGTAATGTTGTTGAAAATTATGTTCATGAGCAATTAAACTTACAAACAAATGAAATTGACTAAACAAATACCATTCTAAGCGCTCCTGATTAAATGAAATTATGTTAATGAGAGTACAAGCATAAAAAGTGGGTACTTTTTATTTTTGTTCAGTATATTTGTTATTATAATTTATAAATACTTCTGTAAGAGTAGAGCTCCGTTATATTGCAATCTGATATATATTGTGAAATCCAATATATTGCTGTCAGACTGTGGACCTTTTTTTTCATAAAAAGGTAATTAAAAATCTGTGTTTTCATCTTTTATAAAACAGCCAAAGTTTATATCTATAAGTACCAATAAAATTGAAGTTCTTACTGTTTTGGTAATTTTCCTCCTTTCTTCCCAAAGCTTTGTTTTCTCTCCCTGTCTGACCCACTTTGCTGTCTTTCTCTGTCTGATCCACTTGGCCGCCCCTCTCTGTCAGACCCCGCCCCTTTCTGCTCTCTGTCTGACCCTGCCCCTCTCTGCTCCCTGTCGCTTTCACTGTTCTGACGATCTCTCTTCCCAAAGCTGTGTTTGTGCTCTAGGCCCCTCCCATTTCCTCTAAAGGATTGAAGAGGAGGTAACTGGGGATGGGCCATTCTTCCAGGAGGCGGAGCCTTTCTTCCAGAAGGAGGGACCATCTGTACTGGGGTTGGACTTAGATTCATTGGTAGACCCACATAATCCCCACTGTCTTGACTGAATGAAATAGATTTACAAAACAAAACACAATCATTTTATACATTGTATATAGTTATTATTACATGTATTTCACAATAGCAATATTGAATTTAAACCATTTTGGTTCAATTGAAGTCACATAGTGTAAGTTCACTAGGTTTTAAATTTGCACTTTGCACATTTGCCCTAGCGCAAAATATGCAAAATCTTAATTTTGTTTGAAATATAATAATAACCACAGTATGAACAGCTAAAGAACAGCACTGGCATTTTAAACCAACAATCAATTTGTAGGTTTGAGAATCCTGATTGGATACATGCATCTTTATTTTTGATTATGAAATTTCATTTTACAAAAGTACTGCAATCCACAAATATTAATGAATTTACAGTAGATATATTACCAGAAGATATAATGAAGAAAAATCATTTAAAGTGCATTTAAAATACAGATTGTAAAATATTTAACCAAGAGGGCATTACCCTGGATAATTCAGTTCCCTACGAGTATGGCCCCAGGCCCCTTGCTGTGGAGTACTGTACATGTTGGGCACTGGTGGGAACACAAATCTGTCCACCACATGCTTGGAGTAGGGACCTCCAGGTGAGGGGGATCCTGTAAGGGCTATTACTGTCCCTGAAATGTTAATTATAAATTGTAAAAATAATGTCTGACTACAGTATTTGTCATAACAAATTTTAACTCCGAGACATCTACACTTTCATCCATGGATATGCCTTTTATCACATGGGCAACCAGTATTGATCCAGACCAGCAGGCACAGCTGTGCTATCTGATCTGGATCTATACTATTTACTGCTTGGTCAGAAATAACCTCATTAATCTAACAGCAGTGTATATCCTGCTCAGATAGCATGGTTATGCCAGCTGATCTGGATTTACACTTGTTGCGAATGTGATAAAAAGCATATTTATAGAGTAAATGGTTAAATTCATTTTTGTTGAGGTTTCACCCTATACTACAATGTCATGTTTATAATATATAGCTAAAACATAGAGATAAAAAGGCTTTTTGAGTCAAAGGGTCATCTCTTAGGTCAATCTGAACTCCTGAAGGCTATACTTATATTATCTGAAATTTTAACACAGTTAATGATGACAGTTCAAACATTGAAATGAACAATTCTTCTAATACTTACCATATTCTTTATCATCCATCGGGGTAACCAAGCTCTGTCTTGGGGAGAGTTGTGAGATTCTTCCATGAGTATCATATGGCATAAACTGGTTCGACATCGGTGGCGGACTGGGCAGTGGGAGACTCGTGTTGGACTGGACATCTTCATCACCATGGTGATCAACAGGAGATGGAAGGTCAAGGTCAGAGTCTTCAAGACGCATGAAATCACCATCATCATCGTTGTCATCTTTTTCATCATCAGAAAAATCACTACTTGAACCTTCATCTAACATGCTAAAATTCCCCGGCGAGTACGGTTCAGTCGGATTGTTTAGAGTCACTCTAGGGTTTAGCCTGTTAAAATCAAAGTTTGTTGGCGATCCACTTTGGAAAACAGGCTTAGGTTTCTTTGGCACTTGATAGATTGAGGATTCTTTTACAGGACTGGTGTTTGCAGCTTTAAAAGTTGACATAGGGATATCTGCAGGGTAGGTAAATAGCTCATACGCATCATTAGATTCTCGGCTGATTCTTGACTTTGACAACTGGTCCGGAGTTTTCAGTTCAATATAATTTCCGTAACTGTGGTTGACATAGGGTTGTTCTGGTGTATGAACCTGAGCCCTGATCCTATCTGGCCTAGAATATGTTGAACTTAAATCATTAATGGGCTGCTTCAAGTTTAACCCCCTTTGATAAATATTTGGCTCAGCTCTTTTAGGAACAGCAATCGCTACACTAGAAGGCTTTGTCTTTTTAGGGATTTCTAATTTCAACTGAGGAATAATGACTTTTTCTTTCTCTGAAAACTTTTTATGATCCACCAACAGGTCGCCATCGGATTTACTAGCGTGTATGTTATAATCCAGGTTTCCCCGCGGGTCTGCAAGTTTGGCGGTGCTCTGAGAATTCTGCACATTGTTATCATGCCACATGTCATCGAGTTCATCAAGGGGCGTGTAACTCCCATCAGCATCTGCAACTTTCTGTTCAGGAGAAAGGTCATTTTCTAGCTCATCAGCTGATTGGTCAGGATAGTCCAATAAGCCACTCCCATGAAGATTTTCATTGGATATCACATTGTTTGCTGCCCTCAGTGACCTCTGCCTCTGAAGATGATTTTGTGGACCCTAAAATAGTTTTTAAAGAGAAATTGTTCATGCTTTCCAGTGAATTTTTTAATTTTCTTGGTTAATTAAAACTGGTATTCCACTGTCTTCAAACTGTTTTCAAAAATTTCACTGGTGGCTTTGCCAATCATGAAAATATGAATTCTGGAGCTCAATCTGTGAAATAAATTATCATCTTTTAATGGTTAGAGTACACATCCTCTTATTCTTCAAGGTTTCTAGACCTGCTGACATGTTGTGCTATAAATGTACAGTATCTAAATTTAACTGAAATGAATCCGAAAACTAATTTTAATTATAAAATATGGAAGTTTATATTTTTAAAACAACTAAATGAACTGATAGAAATAGAGAATATTAAAATTAAAGCTGAGTGGAGAAGATTTAATGAGTCCAGGGAATGGCTTAGAGGCGAGACCTGGGAGAAAAAGCTAAATGTGCTGAAGGAAGATCTATACTTTCATTTTATAATATATTTTCCAACCAAGAAGCAACCACATAAAACTTGATTAGTCTGCATTGATGAGTTGAATCTGTGATGCCAAGATACTACTTAAACAATGAGTTTTATCTATAATGCCAAGATACTACTTAAACAATGAGTTGTATCTATGATGCCAAGATACTACTTAAACAATGAGTTGTATCTATGATGACAAGATACTACTTAAACAATGAGTTGTATCTATGATGCAAAGATACTACTTAAACAATGTGTTGTATCTATAATGCTAAGATACTACTTAAACAATGAGTTGTATCTTTAATGCCAAGATACTACTTAATCAATGAGTTGTATCTATAATGCCAAGATACTACTTAAACAATGAGTTGTATCTATAATGCCAAGATACTACTTAAACAATGAGTTGTATCTATGATGCCAAGATACTACTTAAACAATGAGTTGTATCTATAATGCCAATATACTACTTAAACAATGAGTTGTATCTATAATGCCAAGATACTACTTAAACAATGAGTTGTATCTATAATGCTAATATACTACTTAAACATGTTGTATCTATAATGCCAAGATACTACTTAAACAATGAGTTGTATCTATGATGCCAAGATACCACTTAAAAAATGAGTTGTATCTATGATGCCAAGATACTACTTAAACAATGAGTTGTATCTATAATCCCAAGATACTACTTAAACAATGAGTTGTATCTATAATGCCAAGATACTACTTAAACAATGAGTTGTATCTGTGATGCTAAGATACTACTTAAACAATGAGTTGTATCTGTGATGCCAAGATACTACTTAAACAATGAGTTGTATCTGTGATGCCAAGATACTACTTAAACAATGAGTTGTATCTGTGATACCAAGACACTACTTAAACAATGAGTTGTATCTATAATGCCAAGATACTACTTAAACAATGAGTTGTATCTGTGATGCTAAGATACTACTTAAACAATGAGTTGTATCTGTGATGCCACGATACTACTTAAACAATGAGTTGTATCTATAATGCCAAGATACTACTTAAACAATGAGTTGTATCTATAATGCCAAGATACTACTTAAACAATGAGTTGTATCTGTGATGCCACGATACTACTTAAACAATGAGTTGTATCTGTGATGCCAAGATACTACTGAAACAATGAGTTGTATCTGTGATGCCAAGATACTATTGAAACAATGAGTTGTATCTATAATGCCAAGATACTACTTAAACAATTAGTTGTATCTATAATGCCAAGATACTACTTAAACAATGAGTTGTATCTGTGATGCCAAGATACTACTTAAACAATGAGTTGTATCTGTGATGCCAAGATACTGGGACACCTGCAGTTTACCGGTACGGCTGTTGTCGCCCCATAACCCCGCTGGCATTATTAATCATATATTCATTGAACAGTTAGTTCAAAATATAGTGGTGAATGGGGGCTGCCGCCCCCACGCCCCCGCCTGCATTATATAACTAATATATAACTATTACGCAAGCTCTATGTAAACATCCGTACCAGTAAACTGCATTCTAGCCAAGATACTACTTAAACAATGAGTTGTATCTATAATGCCAAGATACTACTTAAACAATGAGTTGTATCTGTGATGCCAAGATACTACTTAAACAATGAGTTGTATCTGTGATGCCAAGATACTACTTAAACAATGAGTTGTATCTATAATGCCAAAATACTACTGAAACAATGAGTTGTATCTCTGATGCCAAGATACTACTGAAACAATGAGTTGTATCTGTGATGCCAAGATACTTCTTAAACAATGAGTTGTATCTGTGATGCCAAGATACTACTGAAACAATGAGTTGTATCTATAATGCCAAGATACTTCTTAAACAATGAGTTGTATCTGTGATGCCAAGATACTACTTAAACAATGAGTTGTATCTATAATGCCAAGATACTACTGAAACATTGAGTTGTATCTTTCATGCCAAGATACTACTTAAACAATGAGTTGTATCTGTGATGCCAACATACTACTTAAACAATGAGTTGTATCTATGATGCCAAGATACTACTTAAACAATGAGTTGTATCTATAATGCCAAGATACTACTTAAACAATGAGTTGTATCTATAATGCCAAGATACTACTTAAACAATGAGTTGTATCTGTGATGCCAAGATACTACTTAAACAATGAGTTGTATCTGTGATGCCAAGATACTACTTAAACAATGAGTTGTATCTATAATGCCAAGATACTACTTAAACAATGAGTTGTATCTGTGATGCCAAGATACTACTTAAACAATGAGTGGTATCTATGATGCCAAGATACTACTGAAACAATTAGTTGTATCTATGATGCGAAGATACTACTTAAACAATGAGTTGTATCTATGATGCCAAGATACTACTTAAAGAATGAGTTGTATCTATGATGCCAAGATACTACTTAAACAATGAAATGTATCTATAATGCCAAGATACTACTGAAACAATGAGTTGTATCTATGATGCCAAGATACTACTAAAACAATGAGTTGTATCTATGATGCTAAGATACTACTAAAACAATGAGTTGTATCTATAATGCCAAGATACTACTTAAACAATGAGTTGTATCTGTGATGCCAAGATACTATTTAAACAATGAGTTGTATCTGTGATGCCAAGATACTACTTAAACAATGAGTTGTATCTATCATGCCAAGATACTACTTAAACAATGAGTTGTATCTATAATGCCAAGATACTACTTAAACAATGAGTTGTATCTATAATGCCAAGATACTACTTAAACAACGAGTTGTATCTATGATGCCACGATACTACTTAAACAATGAGTTGTATCTATGATGCCAAGATACTACTTAAACAATGAGTTGTATCTATGATGCCAAGATACTACTGAAACAATGAGTTGTATCTATAATGCCAAGATACTACTGAAACAATGAGTTGTATCTATGATGCTAAGATACTACTTAAACAATGAGTTGTATCTGTGATGCCACGATACTACTTAAACAATGAGTTGTATCTATAATGCCAAGATACTACTTAAACAATGAGTTGTATCTATAATGCCAAGATACTACTTAAACAATGAGTTGTATCTGTGATGCCAAGATACTACTGAAACAATGAGTTGTATCTATAATGCAAAGATACTTCTAAAACAATGAGTTGTATCTATAATGCCAAGATACTACTTAAACAATGAGTTGTATCTATGATGCTAAGATACTACTTAAACAGTGAGTTGTATCTATGATGCCAAGATACTACTTAAACAGTGAGTTGTATCTATGATGCAAAGATACTACTTAAACAATGAGCTGTATCTATAATGCTAAGATACTACTTAAACAATGAGTTGTATCTATAATGCCAAGATACTACTTAAACAATGAGTTGTATCTATGATGCCAAGATACTACTTAAACAATGAGTTGTATCTATAATGCAAAGATACTTCTAAAACAAACACATACTGTGTATCGAATCTTGGCCATGGTTTTGTCATCATCGCTTCCCTCAGACTCCTCAATGATGGTCTCTGGCTTGATGGATACTCGGAGCTTCTCCTGAAATTGATTCAACAATATTCATTTCAACTTAATTTAGATTTCTTACTACAATATCAATTTTATTCGTAGGGTTGTTTTCTTACTACAATATCAATTTTATTCATAGGGTTCTATAATTTCCAAAAATCTATCATCAGTTTTACCCATAACATCTTAATAGATATAATGATTGTTACAGTGAAAAAGGACAAATTTAAGAATTATGAAAAAATAAAAAATAAAATGAAAAATAATATCTCATGCCCACAAATATTTACCCTTTCTGATGGGACTTGATACAGACATATTAGGGGTAGAAAATGGTGCAAAAGGGACATTGAAATAGTGGTCATACTATTAAGGTAGTCTTTCAGGGTGGTCTTTTTGGGAATTTTACTCTATAAAACACTTAACTATCCTACCAGCTTACGCCTCTCTCCATCAGCATCAGTAACATCATTGTCATCGGTATCTCCAATATTCTCCCCTACAGCACCCAGCAAACTGTTTTGGGACCTAGAACATAAAAGTTTTGTTTTCCTGTTATAACTATTGATGCCTTATGTATTGGTTTTATCGCATGTGCCAACAGTGTAGATCCTTATCAGCCTGAACATTCTGTGCCTTCTGATCAGGATCTACACTGTTCACTTCTTGGTCAAAAGCCATCTGATTAGGACTTAACACTGTTTCCTTCTTGGTCAGAAATAAAACCGAATGAAACAAAAAAGGAACAGTGTAGTTCCCTGTCAGTTGACACTGATTTGCTTGCTTATTTGGTCCTACACTGTTTGACCATGAATAACACCCATAATGTGTGAGAGAAAATATGAGGAAGTATGGAGTGCTTGAAAAAAAAACATTTATTTTGCCAGTGATAACTCACTCTAACCTGTCATACAAATGTACATGCACACAAACTCATGAATATCATACAGCTACGCAATGTGTGATATTAAAACTCCCAGGCAGTCCTTTGATTTTTGTTTTGGATTTCTGCATTTATCAGAAACCTATCTGAGATAGAAAAAACCCTTTGCATGAATAATTTTAAACACCAGGGGATAAAATGACTGTCACAATAGTAAAATATGGATGCATTTTATTTAAGATTTTGATGTGCTCTGTACATCAAGCTTATTGTTTGGGATGCACTGGATATACCGTGATCAGGGCTTTTTACTTTGGGAAAACAAAATTAAGCACTTTATTTTTCAATTTTCAAACTCCTCTCAGAGGATTCTGATCAATATTTTGACATTTTACCCAGCATATGGGATTCTTACCTATCATTTTGGGAAGAGTCTCTGCCACAGATGAGAAAAATGTTTTATTTTTGGATTGTAAAGTGGCCTAATAATGGCCTCTGTTATATGAGGATGAAAAGTTCTGCAATTATGATACAAAACACTGGCAAAATGTACCTGTATATAGTTGCGTTGGGAAGATAATGATCATATAGGCTCCGATGTTTGCCCTGGGTATACCACCATGATGCATATAATATCGTTAAGAAGAACACAAATCCGCTCATTGAACCAATAACCAGGAAAATCCATTCTAGAGTGACGGCTGATGTACTGGAATGCTTGTGGTGCTGTAATTATAAGCATTTATGTAATTCAGATATATGTTGCAAAATTATTGCAGTATTGTTAAAAATCTTGATCAAGGAGGTTATTCCTTACAAAGTTCAAATTGCTTGATAGATAGATATATTTTTATGTAATGGAATACATATACATCTAAAACAACATGTATGATACAAATATATGAGAATAAATAAGCCATGACATCCACACCAACACTGAGGATAGCACAAAAGAGAGACTTTTATTTCCATTGTGGTCCTATGTTGCGCTAAATATCTAGGGCAAAGGAAATTAACAATATTAAAACTTTTTTTAACAAGAATATTACAAATATTTCACTATCAGGCTAACCTTAAAAAATTGTTTGCATGGATTGTATTTCAACTTACAACTTGTAGGAGTATCTTCCCTTTGTAATCCACAAGCTCTGAGCTGACTGCATATGCTTCTTGTATCGATGGTGCAGAAATATTCAGAAACACTTTGAATTTCTCTGACTCTCTGAACTCAATTTGTCCCTGAAATGAAAATAAACACATAAATAATTACATGTTGCATCCCCCACCACCCCAACATTTTTTCTTTTACAATTTGACCTGATTTTACTGCAGTTTTGGATCTAACACTAGTTGGCGTTAAAAGCTCTTTTGAGCTTGTATCTCAAATAACTTGAATAAAAATAAAAATTAATAAATATTTTTTACATGATTTGTTCAAAAATAGGATAAGTCTAACCCATCCACATGTAATGACATGAAATCCTTTCAAGTATTGTTAGACAAATAGTCGTTCTTCTGACTATAAAAGACGAGCCGATATTGCTTACTGCATTTTTCAATGCAGTCGTTCATGGTGTTATTTACAAAAGGGAAGCAACTATTCATGATTCTTTGGTGCAAGCTAAATCCCGATAACCGGGAGCTTTGTACCAGCATATGAATAAATCTTTACTGACGCTTTTGTTGCGTTTTAGATTAAATCATAATAATGTTTCAGAAATATAATGTTGTTATATAATAAACGCCTTTAAATACCGGGCGCCAGAAGAGTAACTACCCGTATTATACAGTACTTTGGTAACAAATCCAGCTTTAACTCACCTTGATTAATAACTGATTAATGAAATGGATAAATGTTATATGACTGAGGATATCAAATTAGGAAAATAAATATAATTAGAACGTTATTGTGGGTGTTTTTGCCTGTTTTAATAATTATTTTTTAGGTATTAATATAATTACTGTCAAAGGGAGATAACTATTTAAGCATCTCTATTTTTTTCATTCACTAATATTGTTTCCCTTATAATGTACGCGTATCAAAGCTTGTACTGATATCCTAAAACTATAATTAAACCTATTTATCAGGAAATTACTGAGACGAATATTTAGTAAAGAAATTTTTCGTAGAATTATCTTTGGTTTTAACATTTTCTGACGTGATACATCGTGTAATTATGTAATTCTGTGCCTTAGCGAACGACGGCAATTTTACGGGATATGACTCCACACTACGCTGTTCCTAAAAACCTAGCAAATGTATCGAGAAACGTGCCAATACAGGGGTAGGGTCCGAGGGGCCCTGGGTTAAAAGGCTATATTTAGTTTTAATGGGGATTTTGGTCAGGAAGTAGGAAATTATCATGTAACTGCCGTAGGACAGTCCTAAACGAAAGGGTGTTCATTTGAGGCGTTCTCTGGGTAGTTTCTTGATAATTTAAAATATTTTACCAAGAATATTTGGGAAATTAAATGGGTTTTTTTCAGTGATCATTACACGTCGATAGAACATGACGATACTTTGTTGTTGTTGTAGTTTATTTCCAAGTTTAACGCCCCTTTCGACTTTGAACAAGGAACATTATGGTTTAGCGAGTGGCGATACTTTTTGCTTAAAAACCGTATTTACGAGGGATGATCCAAAATAACGTAGACTTTTGTTATTGCATTTTAATTTGAAACACGTTCGCAATAAATTATATACTAAATTCAATCAGAACACAAACGTAACAAACTGAGCTAAAATATTCTTACATTTAATCGAATTTAAAAGCGTGTCGCTTATTTGAATAACCATGGTAACACGCAGGCGGCGCACGTCATTGCCATTGTACTTTATAAAGCAAATACCTGGTAATATAAACAAAACTACTAGTGGGAAAAGAGCCAAAATTGGCAACCTCAAAGCGCGGTATACGAATGATGTCATGCCAAAATTTTACGTCAATCGGACTTTGCGTTTTAACAACAGTCGATATTTAAGAGAGCTATCACCAACGTGAAAACGTCAGAAATGTCGTCGTCAGATCGCCCGGAAATACGCGCTATTATAAAGTTCCGTTATGATCTTTGAAAATCACATTCTGAAAAGCTAAAATAATTTAGCAGACGCAAACGAAAACTTCCATAAGCCGAGCTGTAGTTTTTAAGTGGTACCAGTGGGGTTTTTACGATCAGGAGAGCCATTACATAGGCCTAGGGGTAAGGATAAGGAAAAAAAGACAAAGAATCGGCGTTACGGCAGTGTTGACGTATCCGGGAGGCAATTGAAGCGGACAAAAGTTCAACTATTGTGGCGCTTTTCGAGCTATTCTAGACCGGATGAGGTAGCGAGCACCGGATATTGCCGAACAAATTACACATTTAAAGGCATGTTAATAATAAATTAACAAATTTGTTTTTCAAAAAATGTTTTTGTTTGGTATTTGAATCATTAAGAAGTCATTAATTATCAAAAAAGAATCAATAAGTTATTTATCTTAATTACACATGAGTAAACAGCTACAGAGACTGTGTCCGCAATCCAAAGACTTGTTTTATAAAAAAATACAAATTTGTAATGAATTATTTTTACAGTTAAACGCCCATTGCTAAAGAACCGCGATACAGTGATTATTGTATTCCCGGTCGTTTCTTCGGCTGTACGAGCGAGATGAGACCAATATCTTGATCGCCTCATAACCACTTGGGAGGCTTTGACCAGCAATAAAATACTGCTATGTTCAATCAATGGGTTCCCCAGCATCGCATTCTGGTGACGGGGTCTATTTAAAAAACTTTGATCATACGCAGCTTCGCTAACGCTACGCCCGTGAATTAACGTCGTTGACGTTGAGAGATCTAATTTGACGTGCGCCGGATAGCACTTAGTGTATGATTTTAATTGTTCATAGTTTTTTTACGCGATGTTGTATTTTGCTGATATTTTGTAAAAATATGCTGGACATATTCGAATTAAAGCTCGTGTAATTTTATTTGTGGTATTTTGAATAATATAAAATCTATAACAAAAGTCTACGTTATTTTGGATCATCCCTCGTAATTTAGAATCTTTGTCACGTGATCGTCTAGTTATCGGTGAAGTACTGTATATTTGTACCTATTATTCAGTCTCGATAACACTTAAACCACAAACCCCAAATCTATCAAATGATATAAAATAAATATCAGAACATCCGTGTGAGTTAGGTTTGTTATTTCATCAAAGAAAATCGGGTTTTGTGGCGCATAAAAAATTGTTTATCTTATTTTAATGTATCATTATCAATTTAATTATATCTGCCAACGTGTTGCAAAAAGGACGCCTAGCACGGGGTCGCACATTTGTAAGACACGATCACAAGTAATCTATCGTTGATCTATCAAAATTGGCAAATTAAATTTTGTTGAAGACTGTATTGTATCGGATAAATACAGTCCTTCTATTATAGAAGTAAATTTTATTTCACGACCGATCGATCTCGTTAATTTACTTAATATAACAGCGGTAGCCCATAAATTTTCTTTATTTGCCGAATAAATCGAACCGTATTTGCCCAAATATACCATAAGATCGTTCGTGGCTAAAACATAAAACAGTTTAAATGCAAGCAATTCAAATAAATGCGGATAAAGTTTGATAAATTACTAGTGACCCGGCATTACGAATTCATACCATGCACATAAAACAAACATAAATTTTGCTGATATACGTAGAATATTGTTCGCATGAGCTGGGGTGTTGCCAAATGTGAAAGCCTGGCCAAAAAGTAATATAGACTGGGGAGAAATGGTGTTAAATGCGACGAGCCCGCGTAATCGGATTTCTGTGCTAATTCCATACAAATTGTCACGATTAAACGATTTTGCGAAAGTATCCGGCCTTTTAGGACGCCTTCCAAATGGACCTACAGAGGTACAGAATGCTCTGCAGTTAGGCTGGCTGTAAGTGGACTGCGGTTAGGCATTGTGGTCTGCATGTAGTCCGGTCTAGCATAGTTAGGTTAGTCTGGCCACAAAGTGGACTGGGGGCTTCTGTCGGCTACGTTTAGCCTGATTGCATAGTGGACTTTAATTGACCTGGCTATAAAGCGGACTGCATTTAGGCACTGTGGTCTGCATGCAGTCTGGTCTCGCATAGCGGACTTAAGTTAGACTTGCCATAAAGTGGACTGCAGTGAGGCACAGTGGTTCTGCATTAAGTCTGGTAGCAATGTGGAATGCAGTTAGTCTGCATATAGGCTGGCCGTTAATAAGACTTCAGATATACTAGTAGCTAAGTGGTCTCGATATATGCTAGTCGCACAGTAATCATAGGACCTCTCACAGTGTGGACTACAGCTAGGCCAGCAGCTACATGGTCTACATGTTATCTGGTCGCACAGCGATCTGCATGTAGTCTGGTCGCAGACTCGCAGATTCGACAGACACCATCGTTTTTAGAACCATCAGTATACGAATAAACTACCTATAAATTGATTTATCTGAGATGGAACACCCAAACAATTGATCAGCGATATTTCATTAGACATTATGACCATATGGCCTCAAAAGGACCATTTTTCACCCATACCACATTCCCAGATGAGAATAAATACAGAATTATGTACTTTGGTACATTCTTTAAATCTTCTCTTAGTAACTCTATTGTTTCGTACTCGGATCTATTGGGGCTACAATTTTGTGTAAAGTATTTTCTGATTGTTAGCTATCGCCGAAGCGCAGGAGGGCATTAATTTGTTGGAAAAAAAAACAACAGAAACAAACTTTAATTACAACAACAACAATAAACGTTGATTAAAACAACAAGAACAACCCCAAATTTAATTCGAACAACAACAGCATCACCATCATTAACAACAAACTTTACTTGGCAAAAACGTGTAACCGTGCAAAAACACTGCAATAGTTGGCGTGACATATTTCGATAGTAAGCGCAAAAAATACATTCAGCTAACATTTTATGCTTTTACGCTTTTTAAGTGACAATAATGAACAAAGAATAATATTGACTTCGAATACAAAATTTACGTACATAAACGGGACAACGACCACCATCCTTAAATTAATAACAGGAAAAATTAACGTGTAACGTTACGCGGGCATGCGGTGTTCCGTCATTTTTGGAAATATTTCGAATAGCATTTTATTTGTGTCCGCACGTAATTATTTATTATGCTACAATATCTATATCATAATATCTAATTTGTCAAAATCCTGAAGAGCGCTCAAATTATAAAGCAATCATATCATTTTTCATAATTCGACACCGCTTAACGGATCTTTTGAACAAATGATTTCTCAAATCGATGATTCTTTTGTATAAGTCTTGTCTTTGAACTTAATAAAATCATCGTCACCTTGCACAAAATTACGACAGCGTAAAATTTTCATAAAGATCTGCAAGACTTCGGGTGCAGTATGTACATAAATCTATTGTTTAAGAGGTCTGCGTAATCTACTCGGGTAATTAATTACAAACTTGATTTTTTACAAGCTTTAAGTTGTAGTGAAGTGTTGAAAATGTTCGCAGATTTTGCAGATATTTGGGCACAGACAATCCATGGGAAATACCAGATTAATGTTATACGAACGGTGACTTGATGTACTCGGGGAAAATAACATTAATTTTTATATAGATGTTGACTTAGATCTACTCGTACATGTAACTTAATACAGTGCGATTAGTGTCTCGTGCTTACCACCGCAATACTATGTTCTCACCACCGAATTATCGTGCTCTAACCATCGTATGATCTCGTGTTTATCACCTCAGTAATTTTCTTTTTCAACACACAAACTCGCTGTTACCATAGCATTACATTGCACTTACCATCGCACTTTCTCACATTAATTGCTATCTCACAATCATTCCTCTTACCATCCCACTATCGCGCTCTTATCCACTACTAGTAACTCGCTCTTACCATCGCACTATTCTGTTCTAACCACCTAATATTTCGCAGTTACTAACATACTCTATTCCACACTTACCATTGCAGTACCAATAGGGTCTTTCGGTGTTTTGGGTGAAAATTTGGGGTTTTCTGTTTAAATACACATGTTGAAGTTGATTTTATTTTGAACTGAAAGTCCGCCTTTTTGCACACGAAATGTATGTATTGATCTAATACGAAAAGCTACGCATACGAAACATGAGGATTAACTTCTTTTTGAACACCCTGTACATACCTTTGCTATTACTCAACACATTTTTTTTGGAAACGAATCTAATGTTTTTATTTTAATCAAACAAATTATCTATGACACGGCGATAACCAATCCAGGTGGACACCTACCTACCAAAGCACATACTGTGTTATCGTTTTATTTTGCGGTGGTTTAATTTTCGCGAATTTCACGTTTCTGCAATTACGCGAATTTCATCCGACGCGACATTTAACTTTGTAACAGTGTGTCATTATATTTATTGATACAATTGCAAAAACGTATGCCTGCTCGGAATATGTCATTCGCGGTATTTCTGCGAAAATTTATCACCGCGAAATTATAAGAGAGCACAGTAAATGTTATGAATGCAAGATACGACTTTTGCAACACGTGCATATTTCAAATGCAAATTTGAGACATAAAATATGTCGCAATCCTTATATAAATGCCTTCGTTGAGGGGAACATATATTAAAATGCTTTCATCTGGATTTGTGCTTAATTATAAAGCATGAAACCACCCTTAAAAAAGTGGTATTTGACGTGAAGAAAATTGCTTAAGGATTAAAGTGTAACTTGCTTAGACGGTGCATTTTGCTGGCAGTCTGTCAAAATTACATCATTACTAGATGCTGTGTCAAAACCGCAAGTAGAGATTGCGGTATTCAGTGGTGGAAGAGAGAATCTGGCGAGAGAGTTCTCTACTCTCATATATCCACCCCCCATCCCGCACTCATTCATACCCACCCCGTCCCCGCCATCTTCCAAAAAACGAAACTGATTATAACAAAGTGACATTGACGCTCACAGCTGTAAATATTGTGATTGCCTTAGGTCACAAGAATAATGAAAGTATTACTTTTCTCACCTTTACCACATCTCGTCATAAAAATTTTAAAATCTAGAAATGTAAGTTTTAAGTCAGTAAATTTAATCGTTCTTCGTTACTTTTGGTTTTCTTCCCAACAGTCTTGTATTACTCTTAGAATAAATTCGAACAGAATGTGTATTCTTTTGCGTCAGTTGGTTTAAATTTGAATGTGGCCAGTAACAAATTTCAAATTCAATCCGTAAAATAACCTTGACTTAGAACCGACAATTTTAACAGCCGTCCCGTAAAATTCGGTGATAAGAGGGAGCGACCCAGTAGCCCGGATATGAAAGATTTGCTATAATCGTTCTCAGATTACGATATCAAAATATGAGTGGTCCTTAAGATAACGCATCCCGATGTTGGCCCACTTTAATTCAAATTTTCCATACCCATCACTTGACTTGTTGTATCTATTAAACAGTTTGATATGTTGCACTCTATTTAAGTATTTGCTATGTTGCACTCTATTTAAGTATTTGCTATGTTGCACTCTATTTAAGTATTTGCTATGTTGCACTCATTTAACAAGTTGAAATGTTGCATCCTATTTAAGTATTGGATATGCTGCACCCCATGTAACAATTTGATATCCTGTTGCACCCCATGTAACAATCTGATATCCTGCACCCCATGTAACAATCTGATATCCTGCACCCCATGTAACAATTTGATATGTTGCACCCCATGTAACAATTTGATATCCTGTTGCACCCATGTAACAATTTGATATGTTGCACCCCATGTAACAATCTGATATCCTGCACCCCATGTAACAATTTGATATCCTGCACCCCATGTAACAATCTGATATCCTGCACCCCATGTAACAATCTGATATCCTGCACCCCATGTAACAATCTGATATCCTGCACCCCATGTAACAATCTGATATCCTGTACCCCATGTAACAATTTGATATGTTGCACCCCATGTAACAATTTGATATGTTGCACCCCATGTAACAATTTGATATGTTGCACCCCATGTAACAATTTGATATGTTGCACCCCATGTAACAATTTGATATGTTGCACCCCATGTAACAATCTGATATCCTGTACCCCATGTAACAATCTGATATCCTGCACCCCATGTAACAATCTGATATCCTGCACCCCATGTAACAATCTGATATCCTGCACCCCATGTAACAATCTGATATCCTGCACCCCATGTAACAATTTGATATCCTGCACCCCATGTAACAATTTGATATGTTGCACCCCATGTAACAATTTGATATCCTGCACCCCATGTAACAACTTGATATCCTGTACCCCATGTAACAATTTGATATCCTGCACCCCATGTAACAATCTGATATCCTGCACCCCATGTAACAATTTGATATCCTGCACCCCATGTAACAATTTGATATCCTGCACCCCATGTAACAACTTGATATGTTGCACCCCATGTAACAATTTGATATCCTGCACCCCATGTAACAATTTGATATCCTGCACCCCATGTAACAATCTGATATCCTGCACCCCATGTAACAATTTGATATGTTGCACCTCATGTAACAACTTGATATGTTGCAGCCCATTTATTTATGTGTTATGTTGTCCATCTCCAAATTAACAAATTGGTTCGTTATACTCCATTAGCAATTTGATATATGTTGCACCCGTTTACCCATTTACTAATTTGTTTTGTTGCACCCATTTAACAATTTGGTATCCTGCAATTCTACAATGCTACTTCATACAAGGGTTTGTCACTGATTTAGGTTTTTTTATTCGGTTTGGAAAATGGTAGATATTCCACTTTCAGCGACAGTTTTTCTGAAGAAAAAAAAGATAATGATTATTATGCACGCCGCCCCATAAAATGTATTAATATCACCGTATACTCAAAATATGTTCTACTATTTTACTTCATTACATGTATTTCAAATAGAAAAAAGGTGAACAAAACTATACACGCATTCTGTTGTTACATGAGTGGCGTTCATAAAATACCTTCGGCTGAAATGTTTGTCTTTAATAGCAAGTCGACCACAACAAAATATTCTTTAAGCACTGGTCCATACTTTAGACATAATCGGCGTTCGACGAGTCAACAATCTTTGAACACAACATTTTGTTGATTTTTAACAGTCAATATTTACATACAGCTCTTAATGTTTGAAATGATAGCTTGATATCTTTAATTTGACACAATATCGGGATTAAAGAGGATTTAAGCTCGACGATATGGTGATTTGTTTCTGGTAGCTCGCAACACATTGCAAGTATTGTGGTGAGTATTATGCTGTCCGAAGTATTCCGAATGCCGCGCTACGTTGGAAACTGGACATGAGTATTTTGACTCTCGAAATCCGAAGCCTGCAGTAACTCTCGGACAAAAGATATCAGTTATTACATGCAATCTTCAAAACCAAAACTGTTGTTTTACTTACACTGAAGTTTGTTCGGATTTCAATTTCTGGGGTAGCCTTTTCGCCAATGGTATCAGGTACTTTGTCAAGCAAAATCAAGTGTGATATGACGTCATTCTCGTTACCATAGCAGCAGCCAATCAACAGTAGGAACAGGAAAATGGGTCTTTTTGTCATGGTAACTTTATTAAAGCCTGAAAAGAAAAGTGTATCCATTTAAACATCTTAAGATTCTTCCTGGAAATATGTAATAAATGATAGTGAGCAGGGAGCGAGCCCGCAGCGTCACGGCGACAGCGCCTAGCCCTGCAATTCTTGCGACGCAACGAACATAGCTAACCGGGACAACCCCAAAAAAGCTGATCGGATAGCCATGATATACGTAACAATCACTGCATGACATCGGTAACAAGTTGTTTTTCTGATAACAGTACTGACATCATTAAAAATTAAAAAAAAACCTCCGAATACTTTAAAAAACATGATGAAACTATACAGATGCACATCTGAAGCATATGGAGCGACTTAAAGTTAATAAAATGAAAGAAATAGAAAAGGATGGTAATAAGCAAATAGCGATGTTTTTTTATACTTTATACAGACATTATAATCAAATGTGCATATCAATAGTCAGAATATTTCTATATTTAAGACTGGCTATGTATTTTTTTTCAAAAGAGCTGTACGTAACTGCACAGCCCTTCAAGCAATTTCTATTGGAACTATTACTGTGCCCCTATTCTAACTTAGAGCACAAACATTAAAATATGACTAAGCCCATACTGGCAATTGTCGGAGGTGATGCATGTGTGAGCTGCCGTCCGCCTTAACCCCCATCTCTAAAGGCGATTGCGGAAGTTTCAGTTTTCACAAAACGTTAATTTTATAAGCACCGTTTGCATGACACTGTCTTTGATTCGAAACCGATAAGAGTTGAGTCACAAGTATTTTTATTCAAGAGCCTTTTCTCCCTTGCCAATTGTCTAGCGGCGTTAACATTTCCTTTGAGATAACACCATAGTCTTTCTATAACTTTCATTTTAACGTCAACAATGCCGACGGTGCGCACGTGAATTTCATAATGTTGTGAAACCGGAAACTACCACAGTCACCTTTATGACTTTTGTCATCAGTCATAATTTACTAGATTAGTCAATTTTTGAATCATTAATCATTTCTCTGGCACGAAAATCGCCTTTATACAACAACTTATAATAAAGAAAAAACAACAACCCGCAATTCTGCTAATATTTCAAAGCGATTTACAAACTTGATTGATTAAGTTAAACTCGCAGTTAATAATGCTAAAACCCGGTATTCGGGAATAATTCGTCACTGTAATGAATTAAGTTAATTAAAATGTTCTTGAAATTTATGAACTCTTCGAACCACCCTAATTCGTTATACGGAAACATGACTTTCAAAGGGAACATGCTTATTAAAGTTGTATCCGCAATGAATTATACACACGAGGAAAATGATTCAGTTACGCTGTGACCGAGACGCAGTGCCTAAGACTTCTAATTTTCGTTGTTTTTTGTTTCCACCGCGGGTAAACAGCAGAGATTATCGATTTGAGGGGAACCAAAACTTTCAAATTTTAGATATTGCGGGCATAAACACTGTATAAGCAAAATCTGATTTCGACGAAGATTATAGAACACGCGCAAAGAAATTATGAATTCATTTATATTATAAAAGGCACATGTATACATTTGTTCTAAGAAAAATATATGAAGATGCTAAACATATATGAATTTTTATGCAATCAATCAATCAATCAATCGATCGATCGATAAACCAATCAATTGAACAACCGACCAAATCAATCATTCGCCCAATCAATCAATCAACAAATTAATTAGTCAATCAATCAACTAACCAATTAACCAATTAATTAATTAATTAATTCAGTATACGAAAATTTCGCAATGGTTAAATATACAGTAGCACGTACAGTTAATGTTAATGTAATAGACAACCTTTCATCAAACTTCGTCGAAATTGTTCACTTTTTTGCACATAACCTAGACTGCTGTAATTTTTCCTGGGTACGAAAAAGTATTTTGGTTCGGACAACTGATGATTTTAATTGTCTTTTAGGAGTCTTATTTCCATCGTTTTATGCTGTTTTTATTATTCTACGCCAAGCCGAAACACTGGGGTTCAACAATCACTCAGAAATAATTTGGTAGAATTAGCGACTGGAAAAAGACATTTCTAAAATATAGTGCGTCCTTGTTTGAAAGTGCGGATTGATCGATACAATTTTAGTTGTGGCCTCGAACCTTTCAAAGCTCTTCGAAGCATTTTTTACCCAGACGACGGTTGGTAAATGAGACGTTATTAGTACAAAAAAACAAAAACAAATTTGATTCATTACTACTGTGACGTGAATCTTCCATTAAAATTTTGGGGCGCGTTACGGGAAAAGGTACATTCGGGCATTTGACGTCAATTCTTGAAATGATGTCATTTAGTTGAGCAGACGACATTACTTATTATGCATTTCGCGGTAAAAAAAATTATGTTGTCAAAATGTGTAAAAAAATTGCCAATATATTATGAGAAAATAATATACAATTATAATATCTTTTCAAATATAGTAACAACTCAAATTAATATGCGTTTTATCATCTCTTTTTATTAGTTATATACCAATAACTAATGGTGATCCGGCTTGTAAACAATATGTGCGGGCTATAACAGGAAGTCACAACTGATTGGCGGAAAATGAAAATTGAAATTAAAAAATAAAAAGGTTTGAGAAAATATATGGTTTGATTAGTAAGAGAAAGAAAAAAAATGTGTTACGTATTTCTTTATATTTTAGTTTAAAACTTGCACGTTTTTTTGACAGAACGTAAACAAACGTTTCGCCCAGACTGGGGTCATATAATTCTGGCCAAATGTCGTCATCATATTAACTGTCAATAATTGTTTTCTACCGACTTTCAGCTCGTAAAATTTTAGTATTACATAGTATTGACAACTTTGAAGAAAATCGGACAGAGTTTGACACTTATAATTGCCTGCATGAATATGGTGCGTCTATGCACCAGTGCTGAAGATTATAAAATTGAGATTTTGAAACCAGTCTTAAATCTCAAGCATCTGATATAGCTGAAATGGTGACTGGTCAGATGCTTGAGATTTTTGACTGGTTTCCATTCTCAGTTTTATAACCTTGGGACCAGGTACAAACAAACCATATAACTCAACATCACTGCGGGTCATACTTTATAAATCTACACAAACCACACAAGTGGACTTTGATAGTGCACAATTGGTAATAAAACTACCATCTTTCGGTCATAAATAATTAGCATCATTGGTCATATCTCCGTCATTTATCTTGCACAATGGCGTGATAATTTCCGATTTTTCCAGCACTAACATGTTATAGCGATAGCGTCGACCAAGTAAGCAGACCAAATTGATCCAATGTAAACTCAATGAGCGCAATTACGACGAGCAGTGCATTTAGCTGAAAGAATTGCACATAATTTACAGTGCACTTTTTATGATTAAACACGTAAATTATACTTATCAATTATACAGTGTCATTGGGTTTAAGACACCCTGATATAAAGAAAGGTTGAGTACAGGATAATTTGAGGATTGAAGCCCCCACTTTCTCCTCATCCACCATCCCCCTTCTTTCACTTCTCCCCACGCTCCTTCCCTCACCCAAAGCTTCCACCTTCATCAACTTTTTCAGTTTCAGCGTAGATTAACACTGATGACAACCTATAGGCCATTCGAATCTACCTTATGAATTTTCAGAGGTAAACCCAATGTCAACCACAATTGAGGCTAAAGCCAATTGAGGTTACGGCGCGAAATAGGCTACCCACCCCCACCCCAACACCCCTCCCCCAAACACACAATGCATTTTAAAAGAGTCACGTAAATCTGCCGTAACGGTTCGCATAATGTAGCGCGGAAAAATGCGTGGATACCATATAATCCATGTTTCTGGGTGTTTATTTTACGCAGAAGTTTCTGCAGAACTCTTGCAGAACGTCAAAGTTCAATGAAACCTAATCACTTTTTTAATTTATCAACAAACCTTTAATTGAGTATGCCTCAAGAGAAGTGTTCCACATCACGAAACATGCACGTAATATCTTAACCTTAATTGACTTGTAAAAGCTAAATGTAATATCTTTGCTGTCAGATTATATCATTGCATAATTCTATCGCTGCAATCAGAATAGGATATACAATTACGCCATAAAACAATAGAACACAAAAAAATGCTTTCATTGTTCGACAACACGGGATCTGAAATTTAATGTTCTGGGTGAACTGCACGACAAAACAATTGCTTGCCGGTTTTGCTTTTATCAAGTATTTAGTGGGCTGCTAATAAAGCAGAAATTCAAATTCCAGTCTTCAAGAATTTCTGAATTACATTTAATTTAAACTTATTTATTTGACATATTATATTATGAAACATGTTATTTCAATAATGATTATATTAATCAGGCTCGATGACTGCTTCCTAGGATGCAAACCAGCACTAGCGCTGAATGTGGATTGAGGAAACTGCAGACGAACCTCATCCCTGGTGGGATTCGAACCCGCAGTCTCCGGATCTGGAGTCCGAGGTCTAGACCACTGTTCTTTCAATTTCTGGACTTACTATTAATTTTGGCCTTAAAAACAACAGAAACAATCGAAAGTAGAACATCACTACCGGAAGTGAGCAACACCCCTGTTTCTGCGGCACTTTAGTTTACATTACATCCGGTACTAACATCACGTGACTTCTTTTTTATTTGAAGTTGTTTTTTTGTACAAATATTTTTTTCTACATACTCTATATTTAACGATCTTTTAAAATAATATTTACGTTTTCTACCAATCACTGAATTACATGTATTATCCATCATTGGCCCGCATAAACCTCCAAACAATTTACAAGCGCCCGGATAATCTTCATTACAGGTCTATAACCTCATACAGAATTCCCCATGAATATGCCGCCCGATAACTAAATTGTACTAGAAGAGACATATGGTTGACATAACACTGTAATGGTCCCAGGATCATGAAACTGAGATTGGAGACCAGTCTCAACAAAAAAGCATCAGATTGGCTCTTAAGGAGACTAATCTCCATTCCAGCCAATCAGATGCTTAAGATCTGAGACTAGTCTCCAGTTTTAATGATCTAGGGCCCTAAGCTCCTTACCTCAGGATTTTATCCTTGTTCTAGTTACTTTTTAGTAAAGTCTCAGGATCTTAGGGTTTCATGCATTTAAAAAAGCATGTATCAGGATCTATGGTCGAAGTTTCAACATCCTATTCATATAAGGCTAAGTTTCATGAGCCAAATAAAAATGAAATAATAATGAACTCAAGAACTCTGTATAAAAATATTATAACATTAAAATTATTTAAATAAGTAAATTATAATTACAGTATTCAAAATATTAAGATAATCATCTTCATTTTTATTATTCTTTCTATTACATGTACTTTTAAAAAAAAAATCTAAAAATTTCATTACTATTAATTTCGAATAATATTTATGTTACATGAATTTTTGTTTCCACAATGTTACAATTTTTCTCTCCTGAAGTTTTAAAATGTATATTTCTTTTTCTCAACAAATATACGGCATGCCCAAACACATATCAATACATGTATTTTAATCAATATGAAAATTATATGCATTCCTATTAACTGAGTGCCAAACAGGAAATAGGCTGTCTTCGAAAGACATATACCCAGCAAATATTAGGTCGACCCTCTTGCTCTTTGCAAGAATGAAAGCGTTGACCTATTTATTGAGAATATCCGTTTCGTGCAATTTCCAGATTGCGTGATCATTGATGTAAAGGTAAACAACACAGAGCAACAGGTTATTTATCAGATTACCTGTTTTATGTGTCTTTAACAGTTTTAGAATGTCAAAAGTTACCCGATGTTAGCGATTACGTTCTTGGTAAACTCACGCATATGACGTCAACGAAATATTTCGATGTTAAATGTGTGTGTAAGCAGACTTGTCTGACTTGTCTGTCTCTTTTCATCTTGTTGATCATTGTGAATTCTCTAACACCATGTCAATGTGTAATATCCATTTAATAAACCTAGGGCGAAAATGTACTTGATATATCGATATATCATTTCCACCCGCCGACTAGACACAGATGTGTAGCCATATTCGATGATATGCCCTTTATTATACTTCTTTGCACAACTCAGTCTGATTAAAACAATCTCTTGAAAAAAAACGTTTCGCTTATTGTTTTTGTTAGATCTGACTTCAGACAGACTGTATACAACTGTACAAAGCCAAGGGATAAATTGTAAAATTGGGCTTGTCCCTGTAGTTTTTCGTGTTAGTCTGGATAAAGTTTTGAGAGCGCCTGAACTTCATTTTGCGTCATTTAATAATTTGTACTCATTGTTTTCAAACTTCTATCACCGGCAAAAACTATTAAAAGCTGTGATATTTTCCTTACTTTTTAGTAGTATTATTTCGTTTTAATATTACATGTATTTCGTTTAAACGAAATATTATTTTGTTTAAACGAAATATTATTTCATTTAAACGTCGTATTGTTTCGTTTAAACAAAACATTGTAACAGTAACCTTTAAACGAAATATTATTTCGTTAAAACAAAATGATACTAATAAAATGATTACTATATGGGCTTTCTTAAAAGGTACCAACAGCTTTATTAAATAAAAAATGAGCACAATTTAGATGACCGTCAAATTAATATTTCATTTTCTGACTTATTCTGGCTATTTCAAGACATATAATTCATATTAACTTCAAGTGAAGTCGGTTGGCAATCAAGTAAATTTCAATTTGTAAAATTGACAGATAATTTTCGTGTTAGACTGGTTTCTATGTCTAAATTGGTTCTCATATATCTCGTGGTAGACCTGTTCACGGTCTGTATTGGTATTTAATAGATCTCCTGAGCACGTTTAACGTGATATATAGTTTAGGTTCCACTCTCTACGTATGTTAAGGAGTCACTCTAAAGTAGGCCTCATATATACTGTATCATGACGCAAAGTTCTCGTTTCGTTCTAAATTAAATAAAATTAATGATAAATAAACGCACGTTCAGGATTCGCTCTATACGATATAAAGTTAATTATTATTTTAATTATGTTCAGTATTCGCTCTTAAGTAATGTTCAGGATTCACTCTAATGTTCAGGAGTTACTATAAAGTTATGTCAATGATTTACTTTTATGTTCTGGATTCACTCTAATGTTCATGAATTTCTTTAATGTAATATTAAGGATTCTTGCTAATGTTCAGGATTCACTCTAATGCTTAGGAATTTCTTTAATGTAATACTCGGGATTCAATATAGTCATGTTCAGGATTCACTTTAAAGTAAAATAACTCATTAAGCGCATAATTTATCTATGACATACCTAATTTACAAATTAAGTTGCTTAAACAAAGGACGTTACGACTTTTGATTTCAAGTTCGACAAGTCGAAATGAACAAAACACAGATCACGGTCCAAGGCATGACTTCGTGATCTGGGTTTTATACAAGGCGTAAAACCTATTATCTGTTCCAACAGAGGAACATCTGAATTCATTGCTTTTTACATTTATCAATTCATCTATCGAAACAACAAAAATGCCATTGTCTACGATCGCTGAATCAAAAGAACAACTGCTTGCGTTATTTGTTATTGTTGCTTCGCCAGTGTCAACAAAATGATATTCTAATCAACCAGAAAATATTATTCTTAGACAATACCAGACTACCGTTCTATGACTAATGAACAATAAATCTCATTGATTAAGTTTTCTGTCTGTATTTTGAATAAGTACATAAAACACCATTTGTAAGACAACAGTAAGACATAACCATATATATCTAAATTTCGTTTTGCGTTGGCGATTCGGTTAGTGGGTCCCATGAGCTCTGTTCATTGGAACAAAATGGATATATTGTTTTCGTAAAGTTCTTTTAATGGACAAGTGCGTTGTTTCCGATTTCACAACATTACATGTAAGATTTAAACTGAGCACCGTTTGCAAATTTTATGTCCTTTGTCGTTTTTTATATCAAGGAGTGACAATCTTCTATTGAATAAAAATTGGTATGGAAACTGTGGAATACCTTTTTTATCTTCACTGATTTTTTTCCGAAATATTTTTTTAAATATGTCACCTTACTTTCCATTTCAGATTCGTTTGTCACGAAAACATGCAACATAAAGAAATTGTTTTTGTTTCAGTGAAAAATCGATTTTATTATTCTACTGAACACCAAAACAACTGATTTTTTCACTCGGGGCCAGTTACCAATGCGATGTTCACCCGTTAAATAAAGTCAATATTTCACTGAAACAAACAAACAAACAAACAAACAAACAAACAAACAAACAAACACATATTCTCTTTTTCAGGTTAACACTCCTAAATGGATAGAGCACAATATACAACATAGAAACACGGTCGTTTTAAAACTTCCAGACTAAGTTAACTGTTTTTCATCAAGCGAAGCCAGGTCAAGATGCGCCACTTGTTGTAGACTTGTACTGGGTAAGCATTATCTTCGCGTGTGATGTTTTGTAATGTAACTATATTAATATTTCCTTCATGCGTAAAGACATGTTTTTTTACTAAGGAAAGCGTGCACTACATTTTGATCACTTTCTGTTTCGCTAAAACGCAAACCGACAATATAGTTACCACACCCCAGAACAAGAATGCTTTCAAATGTACCGATATAGAACAATAAAATTAAAAATACCCAAAACGCCTCATAGTGTCCGACAAGGATAGATGGACTAACATGTTCTCCGCAGCGATTGTGTTAAGCATCAGTATGTCAGTTTTTGTCATGTGCCTTGATCAAACGGCTTGTTACATCAGCCTAAAATAATTCCTTTCTTCACCAGGGAATGATTTGGAACGAATTATTTGCGTGTAAACAACACAACATTTTCAGACATATTCGTCAAAGTTCCTGCAACAAGCTATAATTGGAAAAGAAAATGGGCCCTTAATATACACACCGCGATAATTAGCTAGCCAAAGTTTCATTAAATATGGATTTAATAGGCCGTAATTAGGCTGCATACTCCGTTTAATTAGTCACAACTTAAGGTTTCGAATGCAGAAATGTCACTTTATCTTCTCGTGTTGTTTATTACAGAAATGTCAATAATTATACCCGTGCTCTTCATTACAAAATGTCAATGTTTTTCTTATGTTATTTATTACAAAAGTTTACAGAAATGTCTGCTTGCTTTTCGTTACAGAAGAATCAATATTGCTCTCATGTTATTCATAAAAGAATGTTTCTTTTTGTTCTCATGTTGTATATTACAGAAATGTCAATATTTCTACTAAATGTTTTTCATTAAAGAAATGTCAATACTTTTTCGTATGTTATTCAATCAAATGTTCAAAATTCATAACAGAAATGTCAATATTTTAAATCTTGTTTTTCGTTACAGAAAAATCAATATTTCTTTAATGTTATTTATTACAAAGGTGTCACTTTCGTAATGTTTTCATCACAATAATAACAACATAACTTCTCATAAAAAGTGTTAATATTTCTATCATGTTCTTCTTTACAGAAGATTCAGTATTTCTTCGTATGTTGTTTTCATTACAGAAATGTCGTGTTTCTTCATACATGTATTTATTACGGAAGTTTCAGCATTTTTTTCTTTGCTATTTATTACAGAAATGTCATATTTCTTCTTATTTTTTACAGAAGTTTCAGTATATATTATTCTGTTATTTATTACATAAATGTCATATTTCTTTTATTCATTACAGAAGTTTCAGTATTTATTATTCTGTAATTTATTACAAAAATGTCATATTTCTTTTATTTATTACAGAAGTTTCAGTATTAATTCTTCTGTAATTTATTACAGAAATGACACATATTTTTTCTCCTGTTATCTCAGGTTATTCATTACAAATATGTCTTATTTCTTCCCCTGTTATTTATTATACAAATAAATACTAATGTTGAGGTCGATATGTAGTTTTGCGGACCTGGGTAGTGTATTATCGACCGAGGACGAAGTCCGAGGTCGATATCACACTACCCAGGTCCGCAAAACTACATATCGACCTCAACATTAGTATTTACTTAGTCCGAGGTCGATATCACACTACCCAGGTCCGCAAAACTACATATCGACCTCAACATTAGTATTTACTTGTTATATCATATACCCTATGAATTTAAAGCATTCTGATGATGATGATGATAATGATGATGATGATGATGATGATGATGAATTTAAAGCATTCTGACGATGATGATGATGATGATGATGATGATGGCAAAGGTAGTTATTAATTCCCTGGGTAGTTATCACTTTTTTCGGACTCGCGAGTACGACCAATCAGAATGCTTTAAATTCATAGGGTATATGATATTACAGAATAGCGCGAAAACACGTAAAATAAAACCTACGCGAAATCTATTGATAACACAGGACCCCATTGCATTGTACACAACCACATAATTCTAGATCATTGACTTGCCTAAGGTGCTGATGTAATACACTGTTCACCCTTATATTTCGCCTTGTGACATCCAACTTTATGCCAGTCATTCAAATTGTTTCTGTTCTTAAAAGAGGGAACACACCTGTTAATTGATTTAGTTTTATTTCGTTTCTCAGGATTTTAACCTTCATTACATGAAAAACGTATTTCCAATCTTAACTCTCAGAGTGACTTTAGCATGTTCATGCTTAGTTAACACTCATCGTTTCCTTTATTGTTTGCATCTTTTAATATTTTCTTTATTGTTGACTGTTTATAATTATTATTCCCATTGCTTCAATATTACTTAACACTCATCGTTTCCTTTATTGTTTGCATCTTTTAATATTTTCTTTATTGTTGACTGTTTATAATTATTATTCCCATTGCTTCAATATTACTTTTTTTATTGCTTAACAGCCTATTTAATAGTTGATCAAGTTGCGGGGCCAGCGAGATTAAATGACAATATTTTTGCAACGTGATTCGTTGTCACAAGTTAAAACATTGTGCACAGATACAGTTTGGTTGTTTAAGGAGTGTAAAGCATATCTTTAAACAACCCAACTGTTTTGCATACCCTAATGAAAACAATCAAATATCGATTTAATACTTAAATGAAATAAAGTCCGAAGAAAGAACTTGCTTGTAGCGGAGTGCGAGCTTTTTGCATCTAAACCATTTTCATTTAGTTGTTGTTTTTTTTTCGACGTGAGCATGATTACGCAATTAACGTTAACCATTAATTAACAAAACATTCCCTTTACACATTCCAATCACAATATCTGTCGAATTACGTTTACTGCGGAGACACCAAACCAAATTAGAAAAGTTTTGTAAAACCATTTATTTGTTAAGAAAAGACAGAACTACTCAATTTTCATCAGAGTTATTTCCATTTGTCACGCCGATTGAGAACAAAAATTGCTACTGTGTTTTTCTGGAGAAAACATTACCGTGTGTTTTTTTGGTGACAAAAATAGAATACTCCATTATGACGTCCACATGCCAGCGGTGTTATTAAAGGCGAATTCACAGAAGGACGGAAGCTGCGCACGTCCCCAACCCATTCTTTATAGGTTCCAAGTAAAGGGTTTGAATGGTATGTGCATGCAAATTATAAACCCCAGACATAACATTTCTATGCGTATTTGTTCGAACTTCTTAGGTAATAAATTATATGCAGCGCATCATTCGTGATCCCGATAAGGTCTTTTGAAAAAAAAGTAATATATGCATATCAGGAATCGCCACACTCAAAAAACACAGCCCAATTCCAATTTAGTCCAGGGGGTATTCTTCAAGACTGAATAGATTTACAAACATTACAAAAAAACACAAACGATGTCAGCGATATGACGGTGGTACTAGAACCTTCTGTGCGGTTTTCATAGTAGGTATCATTTAAAACGCCCAGCTAGCACATTTTATGAGAACCTGCTTTGATATACAGGTAGTTATAGTGTTTCCCGACAGACAGTTTGCGATAAATTTTTGTCAAATAATTCACGAAGTTTCTTTTAATTTTGTATTGCAGCCTTAAAAATTCTGAATTTATAATTAAACTGAATCACTACAAGTGTTTGTAATATTTTTATCACAACCTACTGGGGAATAATAAATCTTGAAAAAAAATATTTGTAAAATACATGTACATTATTGCAAAATCACGAAATATGCCATACGTGTATATTTATGACAGGTAATAGTTTAACCTGTGCTTAAGAACACCTGATAACAACGACCAAATTTAGATACAGACCACATTTTAGCTGTCCCACTGACTGATTTAAAGAAAAAAATCACTTGCAGACAACGACACCTGTGGATAAACACCACATTTTGTTTGCCCCACCGGCTGATTTAAAGTACAAATTAATTTACCTGTGAACAAAACCGCCTTGATTTATTTCAACAAGACAACTTGTACTTGTTTTGTAATACGAGAACCTGTGGGGGCAAGTGTGAGGTTGGTGCACCATGGAACCTGGTTTAAACCCCCAGTGGCAATTTGTTTTGCCACTGACCGTTCCAAGGCGGTATTCCGAAAGGTTATCTTTTTTTCGTTAATTGTTTGTGCCGTCCTATTTGAATTGACATACTTATAACAAACATTCTCTCTCTCTCTCTCTCTTCTTTTTCCGCTGCGTGGGGAGGCTGTGTTTTGTGAGTGTGGCGATTCCTGATATGCATATATTACTTTTTTCCTTCAAAGGCAACTTTTTGTTTTAACATGAATGGTCTCTGAAGACGGATTCGACTTTACTTGAACTCTACTTGATCCCCTACCAAGCTTAGAGGCGACGAACAGGCAACGCAATTTTTTTTCTGTTATTTACAATGTGTGTTTGTCATGAAAACAAAGTAAGTTCGATTGTTACAAACCTCTTTAAGAACAAGAGTAATGGCTGTCTGTTTCCTTTCACAGCACTATCCTATGCAATAAAGGAAACATTATACCAAATTAGGGAAGCCGTGTTGCGTGGAACATAAGCCCATGTTATGTTTCTGCAACAAACAGCTAAGGTAAACAGTCAGCAGTTTTCACAAATAAATTCAGTAACAAAAATCACCTTAGTAAACTCGTACATTGTAAAACGGTATAAATACCATTTAAATAAAAAAGAGATACACCGTTATTGGTCTAAGATGGCGAATAGCTTCACTTATCGATTCGGACATTCAATTCTAGCTTAGATAGATTTTGTACAATACTGAGGCATAACGATAAAACCATCAACTTAGTAACATTACAGTTAAACCAAGAATAAAGATAAAAATTAATAGATAGAAAACAGAAAAATACTTGAAAACCGTGAAGCCCTTCACAATTTGTTTGACCTTGAATTTCCTGGTCGCTTGCTGGTTGCGTAAATGGGTGACATACGTCGATTAATCTCTTCATTATAGAGAGTTTTTGAGCTTCATATTCTTTAAATAACCCAACTGTTTTTCCATACCCAAATGCAAACTATCAAATTTCTATTTTACCCTTAACTATTAATTGCACAAAGATGTCAAATATATTAAGTTCATGACACAAACGGAAAATGGTTGAAACACACGTTCATTTTGGTCAGAAAAATCTTAAATCTCATTCCCCTAACGTGAGAAATGACAGTTGCCATTTCCACTTTGTCATATAACAAACCATAGAGTATTTATTATTTCCTGGCTGAAGCTAGACTTTTCAAAATATCAATCCTGTCTAGAATTAATGGAAGATGAATATCCAATATTAAGTTTTCTGTTTTCTGTTGCGAACAGATAAGTAAAATACAATTTGCAAAATATGAAAAATTACGTCTATACGAGTATTTCAGACGTTTCGAATCAGTTTCCGGTTCCGGTTTTCAAATATTGTCGCTACTTGTTCAACAGACCCACGATTTCCGTTAGTTTCTGATTTCATTATGTTGTCGTTACTTGTCTCTCAGATCCCCATTGTCCGTAAGTTTATTATTTAGATACGCTGTCATTATTTGTCTAGCAGAACCCAATTTCCACCAGTTTCATGTTTAAATCTATTGTTAATTTTTAAGCGAAACATTATTTCCACCAGTTTCTTGTTTACATCTGTTGATAAATATAAGCAAAGTATTTTTTCCAACAGTTTCTTGTTGACATGTTGTTAATTTTAAGTAAAACATTATATATATACCGGTTTCTTGTTGACATCTATTGTTAATTTTTAAGTTAAACATTTTTCCACCAGTTTTCGGTTGCAAAACCTTAGTTCCACCTGTATTTTGTTGACATCTGTTGTTCATTTTTAGCGAAACATTTTTTTCATCATGTCCTGCTTTACATGTGTGTATTTACTTGTCTATCAGACGTTTTAGAATAAACTTACATAAATGCTAAACCATAAGAACATATTAAGTAACATGACGTATTATAAGTGAACGAGAATACATTAATTGGTCATAACATGCCCTAAATTTTGAGAAATGACATTATTTCATTTCGGTTTGCCTCATAATAAAATGTAACTAGAGAGCATTGTATGAGTACAGGATATTGAATAAAAATTAACACTATCGCTTGATAAAATGAAAATAAATTATATTATCATTTTTTAAATGTTGATACATGTTATTTATTTTAGCGAGTTCCTCTTTTATAGTTATTTAGTTATTTTAACGAGTTTCCCTTTATAACAAACTTAATCAAAGTATAATCCAATTCGTATTGCTTCGCGTTACAAAGTGGACATTTCAATGTGTGGAAAACGCTTAAAACCACCGCAAAGTATCATGGCACGTCCTGGTGTAATAAAACATACAATTATATTATTTAATGTTTATATAGGATCCCTTTTTAGCGTTAACCCCTGAACTGTGGTTTACCATAAGTATTTGTTTAGCCCGCTTGAAGTAGTGTTGAAGATGGATATGGCATTGATCGTTGTTAAGATTCAATGATAAAAACGTACTAGGAAAGTTCGATAGGGTAGGTAAACATTTTTGTCCCCTACAGAATGTTTCTTTTTCTATTTTTGTCACGGACTCAATAGACGAATAGGGAAATATGAAAATCATCAAATTAGACAAATATAAACCTATTGCAGGCTGTGTTTTGTTGTGTTCATCACTACCTACGGTGCACGCTCCCAATCCCTATCATCTTTACAAGAGAAAACCGTATGAAAATATACAATTTTCTTGCAACCTCAAATTTTATAATAACTTAAGTCAAGTTAACCAGTTTAACTATCTGGTATATAAATGTTGGCATATTTTAAGCTTAAATCCTTAAATTAAATGAACTTTGTCTAAATACTTCTCTAGGTCATTCACATGAAGGTCTTGACCACAGATCCTGTGTTTTAGAGCTTGTGAACACAGACCATTTTGGGAGAACTTTTAACGGTGTAATGCAGTCTTAATGTGATCTCAAAAACCCGTTTCAAATACTTATTATTTTCAAAGTATTTGTATTGAACTTTTATCTAAAAGTGCATTAAGCTTTTACTTGTAATGTTAGCAACGTGTACTATTCCGCGAAAGTTTTGAAACATACTTACTATATCTGAAAACATTAATTAAATTCCCGGCAATAAAGTTGCGCTTAACCGTACGCAATAGACGAATTTCGCAGCCAAAACGGTCTCAAAACAGGATCGTCTATCAGTTGGAGAATAAATTTTCTGTTAGATATCTTAATTAAAAAAAAACTTCATTTATCGAATGACTTTATTGCGGTTCCAAAATGACACCAAATAGCAGCGAGCAGACCGTTTGTTTAAATGAATTTCATAGAAGCTGTCAAATGGTTTCAAGTAAATTGGCAATTTATGCGTTTGACCACGTAAAGTATAACAAATACCAGGAACATGTATAAATACCTAACAGAGAAATAAACATTTGCGACGACCATCTTATTACATTTTTCTTTGAATTGTGTTGAGTTATAATTATTAAAGCAATTGTTCAATGTCAGTTTCATTTGTGAACGGTCTACGTCGGCATGTATGTGACCTTGATGCGAACGTTTACGCCTGCATGTCTGCGACCTTGGTGATCTGCAACAGTTAGTAAAATGTTAAAATGATGAGTTTGCAAAACATGTCAAAACCATATAGCTAAATTGTCTTCTTTCTAAAGTTAGAACTAAAGTTTGTTCGGATATCTGGTGCTGTTTTGCTTCTACAAGCTTGCAAGATATTTTTCTTTTACGTGGCTTTGTCGAGTTCCCCCTAAAAACACTTATACCTTGGTGACAGATTTTTTTTATTTCTTGTATTCCACATTAAATAGATCTTGCACGAGTGTTAACAAGTCACGATTGCAAAAAAGAGAATGTAAGATAATGCGCGTACTGCTGTTTTATTTTTTAATTTTGAGGCTTATTCGAGTTCCCGCCCAAAACAGTGAACCCTCGGTGGCATTTTTTTCTTTCTTGCATATCATATTTTAAATGTCTTGCATGAATGTTAGCATGTCGCCATGTTACGTAAATAGAATATTTCCATAAACTCACATTGAATACAAAGCTTGTGTACGTTTAAAGGCGATTTGTATAAACTCACATATAAATAGCCCGAAATCATAACGATTTTGTTCATCTCTAATGGTAAGAAGGAAGTTGAATGAAACTAAGCCCGATGTTACAACTCAGTTATACATCTAAGACCTTTGACCTTGATTTGACGGAGGTTCTTTTTACTGTACCCATAGTTATGTCTGTTGGCATATCAGCAAGTCAGTATAAAACCAACATTTAGGCTAGTTAAATTTAGTCACCTACATGTAATATCTCCCCAAGGCGACGGGGAAATGACTCAAAAAGATATAATGTGTTTACAAATATAGCATGTAATTAACAGAACAGATATAACATATTTTAATATGGAACCGTTTTTTTTGTCTACAAAACACAACAATATTGGATTAAATTTAATCAACTCCATTTTTTCTCTTGTATAAAATCAATTATCAGAGATATTCCTCGAAGTTATTTTTACCCTGGTAGAAAGCAATGATCCTTATTGTCTTTCAAGTTTTAACAGTTCTAAAAATTGTATTCTCAAACACTCTTTTGGGAATTTACCTTCAAAACAAGTAATATCTGTTTTGAAACTTAATTAAAGAACTGTAAAGCAGTCTTCGCTGACGTCAATGTTTTATTTTTAAATGTGCTGAAGGTAATATATGATAGGTACCATATTGGGTATACCCACCGAACCAGAAAAGGAAGTGTATGTACTTGAAATATTTATGTTTTTATGGAGAAATAAAAAAAAACATTCATTAAAGACAATTTTTAAAATTGTGTAAAAATTACATTACGCTGGCTGTCAAAACGTAAATTGCAGTAAATTGTTTTACTTATGAAACAGTATTTTCGGATGCAATTTGTCAATAGGACGCCTGCATGTTTATTATTATTATTATTATTATTATTATTATTATTTCCCACATCATGTCGCTTACAGCATTATTTAAACTGTGTGAAATTCTGGAATAATGTTTAACATAAGCAATGTGTTGATACACCTTTAATGAATTTCTGTTTTGTCGAATAAAGTAATATAACAAAGAGCAACTTTGCGGCTTAAGTTTTCTATATCTAGAAATAATACCTGACTTTAATAAATTGTGGTATTATTTTCATGAAGTCCCTTACTTTACATCCTTTTTAGCAACCTGCAACCTTGCCTTGTTCATATTAAGACGGACAACTCGAAAAGATTTATTTGAATTAAAATTCTACATAAACTGACAAAATCTTTTTCGGGCTTTGAATGGAAACAAACATTTTGTGCTAAAATTTCATAAATCGTTTTTTTTTATAATTTACTGATGCTATTTCATCAAGTATACACCATATTACTCAAAATGTTACGTTAGAAGGCATAACATCATTTAAGCGGTCCTAATCGATCCACAAACATGCATTTTCAATCAAGGAAGTGGTGATGGAACTATTACAGCTATTCGAGGGTTTTGCTAATATTGTCCATCACAAGTACACTTCCTGTTTATCTCTACGCTAAAAATGCGAGCTATGAAATTTAATTTAACATCAGATCACAGATTTGCCCCCAAAATTGTAGCGTGAAATTCGATCTATTGTTAAAACTCATGCGGGTTACCTCTTTATACCAACAGTTCCGAACTGCTTTACTGAATCAGTATGATTACACCATCAGTAAAATGAGACTGGGTATTACATGATTATGAATCAATCTATTGTTATTTATTTCGCTGAACGAGGATCTGCATTTAAGATTGTTTATGGGTAAATGTTTCGTCATACAGTTGAACAGACAAAACCGGTTAAAATGTTTCGATTATGCTTTAAGTATAGTCAAAGATTAAAAGTAAAACTTCATAATTTACAAAAATATCAACAATTTCTAAAGGTGCCAAAATATAACTGAAAACACAATTTCCGTTAAGTGGTACATTTCTTTCCTTTGTTTTTGTACAAAAACGGCAATTTTTGCTGCAATTTCGTTTTCATCCGATCTCATATGACGTCATCAATGTTTTGGGCATTCCATGTATCATTTTGAATTCGATCCACGAACTTCAATAACAATTACGATACAAAGTAAATTGCGTCCGGCGCAGACATTGTAACAAATTAGCAAAGCTTTGTTTTCTAGAAGCAAGAAACTTAATATTTTCTTAGAAAAAGACAGAACGCGGATTTGCAATAGACATATTTGCTTCTGTCATGCTAAAAGTTCGCCAAAATATCATTAATTTTGTTCAGCGGTACTGAAAATAAACCAAATATGGTATCTTAATTTCGAACTTATTACTAGAGTTAATGCCATCCATTTATTGTAATTTTTTTGGATATCAAGAAATATTAACTCGGCGTTTCTAAGAATAGTTAAAAAGAAAGGTTTGGCCGCACTATGAATCGACCAGAGCCCAGCAACATAACGTCGCGCACTCTTCCCGTGACGTGCCCCATTATTAGACAATAACATAACAAAATGTAAAATCATTCCACTGAATTAAAGCTTTTCCCCGTGACCCAGTATCAGACAATTACTTAACAAAATGTAAAATAATTTCGCCGAAGTTACTTTTTCCCGTGACGTGCCCCAGTATCAGACAATAACGTAACAAAATGTAAAATAATTTCGCCAAAGAAGCTTTTTCCCGTGACGTGCCCCATTATCAGACAATTACATAACCTCCCTTATTAGATGTCATAAATCTTGAACTAATTTTTTTTATGTGTACTCTCTGTTTCCCAGAAGTGCCTTATTATTAATTGAAAGTGGCGATAAAGGGATTAATTATTGATAATTGGAGAAGAATCTGCTAGTCTAAGAAAGATCTCTGTTATACCTTGAAATTTGCTGACTTCGATTATTAGGGTCGACAGACCCAGAGTTATCAGTTTTCTGACTCTTGACAGTCTCAAATGGTCATTGTAGTAATAAACTGCAGGCCTAAGATCCACCGAAAAGTAGTTTTAATTTTCAAAAGTCCTGACAGAAGGTATGCCAATCCCCAGTACTCTTGTGTACTGAACCCTTTTGAATATACTGAACTTCTCTTTAAACGACAAAAACGCGTAATTAGTGCCATTTAATTCGATTGCAATATTAAACAAGCTATATAAGAACCTTTAAACGCCAATGAACAAGTACGAAAACATTGCCGAGACTGCTGATGAGCAAAGATGAAAACGGAAAATTACTGCCAAAGTCATATTTATATTTTCGGATTTTAACGCTTGATATTTCAACAAACAAGTATAAGTTGTCTCGGTGAAATAACTCATACCCACAATTCAACTCGACAATGTTACATGCAAAAGCGCACCAACATATAAAAATAAGAAGCTAATAGCACTGTGAAGCGAAATTGCGGATACTAACAAATATTTTCTCTTTCTATCAGTTGATAGTGCATATGTTGCCAGAACTTTGACAGGAAATAAAACAGTAGGGACTGATAAACTGCGTTTTTACTAAGAATGGCATTTTTGATAGAAAAAATATAATTATCTAATCGAAGGTTGCATGCAAGAATGTTGTAACTTGTTGTTAACTTTATGATAATATCATATTATTTTAATTAAATGAAAAACTTCGATTTTTTCGGAGTTAGCTGTCTAAGCTCACTTTTGACCTAGTTGTTCGACCAATGAAATGTTGTAAATAATACTCGTATTCTCTTATTATGCAGAGGGAAAATGAAATAAACTATTTCGATTGGTAGCTATTTACACCAGAGAGGCATCTAGCAGGCTGGAGAGGTATCTAGTGGGATTTTATTATTATGCAGCGGAAAAATCAAATAGATTAATTCGATTGGTTGTTAGTGGGTGTTGTATTGGAGGAAAGACATATTTACGATTTAAGTAACCAGTTAAGTCAATATTGATGGCTTTAATACAATATTATATGGAATATTCTTGGGTGTCACTTGCATACAATACACAGTGTAAAACGAAAGAGAAGTGTAGATATTCCTAGTTCCTACTGGTTCCTTTCTAGTTCCTTTGATACTGATTGTTAATTTCAAGTTCGTTAGACAAGTTTATGTAGTGTAGTGGCTAACACTCTCTCAAGCGGAGGCCCCGGGTTCAATACTCAGGACGGACACTTTTTTTAAACTTTATATACGTAAAGGTTGGTAGATTTCGCTCTTGTGACAGGCTGTTATTATTTATATTTATTAAATTTCAAGGACATGTATTCATCTTGAATTCTCACTCTACACGAGGTATTTTATTGAAACTGAATATTTTGCTTCTTTAATCGCCTTGTTATCACTGTATGAAATTGTTGCAACAGCTTCAACATTTTTTTTGAAAGATACTTTCAATAAATTTATGAGTTGTCATGATTCGGTCGCTTAATCTCTAAGTCATACTAAGAAGGCAGGGAGGGTTCGTCAACAGCTATAACAAATAAAATAAAATAACTAAACTGTGTCTGCTTTGCCTCTCAGTATTTCTTTCTTTCTTATATACATGTATATATAAATCTTTTCCATCAACGCCGTTTATCTTTTTTAAAGATATTTCTTGTTATAGTTTCAGATCCACACGGTTCAGCACAGTTTAAAGTGTAAATATTTTTTTCAAGCTGTAGATTTTACGATACAATTTTGGAGAATGCATTTGTTTCTCTAAAATTACGATTTCCAATTTACCTTATTGCCTAGCACTTCCTCCGAAAGAAGATATTGCGTCTACGAAAGCATTAAGACTAATCAGTGTAAGATTGTTGTATGCAAGACACAATTGTCTAATACTGTCATACAACTAATTGTATTTATTGGAACAATTTAAGTTTTATAGTATCAGAGCGGAAACGTTTCTAGGAAGATGGCCGTTGATAAAGAAACTAAGGCGTTATTGAGTACTTTAAGCGACGATTTTAACAAATGAGATTGTAGCAATATAAATTCTGATATTGAGAAGTTGCAAATTAACCAAAGAACAAAGCTTTAAATACAACTAATTACAAAATTGTGAAACTTTTTCAGAAAATAATCATAATGAGTAAGACAGGTGGGAAGTTGCTTCCGTTGAAACGTTGACCTCTATCCCACCCCCACATCAGCCCCAGCCCCCTCAAAGGCAGCACTTGGCCCATTATCATACTTTTTAGTCCAATTGTCGTTGGCAATGTCTACTGCCGGTTACCTTTTTTTTGTTTTTTGTTTGTTTGTTGTTTTTTTTTTTTGGGGGGGGGGGCGGGGGGTGAGGAGTTTGGGTCGGAGTAACTGTTTTATTTGCCTTTCTGCTGGAGTATGTGGAGGGTTCTGTAATTGTGTAAGTGGTTAGTCTTAACCATATTTCACTTTTTTTCTTCATTTTCAAATCCTTGACAGCCTAATGACAAAGTCGTTATATAATAATTTACTAGACGAATTATTTAAGAAAATATTATTTTGCTCCTGTTATTGTAGTACTAATGACAAAATAATGCAATAAATCAAAATAATTAACAACTGATCGATTAGAAAAAAATAGCAAAAAACTTTTGCAGAATAATACTTTTATATAAAGATGTCGTTTCTTGTAACGCGCACCCAGGTCTGGTGGACGTAGGCAACTACTTGCATGTTCATTAGTGTCAATCAAACCAAGCCTGCTACATTTTCATATTTGTCATGCTTGGAGGCGTAGACAGGGATATGCATTGCCATTATCGCCCATGAGCAGGCTCAATAAAAAATAAAATATTCATATCAGGAATCGCCACTCACAAAACACAGCCTCTTCACGCAGCGAAAAAGAAGAGATTTTCATTTTTCGTCGTTAACGGAGGCCTTCAAAGTTCATATGTCATCTATTTAATAAGCGTTTTTGTGCCTTGTGGCGGATGACAAATGTCTCCCCGTATATTCACTTAATGCTTTTATCAAAAACACCCTTTGAAGTTCGTAGAGCATGATACATATAACTATCTGTTTTAATATTTAGATGCGTTTGACCAAGGTTAGGCGGCATGGGTAATAATATGCATTTCCATTACAAACCAAGCTAACAATATTTTAATTATTTGTTTTGTTCGTTGGTTTTCAACGTTTATTTTTCATGTATACAAGCGTTTATTTTTTCATGTACATTTAAGGGAACTTTTAAAATCACCTAAAACGACAGATATGAAAATATTTCAAGCTCGGTTTGATTAAGCCTGTTCATGGGCAGTAATGAAACTGCATTACTGCATATACGAGTATATACCTGTAAATACATGTAGTACTATTTTGATCAATCCCAAACGATGGTATGCATTTGGCAGTGAACATGAAACCTGCGGTATTTTTTAGATTAACGCCATTTCAATTGATAGACTCTCACACAGTCGTTAACGATAAGATCAAAGCTACATGAGTAAAGACAAACACAAGGAAGCGGTCTAATAGAACAAAAACGATCTGCTTTGCGAAGTCAAGGGGTTCGTGGATAACAGAGCTATATAAAGATCAAGTTATGTATCTTTCGGAATTTCTTTTTTTCACCTAGAAGTGTGTTTAAGCATATACTTGTAAAATTAAAAAAAATAATGAAACTCTTTTTTTCAATGATAATAAAACTTGCTTTTATCAGGCTGAGCCCTTTGGTGGATCTACAAACAACTGACAGGCAAAATAAAAAACAAACCAAACCCAATTTAAGAATACATTGTTTGAATTATAAGAAACATTATTTTTATAAGGTTGCGCCCTTTGCATGATATGCAAACAACTGACAGGCAAAATAAAAAAAACCAAACCCAATTTAACAATACATGGTTTTAATTTTAATAAAATGTTTTTATCAGACTGAGCCCTTTGATGGATTTGCAAACGCCTTGTTTCGGAATGGAACTTCTTAACCTGCACTGTTAGAAGGATTATTCAAACGCGTTTTTCCATATTGAATCAATACTTGCAGGAAAAAGAAACCTAACAATGCACTATTCTTTAATTTGAAAAAAAGTTAATTGATATTTATTACTGCATCTGTTATTTCACAGAACTCTAGTTTCAATAATTCAAGAAACGACTGGAATGTACATTTTGAACGAAAATTTGAACTGGTCCAATAATGACTCGGCACCAGTAATAATAACAATCAGATTACTACAGGGTTGATTTATACGGTTCTAATAAATATGGACAATGTTAAAGTGAGATACATGTATTCCGTAATATCTGGATTACAAATATACGAAAATATGAAGCTTTCTAAATATTTAATACACAAATTAATATACACATTTCAGTTTAAGTAATGCGTTATGTTTTCTTCAAAATGCCGAAAGCTTTTAGAATTTAATGTAAGATGTTCACCAAACATATGTGAAATGGCCATGTTTCTCTACCGCTCATAAATATTTTCCATTTTAGAAAACAATCCAATTACATATGCTTTTTTTCAGTCCAGAATTGGAGGTTTTATTTCTTCCTGTCTCTGTTTGTGTTCCACTGTTACGAACTTCAATAAGAATTATTGCTGTCTGCTTCCATTGAAGAGAGTATTACGTCATGCTAAACCATCAAATCAAATAAGCGAAGCCTTTCAAATAAAACAATAGACCAAGCTTAAATATGTTTTTTGCAGTAACAATAAGGTAAAATTTGACTTGCAATATGTTTAAATACTAGTATTAAATAACCGGTCTAAGCTCCGTAACAGTTTAATATTGTTTTAACCCCGTTTACGATGTATAGTTTATTTTCTTCAAAATGACCATTTCCTTCTGTTGAATTTTCAAGTTTTTGATTGGCTACATATGTAGAACGACTTCTACACTATAATCTCGGTGGCAATTTCATCTAAGTTTCATCTCGCAGTATAAACTTAATGCATGGTTGAAGAGTTAGATGTAAGTATATCTACAGCCTACAGGTTTAGATGGAACATAAAATTTGCAAAGATTTTATAGTATCATCTGCTGCAAGTATAATTAATTCTTATACCAGCCAATTAATTTTCCCGAAGAAAATGACATATGCATAAGTTTTCCCTATATACATGTATATAGCCGGCATAAATAAGATCCAAAAATTTAAAGATTATCCGTTTTTTGGCCTAGATTTAACCAAATGATTTGAAAGATATATAGCTAAACAGACGCAATTATTTTTTAATGATACTATAGTATTTTATGATAACCATCTTGTTTCAGGAAAAATAATTATTGTCAAACACCTTTGATCTTTATTGTTGAAAACTGGTTTCAGGAAATCGATTATGAAAGTTTCGTTGGCACTGTATTTATAGACCTAAACAGCTTTTGATTTTGATAACAATACCGTTCTCTTACGCGCATATCTGTTACACATTGGTAATATCACTGATAGACTTTTAAATTAGTTGGTAGTTTGGAATAATTTAACCAAGACAACTTGCATTTCTTGATTTTGTTGCTAACTTACTTGAGCGATTGAGGTTGATGATGCTCAATAACTATTGTAGCAATTATATTATCAATGTCGATGTAGCTAGATCGCATAGAGGATATGTGTTTGTTTCAGTAAACTATATATTTTATTTTAAGTTTCAGGTGTTCGCTAGTGAAATAAAAGCGATATTTCAAAGAAACAAACATTTTTCTTTTTCGTTTTGTTGCTAAACAAACACATCTAAAACTTGGAAATGGGGTTAATTAGTTTAAAAAAGTATTCCGGCATAAAAACAGTGAAAAATAAAAGGATTATTCCACAATTTCAAAACAGCGAAACTATTATTTTCTAAGAAAACTCCATAATTGACTGGAAAACATAAAATATAAAAATGAATACATGCATAAAACGTCATTTTCTATTGTGATCATATGCGTACATGTTATATACTTTCTTTTAAATCTCTTTATTGCCTGTGTTTTGATTTCAGAGTGTTCCTATTCTGATACGAATATTATATGCACACAGCCATATTAGTGCTGCTACAGAACAAAACGGAAATTTATTTTCAGCAAACTATAGACTAAGACAACAATATGACGTCAACAGGGAGATCGGGGTTTATACAAAGCTAATCAATCAATTTACAAAGATATTACAGTTATCTCAGAAGTGTTTTCAATCTAAACGGATTCTGTTTGAAAGATATTAATTCGACAAATGTTTCCAGCAGAAAACCAAAACTAAATAAAGCATGATTTATTTCTTGGAAAATGCACTTACAATTTATCGGTAATTGCTCAAACAACAGATGCATGTTTTGAATATAAAGAACGTTTGATTGCAAAATGTTTATTTCTGGAAAGAATAGCACTAATTGTTGTTATATCCGATAATTCCTCAATGTTTTTGTTGGCAACAAAATTCGTGATTCGTTTGTATACAACGATAATTAAAAACATATATGTTTAAGCAAAATTATCTCAATGAAAATTTAATTCACAACCATTTTAAAGCGTTTCGTTGTTTGGCTTACAAACCTTTAAAAAGTGAAATATGCAAAAGTATGGTAATGGTAAAAAGATTTTTAAAAGAGCCCGTGTGTGAATAAATTTAAACCTACCAGACATTAGTAAATTTACCATAACATCCCCTAGAGAAATTTGTTATGCAATAGTTTTAAGAAAATGTTCTTTTCTTCTGTATTTGATCTTGCTAATGAGGTTCAAATGACATGTAAATATTAAATGATCGTTTTTAAACATTAAAGATGTTTCACCAGTTTCACCAGGTTTTGCTTACGGGAATCGAAGAAATGAATTTTAAATTAAGAATCGGAAAAACGACGAAAAGAATTAACGGTACTTTGTCGTGGTGTTTTTGACCGCCCTATGTGGCAAACGTAAAAGGTTTCCCCGTACATTCAATCAGTGCATTAATCAAGTATAGCTTTAAATGCCGTTGAGCAAGAAACTTACATTTTTGTAATTTTTGTAATTATGAGTTGTGCTCAATCAAGGGCTCGGCGTTGTGAACAGTAATATGTACTATTTTGATATTTGTCATGTTCAGTGGCTGTCATTCTTTTTCATCAATTTGTTAGAAATCAGGTTTATTAAGTGTAATCAATTATTCCAAACTGAACCAAAATTAGAAGTCAATATCTGCTATAAAGTATCTTTCAGATTCTGGTATTTTACCAATGTTTCATACTCAAGTCAGATTTTTTGATGAGTTGATCCATAAATGTTGTTATTAAGTCCTTGAGAACAAATGAAGAAGTGTTTCAAGAAATTAAAAAACACATACATTAAAACAGTGTTCTGCGAAAAAATATAATGTCAATAATAGAACAATAGAAATGAAACATTGTATTTTTGCACTTAATTAATATTTATATTTTGTCATTTTTTTGAAAAAAAAAATTATGTAAAATGCAAGCATGTATACCAGGAATACCCAAACTCAGAAAATACATCCACACACAGAAAAAAAGTAGAGAGAAACAGAAAGCATGGTTTTATAAAATGGTCAATTTCAAAGGATGCCATCCAAAGTAAATGAATAATCATAATTAATATACTTATTTCATTACATGAATATTAAAAATAGCCTGCAGTTCGTAGGTCAATGACCTAAGGAAAAACTAATTGTGCTGCATCTAGTCTCTATTTTACGCATGGTAACTATATGATTAGAAACAGCGAAGCCGAGTTGATCGTATAATTATCATCTCGTCCTTCCTGTTATATGGATGTATGGGTGTGTTTTCTGGGTGTGGCCTTTTTGATATCTATTTGAGTTTTTTAATGCTTTATGGTTAATACTAGAGTGTGAAAAGCCAATGCTTTTGAACCTGTTTCAGACATAGATAACAGTAAACATCTGACTGAAGTGGCTGTTTCGTGCTGTAAAAACATTGACAGAACAACTGATGTTTAGAATTTACAGCGGCATGAAGCTATAAATTCATCAGTGGTGCTGCAGAAAACAGAGTTGGCAATAAATCTACTGTCCACTGTCACGCAATTAGGCAATACCAAATGATATTAGGTTTCCATTTAATCGTATAAACTCGGTAGAAAAAATGAAATGACCAAACCAGGAAAGATAATATGTCAAGTTTCAAGACATAACATGAATGAACAGACACATTTCACGAAAAGAATATTGTCCACTTCTTTGCTCGATCATATCAATAAACTAGTGAATGTGAATCTAGCATGGACCATCATATAAATATCTAATACCAAATGACAAATTGGAATGGAATTGGTCAAAAGATAAAACACTTAAAAAAAGGAACTATAGTGAGAAAAAATGGATAAACAGGGAACATTGGAAGCCACCGAACACGACTATGATAAAATATTGCAAGTTCGAGTTGATTGAGACTTTTCATGGCCAGTAATGGAAATGCATATTGCTGTCCACGGCGCGTAGGTTCGGGATGAGCGCACTCGTTTTACGTAGATATAAATATATCGTGCTCAACGTCCTTCAAATGATTGGATAAAAAAGGAAATATTGACGGGAAACGGTGGACGCGAAAGAAATATGGATCTGATGAGATATTTTTGTCAATAAATATAATAGTGCAATTACTACCACATTCACAGAAAATGTATATATAAATATTGATTTATATATATTCATATCGTATAAAATAATTCAGTAGACATGGTAGATGCAGAAATACTTTGTGAAAAGTAACAGAAATTGCCACGCCCAGAAAAGAAAGCATTCCCACACAGCCAAACAGTAGAAAAGAACCCACAGCATGTGTTTATTAAATGACCAATTTGAAATAAGACACCACAAACAATTACGGAAACAAAGAGACCTGTGAGGTTACACCCTTGGAACGTCAGTAAAGTTATAAAAAATGTGTAGTGGACGTAAAAAAATCAAATATCGCATAGTTGTTGTAAAAGACAAATTTATTACCAAAAATAAAATTCGCAAATATGCAATGATTGGCCTTGGTATCCTCTTAAAAACTAAATAATTTGGCCTTTTAAGAAAAGTACTGTGCGAGTGGGTTAGTTCTTACAATAAAGTTAAACTCATTAAAACGAAAACTAAAGATAATGCCTGTCTCGAGATTTCATGCGACGAAAATCCAATTTTTTGTTATGATATCCTGTAATTTTGTTGCCCTTTTAGGGAAAAAGTACCCTGATACCTATAATTTGGTTGTGTGGTTGCGCACGGTGTCTGGCAACTGTTAGGCAGAAAATCGCTACAATCTGTAAAACAGGATTTCCGTACTGGCCTAGATCGCTCATTTGCATTATTTTGAGAACTTGAATATTGATCTGAATCGCTCATCTGACCTTAAGATATTTAAGAAGTATTACATTTTATTTTACAATATTGCAATATTTGGTTTACATTTGCTAAAGTTTAATTAAACCGATATCTTACTTCTCTCGGAAAGTTTTTTTTTTCTAAAAAAAATGTCAACGATTATTTCGAAAGACTTGAGCAAGTTTACGGTAATTTCAAAACAAAAGTACGAAACAAAATTCAAGATATATATCAACAACAAACACAATCGACAAAAATTGGTATACTGATTATTTGACCCGCGAGCTGCGATCTTTCGAACGCTTTCATTGTCATATCGCAATTATGCAATGCTATGGTGAGCTAAAATTATTTTTTAACTCTACTCTAAGATATGATTGAACATATTGCATGACTAAGTCTAGATATCTTTAAATACAGAAGTAAATTCACAGATTAATGTGTAAACTCGAACTACGAAAGTACTTAGTACTTGGCAACATTTGCATTACTGTCGGAATGAATAATGACAATTCGCCTCAAATTAAAGGATTTGTTCTTTTATTATCCCTAATATTTACAAATTCAGAAAACCCACCAAATAAAGTGCTTATTTCGGCTATTGAACTGATCCGGAATTCAGTTATTTATTGCTTATGTCTTTAGTAGGTAATAGATTTGTGCTGCTGAGGATATTACGTCGTGCAAAGCCATCACACCAATCAGCGAAGCCTTTCTCGCAGTTTCTGAAAGCAGCTTAATCCTATAATGTAGATGTGTCAACAAACTTAAAGAAAGACTCAAATTTCCACTTTTTCATAAAAAAAGGCAAAGCATTAGCATTTATCCGTATAATTTATATGTTTTTTACCGTTTAGAAAGACAGAATTACACTATACAAAACAGCTTACAGTATACCACATTTTGAAAGCTGTTTGTTATTATTTCTTAATATGGTATTGAAAGTTAATAAGTAGTTAGAAAGTTTATGAAAAACACAGATCTGTATTTCATAATATCCAGATTTCATTTTGAGCAAGGCACCTCGTGTATCAAGACATTTCAAACGAAGCCAACAACAACACGAATCTTGTAATAACAATGAGAATTTATTTTTGGAATCCGAAGTGCTTAACTTTGAAGTGATTTTTTCTTAACTGTTTAAGACAAAGAAATGTTATAAATGCCATGCAAATACATTGATGCAAATAGTAAAGTCTTAATTTAGCAACCAGAAGATTCATCTATTAATGATGATAGAATAAAAATAAAGAAAATAAATGCAATACATTTACTTAACTGTTTTTTGCCTTTATGCCAATCATATGTCATTATGTTTCAGAGAGATAATAAAACACCAATGACCGATTTATAAATAGTTATAGCTTAAGTTTTAAGACATATAATGGAAATGCAATCACATTTTGTTGCAATAAGTATTTACTGTTCATATCTTTCACGCGTCGCATATGGATACATAATATGTATCTTAGTATATATGCACCAGGTGCAACAACTTAAAATTGCACTTCACAAGTATAAAATAAAATAACCAGCTTGTAGAATAAACCGATTATACAGTTCATCATAAAATAGTACCTAGTAGTTTGTTTACTAGGCTAGGCGGCGTTGTACTATGTATTTCTCTTAATGCCCATGAACAAAACAGGCTCTACCAAACCGAGCCAGCAATATTGCTCGTATCTTTTCGTATTCGGTGGCTTTCAGAGATTTCCCTACATATTTATGTGGTTAACAGAGTATATGACAACTTCCTAAAATCTCATTAGGTTAAATTGAACGAGCGAGTACCTTCCAGTAATATAAATAACTCAAGGACGTGCACTTACTTTCCTTCCCGTAATATAGTTTACGCTGATTACATCTAAGCATTTAAATAGAAAACTTAATAATTCACCGCATTGTCAAACCGGAAATTGCAATCCCATATTCTGACGCGTACAGGAAAAATATGGAGCTATGAATTTCGTTACTATCATAAATTCTTATTTGCTATCTTTTAAAATAGACAAATAATAAATAGTTTAATTGAAGCTGCAGACACACATAATATGGTTTACCCCATGCAGTCTCATAAATCTCAATTTTAAGCAAATTTATAAATTTTATAGAATACCAATTTCCATATAAAATATAGACAAAAATTCAGGTTTTTTAGGGAAAATCACATTTTCATAAAGAATCTACGAATATTGATGCGAGTTGCAAACGGACAGAAGACTTGAAAATAATACCGTGCTGAGCTGAGAATAACTTTGTTAGATAGATTGAAAAATAAAAATCGCCCCACAGTGTGGCAGCACTGACCTTCAATAACTGAGGCGGCACTGGCCTTTAACACAAATAAATTCTAGTTTATTTTTGTCCAACTCATTGAAGCAGTTAGAAACCAAAGCCGTCACAAGATACCAATGATGTGCTCTAGATGTGAAGATATTACATGACATCAAAAAGTGATGACAGTTGTGTTAAAGCAAGCTTTTGCCGTTGCCAACTGGAAATTTGAAATACATTTTCGTCTTCTTTGGACACTTTATGTTTGAGACATTCCATTAACTTGTGTTTAGGATGCAGCGAAGCATCAATGTCACTAACAGCATCTAAGATAAAAATTGTCGACGTTATGGTTGGTTTACAATTAAACTGAACTGACTACGACACACGAAACTATAAATCATTTATTCGTATAGTCCTGAATGCTGAAACAACTGTCAAAGCAAACAACACTTTATTTTGATATATTGAAAACAAAGGAGAAAGTTATTAACCTCATGTTAAGAACAATTTCAAAACAAAGTTTTAACAATTTGATTTAAAATTTTTGTTAAGGCAGTGGTAACGGTGACTTGTAAAGGGAAGTAGGCGCCGTGGAAAGTTTTATTTTAAACACAAATTGGCACATAATGAGCGGGAAATGCGTATTTTAACGACAATAACACATAGGAACTATTTTAATTGCATCGCATCCACGGGAGCTGTTTGGTTGGGAAATATTCTATAAATTTATATTTCATTCCATAATAAATAATCTAAAAACTTGTATACTTGGTCTGGCAAATCGGTCTAATCGACAGGTTATGCTGACGTAATGATAATTGGAACCGAAGCTTAAAACTGCCAAGTCATTATAATATAATTTACAGGGAGATACGAACCATACTTGTAATACTGGTATGATTTGTTATTATCCATCATTGCGTGTTTTAAGTGGAATGTATTCGCAATTGTATGTAGAATAGATTAAAACTATAAAATCAAAAAAAAACGAATATTGTAAAATCAGTCCGCTCAGATAAAACTTTATGTTTAAGTTGAAATTTCACAGTGTTTTGATTGTGTATGATATGGATAAAATTTCCTAGTAGCTTCCTGGTATTTAATGAGTTCAATAAATAGTAGGGCTAGTCAATAAACTCACTGAGAGTTTATTTATCAATCAGCACATGTGGTGAAGAAAATTAGACTTAATTAATGAAAGTGTTGTATTTATGGATTATATCACTCTCGTACATGCAATGTTTTGTTAACTTTCAAACAAATGCCAACCTATTAGCTTTCTTCTATCGACAAGTGTAAAACTTTTATGCAAGAATCGTGTTAATAGTTACGCATAGTTGCTGCTATATCTTATCTATATCTGGCTAGCTGCTGACCTAACCGTTTCAGCAGTCATTACAAATTCAAATGAAGTGATTTTTTTGTGAGAGAACACGCCGGAGAGGAAAAAAGCAAGAGTATACAAAAACTAACCTTGTAAAAATGCGTGGGGCGCTTCGTGGATACAGCAATCAAAATCACAAGCTATCTTTTTTATATCGCTTAGTTGCAACACAAGCTAAACTCTTATATTGCTTAGTGGATAAAGCCATCTATAACACCGGCGAAACTCTTTTAATTATTGCTTCATGGACATAGCAATCTACAACACAATTTAACTTTTATATACATATTAATCATCAATTCAAGCTAAACTCATATATTGCTTTGTAGAGAAAGCCATCTACAACACAAGCAAAACTCGTATATTGCTTCGAGGATACATCAATCTTCAACACAAGCTAAATCTTTTAAATTGCCTACGGGAAACATCAATCTACAAGCTAATTTTTTATTGCTTAGCGGATAAATATCCGTGAACACAAGCTAAAAACTCATTATACTGCTTAGAGGATACAGTCATCTACAACACGGCGTCAAATATTTGAAGCATCAATCTTATATTGCTTAGTTGATACAGTCAACAATTCTCTGAAGCGTACACGGGCATCTAGAACACAAGCTAACACACATGATATAAAGCTTAGATCATACAGTCATCCTTAAAATGACCTAAGATATTTTAGACAGACAAATGTCTTATATTGCTTAATGATAGAGCAACCTTTAATTTAATACCAGCTAAGAGCTCTTATATTGCTTAGTAGATACAGCTCATACAGTGCGTACAGGATTCAGCCATCTACAGTTAAGCTAATACGAGTAAAAGATATAACATTCATTGTTCTGTTGTCCACAATGCAATATCACACATACAGGACAACATTAATTACCTTTGGCCGGTAAATAATTTGTTCAATAAATCATCTAAAATGAAGAATATATCGAACAATTCCGCCATGTGAGGCAGGGAAAATTAGATTTGATTAATGAAAATATTGTGTTATGGATGTAATCATGGTTTTCGCTTGGCGATTGTTCTCTGCCTTAGATAAGAATCAATTACAACCGCATTTACAGAACAGTCCCAGAAAATTACACCTCATTGACCGTCTGCACGAATCAATCCGAGGCACTATTGCGAAATAATCACAATAATAACAGTTAAACTACCGGCATTCATGTGCGAGAGTTTTTGAAAGTGTCCGTACAAGAAAAGCCGAGTTTAAAAAGTAAAATATCAAAATGTATTCCAGCGGTGTGAAAGCTTACAACATGAGCAGAAAATAACAGTTAACAAACCACCATTCACCTGGGCTTCTGAAATCGTCCGAACAACTAAAAAGCGCGTTTTAAAAGTACAATATCAAAATGTATTCCAGCGGTGTGAAAGCTTACAACATGAGCAGAAAATAACAGTTAACAAACCACCATTCACCTGGGCTTCTGAAATCGTCCGAACAACTAAAAAGCGCGTTTTAAAAGTACAATATCAAAATGTATTCCAGCGGTGTGAAAGCTTACAACATGAGCAGAAAATAACAGTTAACAAACCACCGTTCACCTGGGCTTCTGAAATCGTCCGAACAACTAAAAAGCGCGTTTTAAAAGTACAATATCAAAATGTATTCCAGCGGTGTGAAAGCTTACAACATGAGCAGAAAATAACAGTTTACCAACCACCATTCATCTGGGCTTCTGAAATCGTCCGAACAACTAAAAAGCGCGTTTCAAAAAGTACAATATCAAAATGTATTCCAGCGGTGTGAAAGCTTTGACAGACGTTGTCGTTTGAATCAGTAAAAAAGAATGCTTACGAAGTATACAAAAAAGCTTGCCGGGTACAATATCGACCAATACGGCCTGCTACTGACAGACAATGTTAGCGCTACGTGATTCTCCCTAGACCTCAACAGAAATAATATTGCTTTCAAAACAATTTGGCTTGCGTTGGTTATAGATGAAGCTTTAATCAATCGTCGAGGGAGAGAATCAGCTGCATTTGTGGAGAATATATCAACATAACTTGGTATAAGTCATTAGGGACAAAAGCTCTGTCACGCCTATTCTAAAATATATTAAGTGGGAACTTTGAAAGCCATCGAACAAGACGTCTATTTGTATGAAACATCTTCAAACTCGGCTTTTGCGCATATATTAATATAATTGCTATTCCGCCAAGCCCCGGATTGAGCGCAACATAAAATCTACGCATGCAAACATTACAAATCTCGATTCATCTCAAACGATGTTCGCATATGACGGTAATCGTGGAATTCTCAATGTGTTTTTTTTTCAGATTTATAACATTCCATGATTATCGGCGTATGGTCTCCAGATCAAAATGTAGACAAAAGGTTAAGACCGCCAACAACCTTGAGCACGATACATATATCTGTGAATCATTATTTGTCGTATTCGGAGTTTTTCAAAGTTCTATCTAACTTAATCATTGGTACTTGATTGTTTTGACGGGTGTTCATTTATACACTGCTTATAGTAAGTGCATTAGAATAGATCTTGCTGGGGATGTTGTTAAAAAGCATTATGAGTATTCATACTAAATCTTAATAAGTTGTAATCTAGAACACTATAACGTCTCTGGCACATACGATGCTTAATAAGTTATCCTTGAACCTGAACTTTTAGTCTGAGTTCTAGGCTGTTTGCATTCATTTTCCAACTTTTTTTATATCTTGAGCTAGCCTAAATATCTCTCTATACCTACTGAAACAGATTTAATTCAATGCAATAGAACAGAAATATGACGCACACATAATAAAGGAGACAAAACGAACCTATTATCAGACTTGTGCCATGTCTAATGAACTACCCACTGCTTCCGCTAAGTGTTCAGATATTGGTTTCAAAAACCAAATGTTGTTGGGTTTTCTTTTTCAAGATACTGCACCAGCAAGAACATCTTACAATATACAGAATAGATGTTTCAATGCTGAATGCCTATATAACCTTCTGAGGCTTTGCCTCGCAACATCAGTAGTCTTAATGACTTCTGTTTCAGGTTAAAATATCAGTTACCAAAATTAGGATTTGGATCACCACCAAAAATCATCTGCCTCACCTAAACAATTAAAAGACATATATCCGCCAGGGTCAACCACTTCTGTCGACCTTGTATAGCCAGACAAACATTATATCACTGCACCACCAGAGGCATTCTATGTTCTCTTAGCTAGACCACAGTCACATTGTCCAAAACAAATGCGACTTAGCTTCAAGGGTTATGCATTAAGATGCAACCGAAAGCGAAACGGTAATCATTAGTCAGTTTAACATCGTTTATCTTAAGGTCGCTTTATCTAGTATTACTACTATTAAAGCAAGATGCCCGTAGTTAACTGACATTAGCATTCATTGTCAATGGATAACTGATTCTTCTTAAGTAAAACATTAGTCTGCGCTCTAACCATTGCTGGCTCATTAGTGTAATTTGATTTGAGCTTTCGTTTATTACTGTCCAAATTATTCGTTCTTCTTTGCAAATATATACTTAACGTGAGCTGCTAAATATTACGTAAGACCTATTCTGTTTCGCCATTATTTGTTAAATATAGTAGACAGTGTATGATATATATCCCTTTCTTTCAGTATAGTTTTACATTTTAATAATATCAGTTAAAGGTATGTCTTTCCTTTTGAAATTATAATCCTCGACATGAGTTTTTTAAGTAAAGGATTATTTTAATGGGGCAATTTCAATTTTGTTGGAGCAATTTCATATTTAAAGTTTTCTATAATAGAGTTCTAAATGGGAATGAGGTTAAACTTATAAGAATTTTGGAATCGATCACATTTCTAGATGAGATCGAATGATCACGTGACTTAAGCCGAATGGTCGTGAAAGTTGTGATGTCAACAATCGGTCAAGTTTATTTTTCCTCGCCTATGAAACAGCTGCTTTAAGTTGACTATTTAAACAGTTACATGCTGTACACACTCTTCCGTTGAATTTAGCTTAAACAAACAAGACACCTTGCTGTTTTAATGCGACAACTATACTTTAATCGCGATATCCCTCAAATTTTAAACACATGTTCAGCAACATGTTTATTTAGATGATAAAGTTTAGTTTACTTACGTATAACATCTAATCGCAGACACCTGTTTTATCGAATCTGTCCAACACGTTCATTTTGGCCCACATCCTTCTTAAACCATCTTAAATTCATAAAACACTTAAAGCTTCCACATACAAGTACATGTATATAAACTCTATTGTAACAGTACGGTACACACAGGCTATCTGTAATTAATTATCCGCCGCGTGCGTCTTAACAAATCCATTTTGTCACTCTAAAAAACGTCTCTTGGCGTTCCGCGTTGTGAACTCTTTCCATGTTCATTCTACATTTTCTTCATGTTCTTTTTCGCTTGAGACGCTTTCAATAACAACTCATTCGTTCAGAAAGTCGTTTAAGGTTGAAAATAAGATATCGTAGACACTTGAGCGTTCGCGGATTCACCGGTGTTAAATATGGGGTGATATATTACATATGCGTTTGCTGAATCTCCGCCCCTTTTGAATTCAAATTTGCTTTTCACATTGCGGTTTATACGAGAAAAATTAAGTGGATATAACACACGAGACCTCCTTCTGAATTGTGGAAAAATAGAAATTATAGAAGACACGCAAACAGGTGTTTAATCTTTCGGTCATTTAGAGGAATTACAAATGAGGAAAATGAGTTAATGAACTCTTAAATAGAGACATATTTGGAAAATATACATATCATGTAGATAACTGAGATATGCTTAATGACATATCAAATAAACGAGATAAAGACTGTAGAGCTTAAACTTCTACTGGATTTTATTATTGGATTAAAATGTGAGTTTTAAATGTGAAAATTATGAGGTCAAAACTGCTTCGCTGATAAGTTTTTTCGGAATAGTAAAATAATCTTAGGTGACTACAATCCACAGTGTTTTAATTAAATGTATACAAGCTGTCATAGTGTTCATTGTACTTATTTGCATAAATGTAACTAATGGATTAATTTACATACTACAGGTAAGTTAGTTAATTCACTTTCGGCGAGATAAAAAAGCGACTGACATAGCCAGATCCTTCTTTATTTTTTGTAGCAAGTATATTGTGGGATTGATAAGGGAAAAGTTTTTAAATGCATCTTTTTTTTACATTTTCATAAAAGCTTTTCGCTTTAGACCCAAGAAAATCTTTAATAAGTATGTACGTCCGTGTAGTCCGGTCTAGCCATTAACTGCTGTCCATAACATAATAACCACTGATAATGGGTCAAGATGTATGCCCTTATATGGGCCACTCCACGGGATGATATTTTTGACATAATTTCTTGTTACTGTATTCAAGTACAATAATATATTTTTCGTATAATTTGATATGTGATTTCGTCACACTTTTGGACCAACTATTGTTATTTTTACCGCGAAATGCATTAAAAACAATGTTTTCTGCTCAACTTTATGACGTCATTTCTATGAAGGACGTCAGCTTTCCAGTGACGCGTCCCATTAAAAAGTGATCATGAATAAACTGATACTTCCATTTTCTTAATAACATTAACAAAGTTATAGTGGTTTGTCTTTAAGTCTTAAGCGCTTGCTTAAAACCATTATACAGAAATTCCCACAAGAAAAAATTATATCATTTTATATCTTAAAAATATGCATCAAATTACGAGCGAATAACAAAATATTTAACATTTAAGGGCATGATTGTAAATGACGAAACAACTTAGAATCATGGTTTAAACATCTTATTAAAACAAAATCTTACCTGAAGGGAAAACAACACAAATCCACTGCACTAGCTTAACTATCCATTAATATTTAGATTTAACCGAGACACTCCGAGACACTCATTAACTCTTGAATATCTTTTTATGGACGGACATTGATTTTTTATACTAATGATATAAATTTAGTCTGTGTAGATATTAAATCCTATCATGTTATCAAGCTTGATTCGTCGATGTTAATTCATCAAGTCTAACCAAAATTTAAATCTGTTTAAGGTTTAATACAAATAATGTATTCCATAATCAAATACCGGATTAGTTTCGAAACCCATGTCGCTCGCTCTACGTACGACTTTTTCTTCAAACTTATTTATTTAATATCGGTCAGATAAAAACGTTTTTATGTAGGACTTTATATTTCAAATTTATACTACAAGGTTTTCCTACTTTATGCATAGGGTTTATCACAGGTGTTAACAAGACGTGCTCGGAATATGAAATGTTCAAAATATGGTTTGTTTGTGCGGAGACTTTAACGCAACATGATTCTTCAGGTTTTCGCTCTCACCATCAAATGCATTAAGCATTTTATTTTGTCGCTCCCTGAAAATCTCTCATCCGAAATAACAAGGAAATGTAACCAGTGAATTTTCGGGTAGAATGGATCTATACAATGTTATTTGATAGCTTCTGTTGACGTACCGGTGGTATTCTCATGGATTTGTGTTTTGGTACAAATGAGGACTTATGATATTTTAATTAATGATTTCCGGAGCAAGTGAGTATTAACATTAATGTTTATAATGATTTCTCAATACCGTTTTGATATTAGAAATCAATTGCAGTTAACAGGACAAAGAGCTTTTGAAAATGTACTTTTATCTTTATAAATACAGTAAAACTTTCAGCAAGTTGGTTCTATACGAGAATGTTTTAAAATTTAACAGACACAGCGGTCGCTAAGGGTTACTTGTCCCTTTGCAAACAAGGTGAATTTGGATACGCTGCTGATAAAACCTAAAAACTGGGGACACCAAACAGGGGACAGGGATTGTGAAGGACTATTAACTAAGTCAATCCAAGTCAGATATTTGCGAAAATTTGTTTGTTCCATGTTCCACTATATATACCGTCGTATGCGGAATAATAAAAACCTTTCGTGTCCGTGTCAAGCATCAAAATGCTATTTTTAAGACAGGCTGTAGTAAGTATGTTCTCATCTAAAATAAACTCAGATAAAATAGACTGGCGAATATTTATTTCACTGCTGATCATAATTCTCTTTATTTTATTTGAAACACATTTGAAATCAATTGCTTCGCTACCACGTATATCACAAATTTTAAGATCATATGCCAAAACGTAAAAATATATTTTTGATTTGCTTCTTACCAACGATAAAACCCCTTACTCTCTATATACGCATTTTATCGCATTGCGACCTTGTAGATCCAGATCCAGATCAGCCGACACATCATTTCCATCTGATCAGGATCTGATATGTTCGCATTGGTTAGAAATGACGTATTAATTAAAAAAGTAACAGTGTAGATCCTGACCAGAGGGCACAGAAATGCCATCTGATCAGGATCTGATATGTTCGCATTGGTTAGAAATGACGTATTAATTAAAAAAGTAACAGTGTAGATCCTGACCAGAGGGCACAGAAATGCCATCTGATCAGGATCTGATATGTTCGCATTGGTTAGAAATGACGTATTAATTAAAAAAGTAACAGTGTAGATCCTGACCAGAGGGCACAGATATGCCAGCTGATCTGGATCATCACTTTTCGCTCATGCCAAAAAGGCGGCTTTATGGAGTAAACGGTTAAATTTAAACGTCTTATAAAGAAATGTAGTAAACGGTTAAATTTAAACGTCTTATAAAGAAATGTAGTAAACGGTTAAATTTAAACGTCTTATAAAGAAATGTACCTATTAACTTAAAACAAAGAAACACATCGTTTATCAGCATTAACTTTCTTGTTTGTTCTTTAACCTGACGGTCCATTATGCACCTTTCATACATAAAATGTTACCTTGTCATACATAATTTACGGAGTAGGTAATTACATATTCACCGTGTAATTAATACTTAAATCGGCATGATAAAAAACATTTTGTGATGATCGATGCCTATACATGCATTTATCACGCTATTGTCTCTAATTTATTGCTAATTAATAATGATGATATAGAACCATAATCAAACAGGCTAAATGTCAGTTCATAAACATGTAAACGAAGATTTTACCTATGGCAAGCGGTGTGCACAATCAATCCGATATCTATACATTGTATTTATTAACTTTTGGAGCGTAACTTAATTAAATTAAAATGTACGCCCCTCGAAACAAAATCGAAAATAACATAATTTAAAGTTAAATGGACCTTTTAAATCGGTCCTAAAGAAAGAAAGCTACGTTTATTCTAAAATCTATTAACTTTTTACACATCTGCTTTGATATTGACAAAAAACCTTAACTAGGCTATTTTAGAGGGGTGAGGGGGCGCCGAAAGTGCTCCGTCTAAATCCGCCAATGACAAAACCACCAACGCGACAAATGCACTGTTGAATACTACTTCACAACTGAGCATCCTTCGCTATGCAATAATTAAACTGAACACGTTTAATTAATATAGCTTTTCAATGTGCTTCAATATCAACCGGATATCTTTTCAAAACGTTTAAAAGAGCTAGAGGCGAGCGTTAGGGTGCAATCACAGATACTTGTTTATTAAATGCCGGGAAATATATTCTTAATATTGCATTGCCTGAGATGCGTATTTAAAATATGAACATACCATAAAGCTTTACATGTACCTCTAGATAAGGGCATAAACAGAATGCTCCTTGAAAGGGATTTAACGTAGGTTTGAAATAAAATATGCTTTAAAAGTGAAGATTTGTTTTAGAATAGTTGTTCTTTTAACTGTATCTTTGCACACAACAGACAACAAGACTGTATTGTTTATACTTACCATTATTCTACACAATGTATTTTTAACGTAACAAATCTATTGCAATACCGATAAAGTGTGTTCTAAGAACACACCATGCACATATATACAATGTATTACGAATTTCATTGTTTTGTGTCGTTTACTATAACAAACTCTCTTGCATAATTATATTTGTGTAAAAATTAAGTAGCGATCAAACCAGGGCTAGGCGGCGTGGACAGTTATATGCATTTTCATTACTAATCATGAACAGGTTCAATCAAACCGAGCTCGCACTATTTAGATATTCTTCGCGTTTGTTGGCGTTCAAATATCTTTTTATTTATTTCGTGATTTAACTGTCAAGAACTTTGACTGGGTTTTTTGCGATCAGGTGGTTTTAAAGTTATCAACAAGATATGGTGCCTATTACATTTGTCACTTGAGACCAATTCAACATATACAATGTATAAACTGTCTGAGCATTTTTGCAATGTAAACAATCCTTAGACACTGTCTTATTTGCATTATCTTTCTTTTCAGGAATTAATTATGGAGGATTATTCGACCCAAGTGATACATATTGGGGAAACAAGTGATATAGTTAGTTTGGAGTTAGTCCAGCATCAAAAGGTAAGGCAAGATTTTTCTGCCGCCATATGCTTTGACTTGGTGTTGTTTTTATTTGGCCAAAGAGGACTTCATATCTCATCTGTTTGGTATCACAGAACACATGCTTGTTTATATTTCAAGGACGAGCCAGTTAAGCCACAGGGAGCGTCAAAAGCGGTGCATGAAACTCATTTCGTAACCTAAGTGCAACCACGGTATAAGTACCTTCAAAATTAGAAAGAGATATAAAGTTATTCCACGAGGGTGACGATTTGCTTTTGTGCAACATTTTTCCATCTGCAGTACTTTTAATTTAAAAGCATTTATGTCACTAGCTCTTGGAAAGTCCAAATTCTCGCGTTCGCTCATTATACCAAGTTTTGAATAAGAAAAGTAACAAACAACAAAATTATACACTAAATCTTAAAGATCATTTCTATTTCTCCTTTTGAAAGTGAATATGGGTCATTAATAACAAGAAGTAGTATAAAGAATTATACAAAATGTCAACATCGCAAAACTTATTAATGATTATGTCAAAATCCTAAAATCTGGAAACAGTCGATATAACAGATTTCTTTGAGCTTGGTGTAAAATCTGCTTGTTGTTATTCATATTCTGGGCTGAAGGTTATAAAGCTGAGATTGGAAACCAGTCTCAAATCTCAATCATCTGATTGGCTGAAATGGCGAATGAGATTTAAAACTGGTTTCCAAGCTCAGTTTTATAACCTTGGGCACTGAATTCTTAAACTGCGAACTCATAATTTTCGTGTGGTACTAGTTTTCGTTTTTGATTTAGTGGAATCCACGAATTTTTAAGCCACAACAAAATATATAATTAAAATAAATTAAATATAATGTAAATGTAATGTAAACATATTTTGGAAAATGAAAAAAAAACACATGACTTTTAAGCTCCCAGTGGCTAATTGTTTTGCCACTGACCGTTCCTATGCGGTAACTACTCGGGTTTTCTTTCTCGTTAATTGTTTGTGGTGTCTATTTTGAAATTGATCACTTATCCATGCTCTTTTGTCCTCTCCAATTGTTATCTGTGTGGGGAGGCTGTGTCTGGATATGGCCATTCCTAATATGCATATTTCACTTTTTATGAAACCAAGACAATGCTGTTTTACCGAAAACTACCAAATTTTACGCCCACGAAAACTAATGCATTTACAGATTTATTTCCTTTCAAATAGCCTTAACATATAGTCAGTACTGTTATCAGTAAAATAACCCGTTACCGATGTCATGCAGTGATTGTTACGTATATCAGGGCTATCCGATCAACCTGTTCTGGGGTTGTCTCAATTGGTTGCGTCGCAGGAATTGCAGGGCTAGGCTCTGTCGCCGTGACGGTGCGGGTTCGCTCCCAGCTAGAGGCACTATCATTTTAAAGTTTATCATCCAAAAGTGAATTTAATGATACGGGAGGATTTTGATGACCTTGATAATTGACCGCTTTTTCAGAGATGCAATTTTGTTTTCGTTCATTTTTCATTATACCGCGACTTTCCTCGGGGATACCAAAACTAATTTCAAGCCAGACAGTTTGTTTTGGCATTTTAATAAGTGAAGGAAAAATCAGTAAAACTGTTACAATTTAATTTGTTAATCAGTAAAACTGTAAACCGTGTCTGGAATTGAATATTCTTTCGCTTTTGAAAAATGTCTACACAGAACAGTGTAAAGCCCCGGTTTTAATGGAAATAGCAAGTTTCAGATACCAAGTTTTAGATACAAACTAGATTGCATAAACATAACTAATTAATAATTAAATCGAAAACACACTTAACAGAGTAATAAGAAAACCCGATATAACCATGTTTTATCCATCTATCTTGCAGTGACCGTATAACCCAATAAAAACAGTTTTGCTTCTAATCTGATTTTAAGTTCACCATACGGGTCGGCAGAAAATATAATATATCATCACTAAGTGATGTAACAGAAGTCTGGACTAGGCAGCAAGTAGTACAATTGATAAAATTTTCATTTATCAGTTCCAATTACATCCCGTGATGGTAATATGCTTATTTTAAACCATGCAGAATGTCAATAATTGTGGGTGACTATAATATAGGGACACTTGAACTGTCCTTTGAAGGGATATAGAAGGTATGTACTGTGTCTGTCTCTTGCATGGTTGACTAGGCGCTGCCGTCGTATTAGTATGATTTTCGAGTTATCGATACATTTATTTTCGTTTTTACAACATAGCAGAAGTATTGCTTGAGATAAGTGTTATTTTGGAAATGGTAACGAGTGTTAAACAATGCTCCTAGCCGCCAAAGAGTTCACAAAACACAGTTTTCTGTAAACAAAAGCAAAACCATCAAACAAACCATTTTCCATAATGAATTGCGTTTTTATATTCAGAAAACAATATGGTTGCACTGAAAAAAATATATGCCGCGTGAAGAAGTTTAAGGGGGAGATGACTGACTGGATAATTATGTTAAATGAATAGTATTAACAGGTTTGAATGCCTCTAAATATGATAAATTTCACTGAATTGTAGACTGTTAATTTCACTTAAACTGATGTGGTCTTCTCTAGTCGAAAACTTATTGTATGCTAATTATTATGAATATTCATATGCAGTTCCATTACTGCTCATGAACAGGCTCAATTAAACCGAGTCTGCAATATTTTGAAATACGTCGTGTTCGGTTACAAATAAAATCTTTACTTTTGTAATTAAAATTATATCTGGAAACTACATAAACCGACTTTAATCTCCAACTCCCGGAGAAACAGTCTCTTTTGCGCGTTACCAAGAGACGTAGAGATGATCTCTCCCATCAAGCATCTGCTATTTTAATGTGAAATCAATTAATGATACCGTGAACTAAATAATTATAGCACGTCGTAATGAGACAAAGTGATATTTGCTTATCAAAATATCCGGATCAAATTAGCGGGTAAAGTGATCACTGAAACAACATTGACTTGAAATAGATTGCAGAAAAACAATTTTTGACAAACAAATTGACAGCTGATGTCGTCCACGAGTGCAAAAAAACTCAATAACTACAAAACAGTTCTGTTGCACTTATTGCCTTTTTTCTCTAAATAGGCGATGTGTAAACTATATTTAATGGTGCTTTCATTAGAAGCAAAAATCGAATCGAACCATTTGGGTTCTCTAATTTGTTAATTGTTTTTTGTGTTTATTTTGAAAGCCCATGCTCTCTTTTTTCTCTACTTCTTGGCTGTATGACGAGGCTGTATCTTCTGGATTTGTCCATTCCATTCCATCATAGGCATTTTCGGTCTTGTTTCCATATGTTTGCCGACAAATAATACATTTCAGTGTCTATGAAATTTAATTTGGCATACAATTTTAGCGTTTTCTGTGCTCTGACATGATTAAAAAACTCATACACACTATTAAGAAAATCATAATTTATAATATTTTATTTGCACAGAAAGAGAGGGGAAGACATCTCATTGCAAACAGTGAAATATACCGAGTGGTTACTGTTTTTAGTTGTGCCACTAGGGGTTTAAACCAGGTTCTATGATGCCCCAACTTGTTTTCATATGAAATAATAAATAGTCTTGGTGAATAAGCTCCAATCCAACCATGCAAGAGTAAACTCTGGTTAAAATTGTTTATGGATCTGTTAATAGAAACATTTAACAACATATCCAATAAATAGAAGTTAATTACGATAAATCTTAATAGACTAAAATTATTTGAACTGACGAGACAGACACTTAAGAAGTAATCCGATTCAAATAAAACTATTTTATTGGTATTTAAAATTTTCATTCATCATACATGATGGGGATTCAACGCACCAGTCGTATTTAAAGCCACCACACCTTTTTGTTTCGATGCAATCTTACGGAATTTTATCTTCCAGCTGAAATTCCCAAATAGTTTATTGCTAATTAATAGTTGTTTTAGAAAATGTGAAATATGCATTTCAAGAATAGCCTTGTGGGAAAACATACCCTTCACAAGGAGCCAAAAAGAATAGAGGCAAAGAGAGCAGGTGCATTATCTTCTGTGGTGTCTGAAGTGAAGATGAAGTTAAAGAGACATACCGTCGCCTTGGTGCAATTACTGTTTATCTTCTCCATATTTCAGTGGTACTTATAGGCCACCGTTCTTGCACTAAGGTGACGATACAATCTTTAAAGCAAGTTTCCAATAACTTGTCTCTGAACATTCAGTCAGTCCTTTTATGAGTTACACTCTTTAAAGGTTTTACAAGTTTATTCTTAAAGGCAATTTCTTTGGAACTGTATTCGCTGATGTTAACTTTAGATTTTATGACGTTTTTGTCGTGTGTATATCCATGCTTTTGCATACAACGTTGTCTAGAAGGCGGGTATGATGGAGTTGATTCACCAAGGCAACCTGTACATTTACTGGGTTTAAATAAGTGAATTATGCAGAACAGGAATTGCCACACCCAGAGGATATCCCCACGCAGCCGAATGTAGAGAGAATGAGAGATCATGGTTTATAAAATGATTAATTTCAAAATACACAAAGAAAGCCGGGGCAAGTTTGTTGCTGCACCCCTAAACCTGGCTCAAATCCAGTATAATATTTTTTGCTACCGACAGTTCCGTGACCGCAAAACAGTAAAACTGTATATGCATAAAGTGAAACTAATTCATTATTCAATCGACAGTCATATTTGGAATAAACATTATATTGTTTATTGTATACTTGCAGCATCTATCAAAATGATACAAAATACTTTGAATGGTAACCAAACACATTGTCGATGATACATTTTATTCATTTCGTACTTTATGTCATCATAGTAACTGCAGTCTGAATTTTACCTTATTTCATTTCTCCTTTATTTGAACAGGAAGCGATCTCATTTGTCAAGCAATAATACTTCTAATTAGGATTCGAAATGAATGACTATGTCCTCAAAATATAACGAAATGGGCAGCAACACTTCAAGCAATATTAAAACGTCGCAATTGTCAATTAGTGAAAAAATTGCCTGGCAATATCCTCTATCAAAATGACGTCAAAATCGATGTTTATTTTATGCTTTCCGGTGAGTTAAAGAATCTTCTCGGTGAAATAAAAGGTTGAAACTCTTGACTGTTATTTTGATGTTCACTGTCCATTTTACGATGACACCCATACGCACATAATATTCCCTAAAAGAATGGTTAGTTCAATCATTTAGGGCACACTTTTTTAACTAGTCAGTTGAACGTAGGAAAGAAATACTTGAACCATATTATTTTTAACAGTCTTCAATTGAAGTACGACACGACTTTTTATGGCCTCCACAAAAAGCGCGAGTGCGAATTTTTTAGCTGTACCGCGGCCTCGGTTTGAAAAGATGTCAATTTTACACCATGATCAGGTAAAAACCAACATGAAATCACTGTTTTAAAGTCATAATGTCTGGGGAAATATTTTGAATGAAAAAGAGAAGTGTATGAATTTATCGAATGTCTGGGGAAATATTATGAATGAAAAAGAGAAGTGCATGAATTTATCGAATGTCTGGGGGAAATATTATGAATGAAAAAGAGAAGTGTATGAATTTATCGAATGTCTGGGGAAATATTATGAATGAAAAAGAGAAGTGTATGAATTTATCGTCTGTTGCATAAACCACATTTCATCACCTTAGTGCAAAAACGGTATAACGCCCTCTTAATTTATTGATACTTTTACCTAGTTTGCACTAAGATGAAGTTTTCAACTTCACCGAAATCAATTAATCAAACGCTCGATGACAGTTTCATTTAACAATGTTTAAAATTAATATAATGTTATGAATGAGAGAAAGGTTATTGTGCTAATAACACCAGTCAGAAAAAAGACAGATAAAGATGGGTGTATTTCTCAATGTCAGATGCATTATAATATATATTTTTCATTTATAATTTGAGACTATCTTGAAACATCATTCAACATGGAATTGAATTACGTGATTGTATTATCTTAGACGAATTTGACAACGCGACATTACGTCTCTTCGAATTGAATCACAATTATGAAAAATTATTATCTGAACAAAGGGCAGTGTTATCTGTCAAGATGGTGAGCCCTTTCCAAAGAACAAGCCAATATTAATGCAGTGTGGTTATAAAAATGGACATTATGCTGTTTTTTTTGCCTGGAGCTTTTTTTTCTGTACGACATTGTGTTTCCAGCTAAAATATTGTTATGAGTGATATTTCAAAAATGCAACACACATCACGTGTGAGGTCAGAGAAAATTAAGTTAAATGTTAAGATTGACGAAAAGGGAACTGAAAGTCACCGAACACAAAAAATAAGAAATACTGCAGGCTCGGTTTGGTTGAGCCTCTTCATCAAAGTAACGTCAAAATTTGCTAATTTTGTCTAGAAACAATACAGAGTAAAAGCTCTTTTGTGAGAGATATTTAAAACTTATAAAATGCTACTGAAAAATGCAGAGATCCTTATTAAATAAGGAATACAATTATGCTTTAATAGATTTAAAATACCTTTTTTGTATGATTTTATATAAAGTATACTTTGAGTACTGATTGTACTCCGTTGTGACTGAGTTCATCGATTGGGCAAAACACACATAGTTGATGGTTTGGATATTTCACAGATTGTGTCAAGAAATTCTTGCTGCATATCATAATATCCTTACAATGAAACATTAAAGTAGCTAGACCTTTCAATGTAAGTTTAAGAAAAATGATTAAATTTCGACGACTTTGTGTTGTATTGTTTTAATTCACAAGCTCTTATGATCCTCAAAGTATCAGTATATCGCTAAACGAATTGTTTTTTTTCCTGAGGCACAAACAGCATCAATGAATGATTAATTTTATTACCACTTTCGCTAGAATCTACTGGGAGGAGTTTGCGATTCTTTTATTTTGAACTTCATTTGTGATATAGATCACCGAGCACCTGCCTGTTTACATGATAGTTCTATTTCTGTTAGTGTCATTGAGTGTGTTACGTATCTTGAATGCAATATTTCGGGTAAGTTGGGTTGGAATTAATTCACCATGACAACTTGAATTGTTCTATTTGTGCACTCTGGTGGCCGTTAAAAGTCTCCTCGTACATATAGTCAGTACTGTTATCAGTAAATAACCGGTAACCAGTGTAACAAAGTGATGATTCCGTTTATCAGATAAACCTTTTTCGGTTAGCTCTGTAGCGTAGAGCGTGATCGGAATTCCATGGCTAGGCGCTGTTGCCGTACGGCACGAGTTCGCTTCCCTGTAGAGCCAATATCATTTGGGGCGCGTCACGGGAAAAGGTACATTCAGACAGTTTACGTCAATCCTTGAAATGACGTCATAAAGTTGAGCAGACGACATTAATTACTATGCACTTCGCATTAAAAATATCAATTTATCGTCAAAATGTGTAAGAAAATCACTTTTTAGTTATGAGAAAACAACCGATAGTTGTAATTTTATTCTAAATATAGTAACAACTAAAAAGTCTCAAAATATGACCGAAGGTACCTTTTCCCGCGGCGCGCCCCATTTAAGAATCTGGTTGGAACCCCCAGTAGCAAATTTGTTTTACAAATTACAGTTCCACGACGGTATCTATTAAAGTTATATTTTTCGTTAATAGTTTGTGGTATTCTATTTTTAAAATAGAATAGACGTATACTCATAAACGCAAATTACCGTTCCAAGGCGGTATCTATTAAAGTTCTGTTTTTCGTTAATAGTTTGCGGTATTCTTATTTTTAAAATAGTATAAACGTGTACTCTCTCTATATATATAGTTTGGCTGAGTGGAGTCTATGTTTTTAACATATGGCTTTTCCTGATATGCATGTTTCCTATGCTAAAATCTATCCCTGATATGAATATTATATTATAAAAGCAAACATAGATAAATTTCAATTTGATATTGAGGAAGTAAATGCGTCTTTAAAACATAATTGATTTGTTGAAAAAGATTTATGATGTATAGTGTCAAAATCCAAAATAGGAATTCAGGGAAATCCAATTTGAGCCTATTTAAGACTTTAATTTATAAAACAAGTTATTAATATATCGTTAAGACCGATAGACATGATTTCATAACCCGTAGGAAATATGGTATTTCTAAAGAAAACACTAATACCTCATACTGATGAAACATTGATTTGGCAAAAAACAAAACCAAGGAATTAAACTATAACAACCCTCAAAATCCAATTGTAGAGTACGTTTTTTATGTTAGTTTGTCAATTGCGTTCAATTTTGATGGGTTTAGTAATTAAAAAATCTTGAGGTTTCTTTCGAATCAAACATGCAGCAAATCAAGATGGACATACTAAAGCAGTTTGAAGATTGTTTCATTGACATGAGATTGCTCAGATCTTTTTAATGACATTACGTTTACTTGTTTACTATTAAAACAATTCAACGCCCTATTGGATTCAATTAGAACTGTGATATTAAACCTTAATTTGCTTATGATGTTATTAGTTTTGATAAAATTGTATACTGCTTTAGTGGTTCTCTAAATCATAATCGCCAAATAAGCTTTAGTGTCAATATGTACAACAAATTAACCGTATTGTAATGCAAACCTTCGAGGTCAAAAGACGTTTTTACAATGAAAGACATATGAGACACTTAATCGAAGTAAGTTAGACGAAAGACTTAACAGATTTTAGTCTCAGGATGTTGCCTGTTTTCAGTATTTCGGAGATTGTATATTTAAATAATATATTTCCATACGGGTTGTGTAATCACATTTTAGAATAACGAAAATAACATTTGTATATGTTCAAAGTTGCAATACGTTGCAGTAAAAGTATTGTTCAAAGGTTGCTGAGGTACAGGTAAACATAAACTATCTCAAACGACCAAAACACTCTCTGAGATAAACATCTACTTTTTATTAGATTTGGAGTCTCGCGAAAGGTACATGAAAATGCAATAATCTTTGGAAAAAAAACACAAAAGTCAAAGAAAACTGCCACTAACTCTTTATAACTACAAAATCAATGGACATCATGCTGATAATGAGAAAAAAACCTTAATGAGAGAGAGAGCGATATTTGCTAATCAGAACATCACGACCAATTAACAACATTAATGCTCTGTATGTTCGTCATGAAATGAAAATAGATTCTTGGAGGAGATACCAGGCACTGCCAATGGTAGTTGATATTTACATCATTTCTAATGGCATTCAACGAGGCTAATCTAAACTGATACCGATTTTATTTATTGCTCTGTGGCTACTGACCGTTCCATGGCGGGAACCACGCTAGTTCTCGGCTTTGTTATATGTTTTCGAGGATAATCTAAGCTGATACTGATATTATTTATTTCTTTGTCGCCACTAATCGTTTCATAACGGTAACAACGCTGGTTTTCGGCTTTGTTTTATATATTTTCAATGCTGATACTGATCTTTTTATATATTTTTTCTTTAGCCACTGACCGGAAATGGTGGGAATTATGCTGGTTCTCGGCTTTGTTTATAGTTTGAGATATTTTGACTATAGTATGGTAATGTATCACAATAAGGTTAATTGGAGACAGTTTCGAAAGATTATACAACAGTATAGTAAATATTTTTGTTATTATGTTGCGCGGATTGCGTGGTGGATTTTAGTGGGGTTTTTGTTTTGGACGTCGGGGGGGGGGGGGGGGGGGGGGGGTTGACGGAGGACGGTTTAACAGTGTATCGATCATTTGGAGATTTTCTTTTAAAATTATAACCTCATTTTCTGTATCATCCAGAAAAATGAACACTATTCAATGCTATCTGCTTAATGTGATCTGACGTAATTCTTTAAATATCGTGAATAATCCAATCAAACATTTGCCCATCACGCGATTCAAATGCACATTTATTGCGTTTTTATTGCTTTTAGAATGCAAGTATGCAAGTCCCGTTTATTCTTTGCGTTTTTTAGATGAAGTTATTATCGTCTACACAGTAATTGATATTTGTAATTATGGAATAAACAATGCAGTCCCCATCTGTATGTCGGATAATATTGTTTTTCCATCATTAAGCGACTAGAGTTTGCTAATCACGACCCTATCGGACAATATAAACTGCATTTTGAATGATGATGGAGAATAATAAAGACTCATTGTCTAAAATTAAATGCAATTGAGAATCCTTGCTAGACGACAGTGACGTAATATGATGTATGACCCATGCGTGCAACCACTTTCTGTTTCGTGTAATGATTCCATACAACATACAAACCACTTCGTTTTACCACAATGTTGCTTACAATTATTTGCAATAAGAAATATAGGACCTCAGACGAGTTGTTATACTACAAATATTCAATGAGTTCAGAAATAATAAAAGCACAAATGCAAAAAGCGTCTATAACGTAAATGTAGAAGTTTTCTATATCATGAAAAAGGCAAAAGGCCGAAACATTGAACACGTAAGTGTGAAGAGAAAAATTATGTTTTAAATTATATTTATCTTTAATAGGTTGTTAATATTCTGGAAATTGTTATTTAGCGAGCTTCTTTCGAGCTTATAAATAAATTTCCTGGGCGAGTTTAAAAACTCATTTGTATAAAATGGCTGCGTGTGAAATGCGTGCGCCATCTTGACAACGTTGACGTCACATCTTAAAATTGTAAAAACTGTTTTTAGAAAAAAATTGGTTATATATATTATTAAGTTCTCCTTAATAAGCACTAGAAGCTTGAACCTCCAGATGTGGCGTAAAAGAAAAGCTGCCTGCGATATTTTCCCTTTTTCACGACTTTAACATAACTTTAATTCATGAAAAACACAATTGTTTTTATTTCTTAATTTTCTTTTCGTTGTAAAATAAAAAGAATTTTTGGACGATATTGTTGCAGTAAAGACATTAAAAGGTTGGCGATACCCATTAATATTTTTTTTCTGTTTTCCCGTTTCACAGAATCAGAAATATTTAGAAAAACGTTATTTGATTAAGTTTCATTCCGTTCCAGTCTTATGATAAAGAAAACTGACGATTTCTAAATTATAAAATGGTTTCACATATGGTAAAAACGTTTTGTTATCATATAAGGTTTTAATGACTGTTCAACAGATTGAAATGAATACTAATAGCTTTTTAATTACCAACCAATAATTACAATTGATTTTGAGAATAACATCCTCTGATTGTTAATTAAAAAACTTTTCATCATAGCAGCAACAAAAATGAGATGTAATGCCGTATGATAACAGATTCCAATTTCCTGGTGTGATTACAAAACAATATCACTTAAAAGCAATTATGCCATAATACCGCATGAACAATTATGAATGAAGAAATGCAGAAGTGGTTATACTGTTGATTATAAAAACATCATTCTGAATTCATTGAACCACATTAATGAGATTTAAACATTTAAACAATTTACACTTCTTATTGACTGAATTGCAATTAATACTTTAAATGTATTTAAACAGAACCGATAACATAATAGTAGGTTCGATTTGAAATGTGTATGTGTCACAGTGGAAAATGCAAGCAAGTGTTTCAATGCTTAGCATCACAAATTTGTATATATTGAGGCGTTAGAATGATAACTAAACGAGTATTAAGCAGGGGTTTTATGTTCATAATAATATATGCACAATTAGCATACAAAAATGGCAAGAACACTCATTAAAATTGTTTAGGTAATTTTAAGGAGGGCGTGCCCCACATATCACAACCATAGCTTTGTGGCTGTGTCAGATACGTAGAAACAAATCAAATTTTAATATTGGTGTAATATTTCGATGACGTGACGCTTTTAAACAAAGTCTAGTGCGTTAGCTTAAATTATATTAATATTAAAAATCATCTTGCTTGTTTAAAATATAATCTAAGTGTTATGTAATCAATGGTCTACTCACCTCAGTTTTTATGTTGTAAAGATTCTTAGACTAGTCCATTCAACACTGGTAGTCTATTACCTGAAGTGATACATGTAAAATGAAAAATATATTTAACATAGCTTACTTAAAAGGACATACTATTAAAACAGCTATCGGCATATTAAGGTATATGTTATTATCATATAACTTAAACAGACATATCTTTTCGGAAATAAATTCAACAATCAGAATTGTTACGAAATATAAAGCTAGAATAAAAAATGTTCGTTTTCTTTTTTCATACAATGTATCAAAACCTTTTGGAAAACAAATGATGTTGTCATCATCGAATAATTTGCAGAAATGTTATACGGTGAAAACAAGGTTTTAGGCTCCATATCTCACAATTTCCCAGTAAAATGTTTGGTAAAATGCATCATTTCTTCAAAGGTCACTGGGCGGCAGTAATCAGCAAAGTGACTTAAAACGGTGAGAACGAAAACTGGACAATAGAGTGTGGTCGATGGAACATTTAGTTGAAAAAGAAAACATTCTCTTTGCAGAGTATATAATAGTGACTTAAACGACCAACGTCCATCAATCGAAATGGCATTATTATATAATAGTTGTTTGAAATAAAAACACAGATAGAGTTCAAATCCTACAGAATCCACTCTTTCGAAAATTATTTATCGCGAACAATCATCGGGGTGTAATTTCATTTAATACAAATTGCTGCTGCAAATAAAACTTACTATAAGCTATATATTTCTCTTTCAATTGACATTTTAGGGTTTTGTATGTTTGAGAATTAATGTCCATTTAAAACCTTGTGGGAGAGAAGGAGAGGAAAAACCCCATAAAAATAGAAATAAAATCAAATGTTTCCCAACAATGATGTAATAAAAGAAAACATGTGTATAAACAGGTCTCTTTTTATTGAGCATAAAATGCAAGTTTTCAATATATCAAACTATAACTTGATTTTGTGTTTATTTATGCGCACATTTTGAACCTGATTTTACATTTTTAAGGGATTCACCAAGTCTTATATATGTTGCTACAAAGTATATTGGTCTTTTAGAGCAAAAGGTTGTGAATAAAAGAAAACCAAGCCCAAAATTGACCATTTAAAACTCATGCTCTATTTTCCTCTCTTCATTTCTGTGAATCATTTAGGACCGGTACCCAGCAAAAGTTCTATCAACTTGGACTCAGTTTCTTAAGTCAGAAGTACCATGTTAAAGTAAAATCGTGTGAATACAAAACATATTAATATAGATTGTTTCACTTTTGATGAATATTCTACATTTCAACCGTAGTCTTTCATTTTGCAAGACTTGAACACCGAAACTCTACATGCAAGAAGAATACAGCAGACTTGGTTTTAATGAGTCTGTTCATGGGACAGCAATCCAAACGTCCAAGCTGTCCAGACTGGGTTAAGCGAAACTCAATTTTTGCAACAGTAAACATTACCAATTTTTATCCATCCCTAACGACAGGACTGTGCATATGATGTTGAGATGTTATATGTTTTAATGCGTGTCATCTTGGAGGCTGTGCTCTCTTGGTATGGCCTTAAATGATAGTACGCATATTTATCCATTTTATGTAATATGGATATACTCAGAAACTTCATCTGTCTTAAGTAATTCAAGTTTACGGTGAGATTAACAAAGACCACGCGAGAGTATTCAGACCAGACTTGTAAAAAAGTGTCTGTTCTTATAAAGCATTGATCTATTGTGTCTGGCTTCCAGACAGTTTTCCCGAAGCATTGATCTATTGTGTCTGGCTTCCAGACAGTTTTCCCGAAGCATTGATCTATTGTGTCTGGCTTCCAGACAGTTTTCCCGAAGCATTGATCTATTGTGTCTGGCTTCCAGACAGTTTTCCCGAAGTGACAAATCATACAACTACCCTGATCTTTAACATAGTGTTGCAGTTGAAGTCACTAATACTTTTTTGCTGCGTGAGAAGGCAGTGTTTTCTGGGTTTAGCAATTCCAGGGTTGGAGGTTATAAAACTTAGATTGGAAACCAGTCTCAAATCTCAAGCATCTGATTGGCTGAAATGGCGACTTGTCGCCATTTCAGCCAATCAGATGCTTGAGATTTGAGACTGGTTTCCATGCTCAGTTTCATAACCTTGGTCACTGATATGCATATTTTACTTTTTTGTACTCGTTCGTTCAGATAACACAGACTTGCAGCATTGTTTGGCTTTTATGCAGTAAGAGATGCTGACTGACAAGGGAATAATTTTCACCCCTCCTTACTCCAGACATAAGATTTCTATCCGCATCTGTTCGAACTTCTTATTTATTAAATTATATGTAGCGCATCATTCGTGATCCAGATAAGGTCATTTGAGAGCAAAAAGTAAAAGTGGAAGAAAAAATGTGCAGACAAAATCCTTCTTATATATTATCTTACTTCTGCCTTAAGCGACTGACTGGAAGTTCATAGATCCTTGGCTGAGTACACGTCCCAAATGTTTCACGGAATTGTCGCGATAATGTGCGATAATGTGCGTTCGGAAGAAAGATGTGCAAACAAAATTTCCCAAATATAGAATTGATTGCATTAACCAAACCATTTTAAACGTTTTATTTGCTGTACGTTGTCGTTCCTGTGTAGGTAATGAATATTTTATCTTAAAAGGCAAAAACGCATTCCGGTGTACATTGCATACCATGTCTAAACAAGTAAAAGGTGATTTAGTCATGGGGTACTCAAAATATATCAATGTTTGCTTAAGTCGAACAGATAATAACGTTTAACTTTGCAGGTTTGTTTACTTTTAAAACTACTTGTAATATCAAACACTTGAGCACAAAGCCTCTCACTTGATGTGGTGTGACCTTCAATTGAAAATATATAATAAAACTAAGGTAAAGAGAAATTGCTATGGGATTGTGATTATTATAATAGATTATTGATATAGACAAAGGACATGTGTCTGCTCTGTAAACGTTGGCAGGGGGGACCTCAGCTGGTGTATTATTATTAATGTTATTGGGGACACTATATGAAAGGAATATAATATGAAGATGTTGTCCTAGTTTGTATTTTGTGAGAAAACTAGGTCACACAAACATACAACTCATCAAATATTTGCACCTTAATTAAAGTTGAATCCATTACTTACATAATTTACATAATGGGCACGCCACGGGAAAAGGTACCTTCGGTCGTATTTTGTGGCATTTAAGTTGTTACTATATTTAGAAAGAACTTACAATAATATATTATTTTCTTATAACTAAAAAGTGATTTTGTTGCACATTTATTAATAAAATGGTATTTTAACCGCGAAATGTATAATAATAAATGTCGTGTGCTCAACTTTTCGACGTCATTTCAAGGATTGACGTCAACTGTCCGAAGGTACCTTTTCCTGTGACGCGCCCCGTATTTGAATTTGTATGTACTGTGTACTTCTTAAGGTCGATTTGATGCTTATTTATGAGCAGCGTTGTGAAGTATGAGGTCAATGTGAATTGACGAATTTCGTTCATTTTTCATCAACCTCAATAACGGAAAATGTAATCATCTAATAGCGAGGGGCAAAGACAAAATTAACGGTGGTGAAAATTGAAACCCTACTTTACCAGTTAAGCGTAGATAATGGATCTCGTTTTCTACACATTATGTGATATGATCTGTTAACACCGGCCTTTTAATATAAGGTCTATAATACAGTATACCCGGTAGTTCTAATGACAATGTTTAGGGTTATTAACGTCGCCAATTCAATCCTAGTTAATTTGTTGTCATTTTAAAGTTAGATTTTTCTCTGCACGCCATCTGGGAGGCGCTTTAATGACTATTTACTTTAATGACAATATTATAGCCTAAATCATTAAGGACCTAAACGTAGATGGATAAATAGCAATGCGGTTTAAATAGATTCTATAAACAAAATAGTATGAATAAATAATAATAAAAGCGATTTCGAAGCAGTATTTGTAATTCTGTCTTGGAAGGCATTCATCTCATGGCTTCTTTTCATAGTAGAATCGTTAACAGTTCGTAGCCGGTTTTTACCAATATTGTTATACCAATTTGTTTGTTTTTCGTTATTGTCTCTTGGTAATAGATGAACAAGCAGCTTTGAAATCCTACGAATATGGTATATAATGAAGTATGCAGGGTAGGTTTGATAAAGCATGTTCATAAACAGTAATAAAAATTCATATAATTGGCAAAAGCAGAATGTGTTTGCCCTTACGATAAAACAAAAAACAGAATGGAATTTTGACATGAGATCTGAAAAAATAGTTCCTATCTATGACAGTCAACGCCGAAGGCAAAAAATTAAGAAAACGCAGGCAGTATATCCTTGGGGTGATTGAAATATTCCCAAATTTATATTGGCTGGGATATAGGAGAGATTCATGACTACGTAGTAAATACCTGTTAATGTGTATCACGTGGTGCACATTATCTAGAAGGTTGGGCAAGAAATGTAAACAATGGCTATAGAGCATATGATAAAAAGTTCCCAAAATGATGATGCAGATGATTAATATCGCTCAAGAAATTATATCCGGGCATTCAAAAAGATACCTTAAATGTAAAAAAGAATAACAATAAAAGAATGAAAACAAGACTTTGACAAATTATTTAAACTACCAGTATAAATCATATTTGTTATCATTTTTATTAGTATATATACAGTGCCATTAATAATATATTAGTATGGAACAACATTGGTAGAAGTTTGTAATTTGATGTCATAAATTTGTGTTTAATTAATAAAAATATATGCACTATATTGTTACATCACATATTCTTCATTTGTTCGTTTTATAATCCTGGCAAAAGGTAATACGAAGCTATTTTACAAATAACAGTCCCCGGTAGTTAACCAAACAAATTATTCAGCTTTTGATGCAAGTGGCTTTAAAACTTGGTGGTATGTTGTTCCAATAACTTTGAACTTTTTCATGCCTGGAAACTATGTTCGAGTTCCTAGGAGGTGTCTTTTGGCTCACTTATCAGAAATAACATCAATAGAGTTATGTAGCTAAATAATGTTAATATACTGTTATCTAAAATTTACACACATACTTATTACGGACAAAGACTGAACATTGGATGTAAAACAAACTTACCTGCTGTAAATTGTCGTTGAATAGAATTAATAATTTATAATGATTTAAATTTTTAATGACATCAGTTCAATTTGCTAGATATTTCTTTAAGTATAAACAAACACTCTTTATATATATAATCTAACAAAGAAATTGCAATGAATATGCCTTAATTAAGGGATTGCCACACTCCTCCCAACTTTGTTCATCGATAAAAAGAAAATTATCAAAATCTCAATAATGGCAAAATGCCGTTTAATGAAACTTTGCACAGATGAATGTTTCTAATGTATCTTTCTTTTGCATACAGTAAGAAACGTTAGAAAAATAAAGAAAAAAAGCTAGACCTAAAAATCCCTTAAAATTCTATTTACATAAATTCACAAAAACTAAGCGATACAAAACATAATTTTAAATTCCCACGTGAGCGCAATGATACTGACAAGAAAATGTTGTGCACTTTGTAAAACATTGTCAACTACTAAAAGAGATATCAGTGATTGTCATCCGTTTACGCGACCAGGAAGCGTCCAGAATATTGAAGGTCAAACACACTTTTACTAATATCTCGTAAAGTTTACATATGTAAGTCACGAGGACAAAATAAATTGTTGTCAGTATCATATTACTCATGTGGGCATTTAAAATGATGTTTTGTGTTGTTAAGTTTTTGTGAAATTATGTAAATAGAAGTTTAGGGAGTTTTTAGATCTCGCTATTTTTCTTTACTCTTCTAACGTGTCCTACCATCTGAAAAATAAAGATACATTAATAACATACATTTGTGCAAAGTTTCGTTTAACGGCATTTTGCCGATTTTGAGATTTTGATAATTTTCTTTTTATCAATGAACAAAGTTGGGAGGAGTGTGGCAATCCCTTAAATTAACAAAAATATTACCTAAACTGTAGTGTCGCTTGTAGTGATGGTATGATTTTGAGCTATAGATATAAAAGTGGTGATGATAAGTATATACGTTACTGTTTCAATCAGGCGCATTCTGCAGACTGATGCTTTCAATAAGTTCAATGAATGGTGCAACAGTTACATTATATATACATAAACTTGAAGAAAAAATAACCAAGGGAAATATCTGAAAATTAGTAAATTTTTAATGAGAAAACGTTATAAACTAGAAAGGGTTTACACATGTTTCTGCAAATAAGGTACTTTTATACACAAAGTAAACTGGAAATCACCTGTGCGTGAGTATTTGTATCAGGTACGGGATCTGGGTGATTTTCTATCGTCCAATTTCCACCAATAAAATGTTGCTACAGATGCATGTCCATTTCATTGAAAACTTTGCAGTCCACCCTTAACATGTATTTTCATTTGATTTTGGCTTTGGAAACCGTATAAAATACTCCACGCATAATTTCACTGTCTATTTACCAAGAGTAACAATTACATCAATTACATATACCATAACAACATTGTTTATTAGCTCAAATACTTTTTGTTACAGATAAATCATGAGAATACTTGCTGCTTATAATGCAAACTCTTCACAAATAATATCAGGTAGGGCAAATGCTTGCCGAACTAGCAACTGTTGTTGTGGTCAGTTCTTATCTGGGAATCAATTTTTAGAACATTCTCTACCTGTGAATCCTTCCTATTGAAATCACACATCATACAACACTCCAAAAATAAAAGTAATTTTAGAAGTACTATGAACATGTACTAGTATCTCGCTTAACGACCTTCAAAGGAATATTCTACTGCTTCATGTTCTTAAACCAACGACCGAAAGTTACTGTGTAATCCCTCGCTTAAATGTTTTATTTACATAGAAGTACATGTACCACTCTTCAAGGTCAGCTATAGGTATCAACTTTTTGATGACCGCCGTGAATAAAAGCTTCGTAATTCTTACAACCTTGTTGTCGAATAAATGAGATTTTTGGTTCCATTCATTATGCGAGCTTTTTGTTTGGTGGAAAGGATTAGGGGGTATAGTGTACAATAGTCACAGCATGCTTGTGGAACCAAGTGCTTCAGTCATGGAAGCGTTCGGTGTTATTACAATATTATTACAATGAATTTTACATCAGGGTGATTAAGTTAAAGCTTTATTATGTAAGAATAGACAAAACGCTGACGTATACATTAATCAAATACACTTAAACACAATGTAAATCAAGTTTATGACATGAAATGAAACAAGTGGAGATGTAGTGTCATTCAAACATCATATAAAACACCATACAGATCTACGTTATATACGAGAAAGAATTATTGTGCGGTCCATTGTCCAAATTGTGTTTAAAACGGTTACCAGGGTTTGGAATTTGTACGTGTAATGTAGAGGCTAACTATAACTGCGTCTGTCCATTACGGCCCATGAACAGGCTACATCAAGCCGAGACTGCAATATTTTGATATTTGTCGTGTTCGGTGGCTTTCAGTTACTTTTCCACCTATTTAAAAATCACAGTAGCGTACTGTCAATCAACGCTGTCCAACAACATTCTTTGAAGGTTGCTGAGCACGATACATATATAAGTGTAAATATTATGTAGCCCTAAACCCCTTGGCTAGGGGTCATCGATTTTAGGATGCATTTCTGTAACTGCCCATTAAAAGGCTTCATTAATTAAAGCGAGTCTGAAATATTTTGATATTTGTCATTTTCGATGTCTTTCAAAGTTCATATTTCATCTATTGCATGCGCATTTGCGCTCAGCTCGCCATAGGTAGACTACATCCGTAAAGCAAGACAGTACGGTACATGTTTTTGTAATAAGATTCTTGTTATCTATTTATTTAAAGCACAGATGGTTTAGTTTTTTTACGGATGTGTAATTGCCGATAGGACAAAATGCAATTTAAGGCAAGCAATGCTGTCACTAATTCAGATTCATCTGAATGATGGCACGATTGAGTTCGATTGCCGAGATGAAAATAAAGATATGGTCAATGAGGCGGAACGAATTGAGGAAATTACTTCAATTTGACTGTTTAAAGTGTGCGCTGTAAGATTTATGGTGCAAGGTTGTACTCTGAATGTAAATGTCCATTAATATTAGCACGGATTGAGGTAAATTTCAAGATTGATGTAAACATCGTCAGTTTCTTGTACAGAGTTTGCAATGCAACTGAACAAGATTTACATATTTCAAAAGCATGTTGTATAAAATCAGCTCTACGTGTAGTAATAAAACGTATTTTAATTTCAATGAAAAATGAACGTATATGAAACAGGTCATGCATTTAAATTATTTAGTTTTATCATCGTATTGGCTGAAATTGTAAATTTGTAGAATAGCTTAGCAGGCTGCAGAATTTACTATCACTATCAATTATAAGCCAGGAAAAATGTTTTTCTAGGTCTTCCTGGACAAGGATTGATCATTTAACCCCATTACTTTCCTACCCGCCCCCTAGACAAACATTTCTTCCTCTAGTAACTCTGATAAAAATTACAACACTCTCAGGAATGTTTGGGTTTTATTAAGAACGATGCTGGAACAAGTGAATAATTTTCACAACTCCAAAAAATCAGATACTTTCTCTGTTGCAAACTGGTCTCCACTTTCAGTTTAATGATTTAATTAAATGACATTTAATGAAATAGGTATCGGTGTTGCTTTGTTCTTAATCAATGAAACACGTATAATGGTTGGCTCTTCATGATACGCATATTTCTTTTTTTAACAATAAAACTTCCATCGCGTGGTAAGTAACCCTTATGATCTCAAAATTATCGTACGTATGACAGCAAGTCACAAAGGGGCAACACCAATATAACAAGATCCTCAAGTAACATTTAGAGGCTTAGTGTTGGAGATGTCAGGAAACTCTATCGCAATTAATGTTTTCATCAATTAGTTACTCTATCTTGGCAGTAAATTCTGGTAAAACGGTACCTCGATTGTGTTTTCTTTTGAACAAGAAATATAAATAATTGATAAACTATTTCCGAGACAATTTGACGTGCGTGGTCGTCGGAACATCGCGAATTTCCGAAATACTGAAGACAAAGATGCAAGAGAAGTCTCAAAAAAATCAAATTATTCTGTGCATTCCTTGTTTAGTGGTCGCTCGCAATGACAGGAACAAATACGTATAGTAAAACAAAGTAGTATCAAAGCAATGTTCATTTTCCTTTGTCAAGCCTTTGTTAAGTCAAGGTGTCTGGCGAAAAAAACAAAGGCTTAAAAATGTTGTCAGTGTTTGACATCCATTTCAATTTCAGTATTTACTTGTTCCGTGTTAGTATTCGAACGATTCGATAGTCATTTAGCGAGTTTTGTGTGAAATAGATGAAAGAGCAACCTTGAAAGCCACAGAATACGACAAATATAAAAATATTGCAGGCTTGGTTTCATTGAGCCTGTTTCGTAGGAAATGATGGTAATGCATCATAATACGACCCACGCCGCCTAGTCCAGGGTTGAACGCAATCCAAGAATTTAAACATGTCCAGTAAACAGGCTGTTTCGGTCCATCTCAAAACGATGGTGTGCATTTAGAAGCGAACACTTGTTTTCCGTGCATAACACTTCAGCCAATTAGAATATACAGTACCCCTCGGGCACAAGTTATTGAGATATTGAGATATGGGTTTTCACCAGAAGAGGACTCTTGTATTGCATGCAGATATTAGGAGCAATACTCCGATATCTTTTGGATAAGCATTCTCAGAGTAGATATGAGCGTAAATCATAATATATTACTCAAAACTTGATGGCATTATATAGGCAAAGTCTAATTTCTAATTCCTTCGCAAGTTATTGTAACACTTATCAATAAGCTTTAATCTGTTATAATGTATATTGATAAAAATTGCCTACTATCCAAATCCAATTATCGTAAATACTGAGCGAATAAACAAATACTTCAAAAGCATTTTTACTTTCCTTCAAAACATTGTGCATAAAGCAATTTATACAGGTAGCATACTTCTTCAGCTCGGGTCTTTTGTATCACATATTCCTGTAGACGAATATCTTCATACAGTTAAACACGTATCCAATGGGGCGCATAAAGGGAAAGGGTGACTTTAGACAGTTTTGACATCAATTCAAATGACGTCATAAAGTTGAGAAGACGACACGAATAAGTATGCATTTCACGGTAAAAATACGATGGTATTGTCAAAATGTGCAACATATCCCCATGCCCTAAATAATGGCAACCCTCCTCAGAAACTATATTTAACTATTGGAAAATAACAGAATAATGCTACTTCATGGCAATATTTTTTCTTACTGTCTGTCATTACTGCATGTTACTCAATATCATTTTAAACAAAAAAACATCACAATAAACTTTATTCATGAAACCTGCACTTTTATGACGTCATAACGTCACCAGAGAAAACATATAACAGAGAACAGAACAGAACATAGGTTGGCAATACACAAACGATAGATAATTTGGGACTCGTCAAGGGAAAAAGGTGTTTTTAGCAATATTCTGGACATTTTAAAAACGATAACGACTTGTTTCTAAAAAAATATAAATTGTACATGTCGATAAGTTGCAAGATTTACGACATGGGTAAACATGTTGTACAATTTATTGATCTTTTAACAGAAAAAAATATAGTCGATATCATTCACTGGGCATTAACATAAATAATGTAATAATCTTCAAGTTTTATTGTATCAATATAAAATATAATTTTATTGTCTTCTAGGCTTTATTAACAGCATAATTAATGTAATAGTCTTTAAGTTAACCATTGGAAAAAGTTTGGCTATATGTAATACATGTATTTTAAATAAGGAGGACATTTAAAGCATGTTTTAGGAAATATAATTTCATAGTCTTCTTGTAAATTGGTACTGGAATAGTCGGCCATGTAAAATTATTATACCAATTACATTTAACGTATGTTTTAGAAAATATAATGTTAAAGTCCTATAGTTAATATTGCAATAGTCTTTAAGTTGGTCATGTAAAATTATTTAAAATATACTTTTAAATCAAAATGACATTTGAAGCTTGTTTTCGGAGACACGAGTCTGCCCAGGTGGTTACACAGGATGAAATGTTTTGACGCGTGTTGTCATACGAAACGAACATTTAGTACACATTGTTGACAAACTTGCAGCTGGTATTTGTAAATAATGCAGACATCTAAATGCACGTTTACCTATCCTAGTAAAATTTATTGCGATATCAGATGTGTTTCATGAAATAGATAACATAAAAATACTGTCAAAGATATAGATTTATCAAATGGTTTCGCGGTTTCATATCTTCCAGGTTTATTAATGAAACAGAAATAGGAAAACCATACAAGGACATATTAAAGGTACCTAGTCACGTATCAGGATCAAAATATTAAGTGTTGTCTAATAACAACATTTATAATAGAAAATGTTGTAGACGAGTAATCAAAGCAAATGCGATCTAAACATGTACATAATCAACGTGTGAGTGAAATATGTTCTGTTAAATTTAAGGTAAAAATTGTTTTAAAAAGTCAAAAGCATTAGAAATGCAGAAAAATTCGCTCACAGCCAATCCGAATATGTACAGATAAGTCTAATATTTTTGCGGAAATCGCTTCTTTTATTCATTTACAAGCATTATATAGTGAAACAATTTAAATTAACCACAACTGAGACGTTGAAGCATTCTATCCTGAACTATTAATAGGAAGCTTTAAATCGTACATCAAACAAATGCAAATAAACATTAAATTCCTTACTATATTCCTATTACTGTTTTGCAGTAATTGATTCTGGAGCTTGTGGATTAGTGTAAAAAATATTATTCGTTTCTAGTCCCGAAAAATGCTGCCCATTCAAAACGAATCGTATTATAGGTTCGTTCCGTTTTTGTACTTAGACACAGCCTACGCTAGCATCAAGTCAACGGTAGCAACGGGGCCAACAGATTTTCTTTGACTTTATAAAGATGCTTCACAGTTTATAAACGATCACAATCAAGCAGAGTCCGAAATTTCAGAACTTGTTTTTCTTATCAGTCATTGAGCTTAAAAGAAAAGTACAAAAGAACCTAAGGAGAAACACTATGTGGGTTGCGGTGCCAGACATGACTGGCATCGTAATTTATATCACTTAAGTAGCGTCACTGTAACGTTCTAAGTGACTTTAATTCGACTGCTAGAAGACTACTCCCTGGCAATAGTGGCAGTGAAGGAAAACTTCTCTCTATCTGTCAACACCTTACCAAAATTAAAGTGTAATTCATTTGGCGTTTCAGTAAATACTTTCGAATATATTCAGGGCTGGTACGAAACTATTTGGTGCGCGTCATGGGAAAAGGTTCCTTACGACTGTTGACGTCAGTTCTTGAAACGATGTCATAAAGTTGAGCAGACGACATTACCTATTATATAGTTTGCGGTAATAATAACTTAGTGTTGTCAAAACTAGAAACAAAATCAACAATTAGCGACTAGAAAATAAAACAAAGTTAAATTAATTGTGTGTTCTTTCTTGTTTTGTACTTTTATATGTATGGTATTAAAAATTGTATTGACATGTTTTAGGTTTATTGAAACATGTTTATAAATGATGTCATGTAAAATATTAAAGCATAATAGCCAAGCTTTTAGAAACGACTAGATGCCGACTGCTTATTCATTGTATAGTTGCGCTGAGCTGAGCGCTTCCGTATCGCATAATGTTTCTGTTAAAATTTTGATATTCTGGTATAAGGCTTTCTTGCATCTGCTCGACGCAGACAACAATCAACTGGAAACAACAAAAACATCATTGTTTGGCGACCTATCAAACTCATTTGACTCAGTCTGACGATTGAAACACGTGGAAACTTTTCTGACTTTCATGATTATAAAATTATATTGTAATATTATGTTCGGGAGCGAGTCCGGGGTATTCACCTTTAATATGACGTGTGACGAGATTATTTCTGAGGACGGTGCTTATTTTAAACTTAGTTCATTGGCTTTGACTTATACAATTTATAAGGGATCCGTGTCTGCCTCTTGGTTGGTGCACCATAGAACCTGCTTTAAACCCCCAGTGGCAATTTGATTTGTCACTGACCGTTCCAAGGCGGTAACCCAAGGGTTCTCTTTTTCGTTAATTGTTTTTGGTGTCCATTTTGAAACTGATCATTTTATTAACCATGCTATCTCTCTCTCTCTTCTCATTGACTGTGTTTTTTTCTGAATGTGGTATTTCCTGATATGCATATTTCACACTTTTGATATCCTGGTATAAGGCTTTGTTGCATCTGCCCGAAGCAGACAACAATCAACTGGAAACAACAAAAAACATCATTGTTTGGCGACCTATCAAACTCGTTTGACTCAGTCTGATGATTGAAACACATAGGATAACATTTTTCGATGTCATCATAATAAAGTTATTTTGTAGTATTGTTCGGCATCGAGTCCGGTGTATTCACATTGAATATGACGTGTGATAAGATGATTTCTGAGACCGGTGCTTATTTTAAATTTTGTTGATTGGCTTTGACTCAAACAATTTATTAGGGATCCGTATCTGCCTCTTCTTCATATAAATAGAAGTGTTTAAGATTATGCAGAGTAGAAATATGCATTCATTGGGTTTGCTTTATTTAAATTATGACATAGAATAGTAACTTAATCAAAAATGCGGCGTGTGGATATCGTTGTTGTTGTTCTTTACAGAAAAAAATTATGTAATTCTATGATAAAAGTGATTATTTGAACCCTTATCGTAAACTTAGAAACAGTATTATCTAAGTATTGCCAGGTGGTTAAAGTTTCAACTATGTATTTTCTAGATTATAACGTATATGTCCGTCTACCTTCTTAGAAGTTTTAAAGATATTTTATTGCCTCATAGATATACCAAATGGTTGTGCCACTATTGCTCACTACAGTCATTACATTGTATAGCTCAGCCAAGTACAATGAATATACACTATAACAATAACATGCCACTAAGATAAAGCAAATGGGTTTGGCCATGAGAGCTCACTATAGTCATTACAGCCCTCCCCAATACATTGAAATCAAAAATATTTCTAGCCACATTACAACTGTAAGGAAAAAGTATTTATGCTATTATAGACTAAATGGTTTGTTATTGAATTTTATATAATCAAAGAACTGTAAACTTTGTAGATAATCATGAGGTGTCGTTGCATATATATAATCTTCAAAAGTGTTCAAGGCTCGAATTTCATATTGTCTTTAGTAATAATTTCAAGAGCATTAAAAATTCAAGTATTGTCACAATCAGATAGCTTTTCTTTTCTCCATTAAATAATATTGTATGTTTTGGTAATCCGAAACATTATCGTAACATTACGAATATAATTCACCAAATATTGCCGGAAGGTCAGAAGTACGCGTATTCGAGATTTTACCTGATATATAAGTCTATGTTTTAAGTGTGAGTAATCTAAAAAAAGTTAAAATAATAAATTCATTTAAAATTGCCTGAAGTTCAAAATACCATTACTAGCAGTATGGTGGAATCAGCTTGATCTAACGACACTGTCACGATGAGACGAAACGGTGAGATGATTGCTGATATTCTCAATGAGGCAGAACAAATCGCTCAAATTATATACTTGAAACTTGAATTTTTTTACTTCATTGTAAATATATTCGTAACGTTTTACGTTATACAATGTGCAACCATTAACGTTGATTATACTCAGGCCTTTACTCGTGTTTTTTTTAAGTTTCTTACTTGCGATGATTATGCTTCTCAGGCCTTCACTGACTTGTGTAGTTTCTTCACAGACATTAGTAGTTCTTTCACAGACTTGGGTAGTTTTGTACTTATGGTGAACGCTTATTCTTACAGGTACCTTACTAGTTGTGTAACCACAGGCATAGTTTTAGATAAGTTTGTTTAGTCTACCCGCTCACACTATCAACGCATTAAATAATAATTGACATTATCTTGATGATTTATTGAACATTGTATATGACATGACATTTTATCGAACTTGGCCAATACGATTTTAGATACATGTAAATGAGGCAAGTATCGCTTATCGATGAATACAATCGTTTGGGATGGATTAAAGTTGTACTTTATGAGTATAAATGTTGAGTTGCGCACAACCCGGGGCTTTGCGGCGTCGGCTGAAAATGGCAATCAAACCGAGCATGCAATATTTTCGTATTTGTCGTGTTCGGTGGCTTTCAACGTGCCCTTTGCATCTATTTTATACACAGATTGAGTCCAGTTTCAACATGCTTCTACAAGAAGGTATTTTTGTCCCTGCGTATTTGATACACACATTGAACAAAATAACAAGCAACAACAATGTAATCATAGATTAAGACTATTCATTAAATTACTGAGTTTCGTGTGTTTTATAATCAACTTACGTTGCGTAAAAACAAGGAAGAAACAAATAGTCGCAGAAATGAACACCTCAACGTTTCTTTGAGAAATAAAGTTAGATAAACATTTTTGAGGTGCTTTCCCAGTTAACGCTTTTAAATACGAACAACTCACATATCTGTAAAATCAAGATTTCTACAATGAAAACAGATAATTGTGTCTTACATAACAAATTGCTTAAATTAAAGATGTAAATGGTGTGTTACAAAATCTGAAAAAGTGAAAAGTCATCCTCCATTCAAAATCAATGTTAAACATGTTCAAGTTATGAAGCCTCACGACTCCCCTGCGAGCGATGAAACAAGTGTTGTCATTCGAAGCAATTATTTAGTGCAATGTTTTGCAACGTTTCACTTAATGAAAACCAAATATATGGCATATTCCTCTGCACGTCCTTCTAATTTTAAGTTACGGTCTTTTTGGCTAAGATTTCTCTCGAAAACATTCAAATAATCAATCAAATTAAATCCCCATAATTTTTGAATTGCAGAAGCATTTTTTGTGCAGTATGAATACAATTTAAGTCTCTCAGAGGAAAAATAAGGAAATAAGTCAGTATCGTCAGCAGTCTCAATCGGTCACCTGGGTCCAAGATCATTAAACTAAATTTAGAGACGAGTCTAAAACCTCAAGCATCTGATATGCTGAAATGGCGACCAGTCGCCATTTCAGCCATTCAGATGCTTGAGATTTGAGACTGGTCTCCAATCTCAGCTTTATTATCTTTGGTCCTGCATAACATAATGATGATCATGATTTTAGCATTACTGGCGCATGTTTTCGGGATGTGGCATTTGTGCAATAAAAAAGCTTACAGATTTGTATGTGGGTAGGCGTATTGGTCGTGATGGTGCTGGTTTGAATCCCGGACTACAGCCAGAGCTATAGATGATAAGTGGATTTAAAAATAATGAACATTATACATAAAAAGGATGCATTGTCACCTTATCGAGTATCGCATATGTGTGTTTAATGACTGTTTTCGGCATAAAAATCGTGTTGCGCAAGTGCATGCGTTTAGTTAATTTTAGGCAGCCCTTTACAGTACCACGTATCTGTCATCTTATATTGGTTTTATTTTCCTTTTTCCTTGTATCGTCCCATTCAAAACAGCCTGACCGAATTTTCTTGAAACATCATTTAATCTAGAGAATTTTGATAAAAATATTAATTTCTTTGTCATTTCTACTGTTAAAGTAAACCGCTATGTTATTTCATCTTCAACGTATTTATTTACTAAAACTGTGTTACCATAGCAACCGTTGTTGATTTTATAAAATATGATACAAAATTACACAGGATTCTTTATCTTTCATTTACATCTTATTTTATATTATGACAAGATATTTAAAGGATAGCTATTAAAGGATTCACATAATTTATATGGTTGTATTAAGTGAGGGTAAACATACTAAGATCAACGATAACAGGCTGAATATGAACCACCCAATAAAGTGAGTGCGCTTGGAGAGTAAGTGCACAGTATTCTATTTATTACTGTAATTATTTGCACAATTGTATGCTATATATCACTGCAATTAAATATTCTGAGGTAAGCTGATAGGGAAGTCGAAATTGTCCTACGACGAAGGAGATAACAGTTCTTACAAATGTAGATGCAAACGATTTGGGTGTAGGAAAGGGTTAATACGCATATTAGGATTACCCAGAAACAAACAGCCTTCCCATAAAAACTGTATAACAGTTGTAAGAATTCAAAAAAAACAACAACAAAATAACCAATAACAACAATGTTTTCACAAAATTATATAGACAATTCATTATTTTAAGCGTTCGGTGTATTTGATGATCGACAAACGTTTCTTGACAACCGTTTCTTAGCAAAAAATAGAAACAAAAAGGTCCAAAAAATAAAGACTTTCAAATAATGTTTGTTTGAGGAATTAAAGTAAGATAATCTTATCCGCGCAACCATTTTAGGGTGCTGTCCCATTTAACGAATTGAAATAAACAACTAACAATAGTAATAGCAAGATCTCTGCACTGGAACTGATATATTTATGTGTCTTATATAACCGAACAATTTGCTTAAATTAAAAATGTAAATGGTGTGTTTCAAAACCTGAAAAAGTGAAAAGTCATGCTCCATTCAAATTCAATATCAAACATGTTTAAGTTAGGAAGCGTCACGACTCTTCCCCTGCATTTGATGTAGCAAGTGCTGTCGTTCGAAACAATTATATAATACATTTTTTTACTGGTAAACATACTGACAGTTAATAATAATGTTGACAGATAATAGGAATTGTAATATTGACGGATAATTGTAATATTGACAGAAAATAATTATTGTAATATTGACAGATAATTGTCATATTGACAAATAATTGTAATATTGACTGATAATATTGACAGATAAATAATTGTAATGCTGACGGATAATTGTAATATTAACAGATAATTGTAATATTGACAGATAATTGTAATATTGACAGATACTTGTAAGTTAACATATTATTGTAATAACTGACTGATAATTGTAATACTGACATATAATTTGTAATACTGAGACAGAGGATTGTAATGTTGAGACAAATAATTGTAATGTAACCGTAATAACTGTAATATTGACAGATATGATATATACACGAAAATGCGATACAAAATTGTACTCAATGGTTTAAATTCGTTTGTAATGTAATTGCAGTTGTAGTAAAATCAAATTAAATTTTAGAAAATTGTACTGGGTGGAGAGATAAACCGGAACACGTTACAACCAATATGTCGTATAAACCTAAGATGTATAATTTAAATGAATGGTGAGTATAAATTGATTATAATATAATAGTACGCATCGGGTAGCGTTCAATTGTGTGCACATGCATAATGACTGGTTTCGACATTAAAATATTGTTGACATAAGAGCACGAGTATCTGTACATCTGTAATTTGACTGATCTGTTACATCGCATTTAGTGTTGCGTAAAGACTATCATTTAATATACAAATTTAGAATATGTTTAGAAAAATGTTTTTCTTCGTCAGGTCTACTGTAAAAAACCATATTTTCAAATTATATTTTAACGTTTCTATTTAATAAAAAATAGGTTATCCTGGTAACAGATGTTGATTGTATAAGATATTATACAGAGTTTTGACAGTGTTTCATATATTTCATTTATTTTTAACAGGACAAGACAATAGAGGTAAACGCATAATTTATATTGTAGTGTTAAGTGAGTAAAAAATCTAAGATCTAAGATAAAGGCATAATATGAAACATATTTGTGAGCCATCAGGTCACGGTGTGTACACTTGGTATTGCGTAGTATTGTTAGTTATTTTACCAGCCATAAAAACGCGTTGAATTCACCTTATTATCGTATGTACCATAACTTTCAGACCGCACAGGGGCATGAAATAAAACATTAATAAGACACAAAACTTTCTAAAACCAAAATCTTGAATCTAATAACATTAAGGCTACATGAGGTTTGATTTGTTCAAATCATGTTTATTTGAAATTTCGAAGTCATAAACTATAAGAAGCTAGGAACGGTCGTAAAATCATCATTGTGAAGATTTTTATAACCGCATTTTATTGGGTGGAAAGTGGCTACCTATGTCAACACAGTCGGGAACAGCGAACCGTTTTGTAGTAGTTAGACGTAATGTAATCAAGTTTAAAGGCCAGCATAATCTGTCCAAACGGTAAAATGTTAAAACTGGTAATGATATAAGCATATAAGTGCATGTATTTACACGGCAGTTAGTGTCGTAACAAGGGCTTATTTAAGAATTGATATTCTAAAGATTTCATCAGGGTATGAAAAAAACAACATTTTTTCATGAAGCCGATTAATCGTAGCAAAGTGCAAGGTGAGCAAGACCGTAAAAAGTCTCCCTGTCCATTCAATCAGTGGCGTTATCAATTACGCCCATTGAGGTCTGTTGGGTACGATACTTACATTTGTACATAGCGTTTCGCTCTGGACAACCAGATGCAAGGCGGTGTGGAGAGTAATACGCATTTTATTACTTTATCACACCGAGCTTATGTTATTTTGATAGTTGTTGCGTTGGGTGGCTTTCAAAGTTCCTTTTTCATCAGTTCCATAAATGACAAGAGCGAAGCGAACTGACATTCACCGGTATGCATATACTTTAAACCGGAGCTTTGTAAGTTTTTTTTGTTCTAGCTCCAGTTTCTCAATTTTCAGTTCCAAATTAAAATGAATAAACAATCTAATTACAAAATCTGCGACATCCTAGCAGGAACATTTATTAAGTTATTACATGGGATTATTTAATAGTTTAAATTAAATAAAATCTGAAATTTCGGATTATATTCCTTACAGAAAATTGAGACAAAAATAGAAATTAAATAGTATGAGAATTTTAGTTTTATATATAAATATGAATATGAATGAAACCCGAAATACTCGGCGTGTGAAACCCAAAACATGTTTATGTAATTGATAGGGATGTGTAATTATCATCTATCTTAGCTCACTGTATAATGTAAAACTCGGTCAGGGGTATGAACGTTAGTATCATGCTACTGAAAATTATGATAATGTTTACTTCTCATGTGAAAATAAATCACAGGATGTTCAGTTTGAAAATGTACAAGCGTTCACCGTAGATTGTTCAGATCCTAAATTATGTTAATCACGAAATATAGAGGTGTGTGCTGAAATAATGTACTGAGGGATTGGTGAGGATTGGTGAGGGTGGGGTATGGGGTGGTGGCAGCGGGACACGATTTAGCCTGGTCCTTATGCATTTTTATATCCATTCTTTTTCGATGATAAAACTACTCACATACAGCTATGTCGGACATCTGCCAGCCTTCATCCACCCATCTCCTCTCTACTTTTCGTCATTAAATACATAATTCTATAAATTTATGTTAAAATATATGTACACACAGGAGTGTACATAACTGATGATGACTATGGCTTTGTAAATGTTCCATAAAGAAGGTTCGGGTAAGTTCAAATGGCTTTTGAATTTTATTGAAAGAAGTCTATATCTTGGCTTAAGTAAAATGACCATACTGTATATATTAAAAAAATCAAGTAGATCTAATAGCTGTGCAAGAGTCTGTCAGCGAAATTAACACCCTGTTGCATTAACAGAGAATGAGTGACGTCCCCTGTCGAAAATACACCACTTGCAGTAAAATTTGAGGAACAGTAGCTAGAAGTATTCTCTTCACAGGCAGTAAAAACACTGTATGTAACTTAACTATGTAATGCAATACAGTTACTCACAATTTTTCCCTTTCTGCAACTATGCATACTGTGTTCCAGCTTTCAATCAGTCCAGTCACATTTGAGTTTAAATCGAAAATGTGGTAACAAATCATTTTGTTCTTGCTGCATAACATTAATTTTGAGTAATTTTGCTTGTAGAACACACAATGATTTCTTAATAAATTTTTTGATTTTTAAATCAAGATTATAAACCTGTTCCTGAACTGTTTGAATGCCGGAATGTTTATATATTTATGTCCCTTATATTGTATGACAGACTGAATGACATACTTTTAATTTTTATGCTTATTTCAGACTAACCCACTGTGAGGGAAATGCAGTCAGTTTTAGTTTTATAGAAAGAGAGTTGATAATTTTAGACTTTCTGGCATATAATCCACATGAAAATTAAATATAAAGCGTTATTACTCAGACGTGACAAGGCCTCTTCTTAATTTTCCAGTAATAAGCCCTAAAGGGTATTGATCTTTGTAAAATATCTTTGTTGTGATTTATCCTCAGTAAAATAAATTTATCGGGGGTTGAACTTGTTTCATTTATCTTTTATTTTAGTCAAGATCCATGATTGTCATTTGCAATTTAATGATTTCCAGCATGTTTTGGTTGTTATTTGTTTTTTGTTTTTATCCCCGTGGAAAGAACCGTCTTTCATAACATATCTAATTAAATGAAAAATGCAGAACAACTTCATCTGTGTTCATGTAAAATTCTGTCATGATTGATTTCCAGTGAGTGTGTGTAATTGCCGCAATTTTATGTTTCTATATGAAATCAAGTTATTACATTGAGTAATTTCACTGGAGCTTAAATTCCCATATTTTACCCTGGCACGAACTAGCGAAAATTTAAACCTGCGCTAAATGTTATGAAATATATACCCTGTTACCAGATTTTATTAATTTTTACATTGTGGGTATTTACAATATTTAACATGAATTTTCTAACAATATGCTAAAAATACAAAAACAAAAACTACCAATCTTGTAATGGCTATATGGTTCAATTCCAACAGTTTTTCAGTGTAAACCTAAAACTGTTCTTTGTTCTGTGCCAAGTGTAAATCTCAGAAATTACAATACACAAAGATAGTTTCTGAAATGGCTGAAAATGAAATTACTGAACCCACTCTGAATCCTTCCCCCGATACTGCTTGTGAGAATTATTATTTATTTATATAAACACCAACTGACAATAAATCCATTTCCCTGGTTCATTGCAAGTCAACACTAAGTCTTGTGAACAATAATTAATTCAGCCATTACATAGGAGGATGTGTTTTTATTAGGCAAGGATTGCTAACAGGGCAAATAAGCTATATGAGAATGAAAAAGAAAATATCCACCATTGAGGTGTACTTATTAGGCAAGGGCTGCTAATAGGGCATATAAGGTATATGAGCATGAAACTGAATGATTATACACAAACAAGCTTGTAAAGAAATCTTCAAAATCATTAACATGGTTCAGCTGCAAGTCATGTAAACACTTAAGCTTGGTAGGTGTCTAGCGATTGTATAAAATTGTTTCATTCATTGTCATATTTCAGCGAACCATGAGCTTTTTTCAATGCTGCCAATTTATTCAATATTATTCAAATTTATTTCACCTTGAAATTAGATCATTTGCAATATGTTTATCGCAACTGGTAACCTGGTTAAGTGTTAAATAATTTCTTCACACAATGGTTGGACCCAAAATTCAGGAGAGAAAAAGATAAGATATATGTAAACGAAGGATAGGGTTAAGCAAATCTAGATAGCATTATGAATAGTGCACACATGTAGGAGCATGAATACGCTTTTTTTACTAATATGGAAATCAAGATAATCTGATTTTAAATAGAAAACTTAAAGATTTGTTGACATAAGATTTGCCATTTATTTGCACTGTCATGATTTTGAAATCAAGACTTCCTGCGATATTGCTCCAAAATCACGGTGACTTCTTGTTTTATAGTGATTTATGTAATACAGTGTAATAAACATCTAAACCCTTTCCACCATATATAAGCATTTTATCACATGGGTGAACAGTAAAGATCCAGATCAGTGGTAAAACAGCCATATCCATGGAGTAAAGAGTTATGAAGATTTAGCAAAGGTTTTAAAGAGACAAATAAACCAGTATTTAGCAAAACAATGAAGCAAAACAGATATTCTCCATATTTATTATCTTGAGCAAATAAGTACCGGTACATTAAATCATACTGAGAGAAAATTTGCATGAAACATACATTTCTTATGCACAACAATTGTTGTGAAAGAAATTTGGGCATATTTGACTTGACAATTTAGAAGTTATGTCAAAATTATTCAGTCTTGTGTTTCTATACAAAGTTCAGTGGAACATAAAGTCTGAATTAAGTAGTAAGAAATCAGCCATGGTTTGATAAAAATGCCCTAAATAATATGAAAACCATTTAATAATAATTGTTTCAAGATAAATTAGTTTTGTAGGACTAATATAATTGTGAAATGCAGTATCTCATAAAACATGTTTGTATTTCCCCTATAAAATGTAGGTAGGATTGTGCATTAAACTGACATATGCAGACTGACAGGCAGTTTTATTTTTTCTTTAAGCTGACAAGCTCATGATAATAACAATTACTGTAAACTCTCCTTTTAAACCCCCTCCCCTATTAAACGCCCCCATGTTATTATTTAAGGAAAAAATCAATAAGTCCATTATCCAACATCTCTCAAAATCTAATATTAGAATAAAAATAATTAATTTAAATAATAAGCACCCCCTTTACAGAGAATAAGGCATTTAATAAGAATTTTAAGGTATTTAGTACAAGGTAGGGAACAACTAATGACAAATATATAATAATTATTAACCCATTCCCGTACAGATACGCCTTTATTGCTAGGGCGAACAGTTTAGATCCAGATCAGCCGGCACATCCGTGCCGTCTGATCAGGATCTAAACTGTTCGCTTTTTGGTTCATTAGGTTATTTATGACCAAAATGCTACCAGTGCAGATCCTGATCAGACGGCACGGATGTGCCGGCTGATCTGGATCTACACTGGTAGCACATGCGTAAAAATGCGTATATGTACAGGAATGGGTTAAAAACTATTACAAAATATCTTAATTGTGATATTAACCCTTTTCTGCATATATACTGTTTTTCTGTATGTGCGACTAGCATATATCTGTGCCATCTGATCTGGATCTACACTGTTTGAGTCTTGGTGAGAAATAACCTTATTTATCAAACAGCAAACAGTGTAAACTGATCGGCTGGCACATTAACTCTAGGACAGTTTGGAAGGTTGTTGATAAAAGCATGTTTTAGTGACCCTTTGTCAGATCCTGATAGCAATGCGTCAGATCCTGATAGCAGTGCGTCAGATCCTGATAGCAATGCGTCAGATCCTGATAGCAATGTGTCAGATCCTGATAGCAATGCGTCAGATCCTGATAGCAATGCGTAAGATCCTGATAGCAATGCGTCAGATCCTGATAGCAATGCGTCAGATCCTGATAGCAATGCGTCCTGATAGCAATGCGTCAGATCCTGATAGCAATGCGTCAGATCCTGATAGCAATGCGTCAGATCCTGATAGCAATGCTTCAGATCCTGATAGCAATGCGTCAGATCCTGATAGTAATGGGGTTTTCAGGAGATGATTTTAATCAGATTGTTGGTTGACCAAAATAATTGCAGTTGTTTATCAAACTCACTCAGCTTGAACCCTGTAATCTATTTTTTTAGACAGCAAAAAAGCCGATGTCATTGAAAATATTGACGGAAATTGCTTACTGTAAATTCACTAATATTTGTGGCCATACAATTTTGTGTGGACATTTTCTTGGGTTTCATAAATCTGTGAATTTCATTAAACTAGAGAGTTGGGATTTCTAAATGCAACTGTCTCGATTGATTGACTCTTAATCTACAAATATGTTTCCCCCAAAAATAAAAAAAATAAAAAAATTGCAGTATATTAAACAAGATGTTTTCGTTTGTAGCTTAAAGTAATTGAAAAATGACATTACTCATTCAGTTTTTGCCAACATTGATATAAATCAGTTAATCATATTTTACTAAGATTGTGAAAGCCATATGAAGCTGGCAGCTGAATATTGAAGCATTTGATTGATTAATGCATTTTATGATGCTATCTCTGCTTTTAACATTTATCAATATTTATGCAGAATTGGCAAAATTAATCCTTGATTTACTGAATTAACCTTTAACCCCATAGGTATGACTTTTTTCGCAGGATCAAAACTGTGTAGATCCAGATCAGCTGGCAGACAGTGTAGATCCATGTCAGCCAGCACATTTGTGCCTTCAAATCAGGAGCTACACTGTTCAATAAAAAAATCATTGGGTTTCCTTGGCAAAAAGAGTAGATCCAGATAAGTCTGCACAGATGTGCCAGAGCCGATCTGGATCTACTCTGTTCATTCATGCAATAAAAAGTCATCTGATCAGGATCTGCACTGTTTGCTTTTCGGTCATAAACAACCTAGTAAATTAAAAAGCGGACAGTGCTTCTCTTGATCAGATGCCATTGATGTGCCAGCTGATCCTGATCTACACTGATCACCCATGCAATAAAAGTCATGTAAATCTGTGTAGTAAAGGGTTTATGTAATGGACTCGTCGTTTTATCAGTGTGAGCTACTGTCCATTCCTTGTTCATCAGAATGTACTTGTAGAAATGTAGTGTAGACCATGATTAGAATTGGGAACAGTGTAGACCCTGATCAGATTGTGCAAATGCATAATCGTGAGAGAATTGAGGTGTTAACATTTAACAATATTTTTGCAGAATCACAAAATTAGGACCTGTGTGATATCAGAATCGTCATCTCAGGTTTTCCTATTGCTTTAAGTTCCTTCACCTTGGGTTGCCAGGAGTGTATATTTCATAATTGATGATAATGACAGAGGCTATAAAAATAAAACTTCATTGAAATAATCAGTGTTATAATTTATGGTTGTTTTTATGGCCTGTTTGGATTTATTTGGCCAAATGGACATTGACATCACCAAATATCATGAATTATCAGTCATAAACCTTAACATTTTACTCCATGTACATGTTTATACATTTTATCGCATGTGCAATCAGTGTAGATCCAGATAAGCCAGCACATCCATGCCATCTGATCAGGATCTACACTGTTCACCTCTTGGTCAGAAATAACCTAATAAATCAAAAAGGGAAAAGTGCATATCCTGATCATATGGCATGGATGTGCCGGCTAATCTTGTTCTACTCTGTTCACACACATCATAAAGGCTACATATTGAGGAAAGGGTTAATCACAATGATTCATTTAGGAAACTAATTTTGTGGATGATATGGGCTGATGAATTAACCAAATTACCCACTCCATGAAATGTTTTATGTATATGCAAGTTCAGAAATTTGAAAACCACAAATTCATAACCCATGGAAATTCATAACCCATGGAAATACTGTTTTACTTAGCCATTTACTTCATATGATATGGCTTTTATCCCATGGGCAAACACTGTAGATCCATATCAGCTTGCACGTCCATGGTGTCTGATCAGGATCTACACTGTTCACGTTTAGATTGATTAGGTTATTGCTGAATAAGAAACAACCAAGTGTAGATCCAGATCAAATGGCAAAGCTGTGTCATCTGATGTAGCAAACACCCAGATCAGATAGCACAGATGTGCCATCTGATCTGGATCTACACTGGTCACACACACACACATTAAATACTTGTATGTGGCGAGTAAATGGTTAATTGCAAACTTATGTGTTTTCGTGATTTTGATCTGGGAGAAGAAAGATTTCCTAGCTAGTTTATACAAGATTATCAATTTTGTTATGGTATATTTTTACGCTTTGAAATTATTTTTTTTTGCAGGTCAAATTACAGCTTGAAACATATGAAGGGCAGACAATCACCGCAGAATTGTTATCAGGCAGATGCAAGGATGATCTCCCTTGTTCAAGATTGGAGCATACTTTCATGCACTCGAACACACAGACATACCTCACATTTACAGTTGTAAGTGTTTTATTATAATGTTTTATCATAATTACACTTTTTTCATGTTTCTAAAAGAAAGAAAAAGACAATACTCCTTTTCGTAAAAACATAAACATTCTGAAAGAAAAATACACATAATCAGTTTTTAAATTGCATAACAAAAACAAGTCTATTTCCTGTGTGAAATGCTCCCCCCTCCCAAATTAGACAAGATATGCTCTAAAAGGATATTTTCGCCCAGACACTTTTTACAAGGTTTGCTGAAACATCCTATTTGTTCTAGGTACACCCATTGCCTTTTCTTGATTTATAACACTTTCTAACAAAAAAATTACTATGACAAAGGCCTATTGATGCTGGCCAGTTCAACCATGTGATGCCCATATTTGAGATTCTAATTTGAATTGAGATTAACAATAATATAGAAGTGTTCTGCTAAAAGAAACCATTTAACTATAGGAAAAAATAATGGTAAAATCAATTTGTGCTATAAATATATTTAATCATACTTGGATTATTTATAAGAGTTATTAGGAGTGGCCTTTCTTGACAGTTGCCACTTTTTAAAGGTTTCATATTGGAGAAATTAGTCTAGAAAATCACAGGCATCAATATTAACAAAGAGAGACAACTTCAAGATAAAGTATAAAATGTGAAATTTAGAGTAAGCTCTCCTGATTAACAAAGAGAGACAACTCCAAGAAAAAGTATAACATGTGAAAGATGGAGTAAGCTCCCCTGATAATTTTTGTTCCCTTTAATTGTTCGCCACCTGTGGTTTGGATTACCAGAAATTGTACCAACTTCTATCAATTAATACACTTTACTGGTGAGAAGAAGTGGTTGTATCACAGGGGTACCTAAGTACTTTATTATTAAAAAAAACTGTTAATGAGTATCCAGATATATAGCACTTAAAAGTAGGCATAATCGCTGGTTTCTATCAGTCAGTAATTTTTAGGGCTGGAAAATCCATCAAATTGCAAGTGTTTAAATCAGTTAAAGTGTTTTTATCAAGGTACGTGTCCGAAAGACTATAAATTTTCAACAAAAAATAAAGCCAAGTGATTAAATGTGAAATTTTTGTAACTGAGTTTATTAAAATTGGGATTGGTAATGACAGATGTAACTGGCAGTTTATAACACATCTTATAAATGATGCCAGACTGTTAAACTCTATCTTGCACAATATCAGTTTTATTTGCTCAGATGTTTAAAGTTTAAAATTAAATGCTCAATAATAGCAATTTTCAAGGATTTCGTGCAAAATGGGTCTACCTCCTTTATAATTCTAAATGAGATAGTGGGACTTGGCTCAAGTCCTTGCTTTATCTTATCATTTTTTAGCCTGCTGCTGGTTTTCCACCTATTATAATGGGAGGTAGCTGGTTTAACTTGCTTGCTTATAATTATGGTAGGGTTTCGACATGAATGTTGTCCATGACATCTGATCAGGATCTACACTGTTGCTTTTAGATTTTTCTGACCAAGAAGGTACAAGAGTAAATCTAGTTCAGATGGCACGAAAGTGCAGGATGATCTGGATTATTACTGGTTGCCCATGGGTCCATGGAGTAAAGGGTTAACAAACACATATGCAGGGTTTTTTTTACACCTGAAATTCAGGGTTCAAAATTATACACTGCTGCCATTTTCAAGGGTCAAAACAAATCTTCCTTGTATCTTATAATAAAATTTGACCCTTGAGTTGAAATTCTCAAGGGTCTAAATAAGCATTTTTTGAATTTCAAGGGTTAAAACCCTGTGTCATGGGTCAGATTGAACCCCAGTATAAACTGAAATATTACAGGACATAAAATTGTAACTTAGTGCAAAAACAGTATTAGTATGTTGGAATATGATGGACTTATACCATTATTACACTGAGGTCACCATGACAAATTATTTGGCACAAAATGACTCCAATGTAAACACACACTGAGGCTATTGTCTTGTACTCAAGTCCATTAATCAAAGATCATATTATGTATCATTTTCCCTTCCAAAATCACTCTTGTGCTTTTAGAACAAAACATCCCTGATTTGCAGTAGGGACTAATCAAATCTTGCTATTGAGTTATTGACTTTGATCTGCCTCTAGTAACATTGAACAAAAGCTCTTGATGGAACACAGGGCATGTTAAGAGGTCATATTAGGATGTTAATTGCTGGGAATTGTTCTCCATGGACCCAAGGCTCATTGCCTTCAAAAGAAAAAAACAGAAACAAAAAGCAAACATGCTGTAATAAAAATGCTGGTTGTCCAAAACGAATAAAACTCCATTAGATCCATCTGTAAAAAGATACTTTGTCACTCAAGCAAAAAACATATAAGTACCTTTGAAATAGGACGGCTCAGAGGAAAAAATAAAGAAAATCAAATATTATATGAAATTTTAGCCTTAACTCCATATATATAGGTTTGATTGTATGGTTGGACAGATTAGTACTAGATCAGCTGGCATATTTGTGCCATCTGATCAGGATCATTGCAGTACACTGTTTGCTTCTTGGTCAGAAATAACTTAGGTATTGAATCTTAAAGTGAACAAAGCAGATCCTGATAAGATGGCACAAATGTGCAGACTTCCCGAAAGTTGAAAAAAAAAAGTCAGACATGTGGTCAGACAAGATGTGAAAATCTGTCTGACTGAAACAATTAAGACATTAAATAAGCAAAACACAGTATTAAGGGTGTTTTCTTTTTTTACAGTGGTACGAATTGTCATGATGATGAATACGTAAACTATTTCATTTGGATATCCTCACTCATTTCCCTCGGAACAGTCTCGAACAGCGAATAAAATTGTAATTTAGCGAGTAAAATTGGAATATGCAGATTAAATTTTTGCCAGACACTCGGTCCTACAACATTGGAAATCACATCAGACCAGTCCAAATTTTACAGGACAGGTCCGACGGTCCGGCAACTTTCAGGAAGTCTGAATGTGATGGCTGATGTTGATCTACACTGTTTGCCCATCGAATAACAGTCATATCTCATGGAGTAAAGGGTTATGACAGGATCGTCAGAATTGAACAAAAGTAGAAAATAATCAATGCAGGGACCATAATCTGGCAATTTTCCAGTTTTATGTAATACCAGCAGAACTTTATGAAGTGCTTTGCACATCCCTAGGGTGCCTGGATGTGTCCTGACCATAAACTTGTGAGATATATTGATACAGTTCTGGCAATTTATCATGCATTGTGGTCAAAGATCAGTAACCAGACTAATTGGTCTGTTAACCCTTTCTTCCATAGATACAACTGTATTGCATGGGCGAACAGTTTAGATCCTGATCAACTGGCACATCCATGTAGTCTGGTCAGGATCTGCACTTTTCGCTTTTTGATTTATTAGGTTATTTCTGACCAAAATGCGACCAGTGCAGATCCTGATCAGATGGCATGGATGTGCCAGCAGATCTGGATCTTCACTGGTGGCACATGCATAAAAATGTATATGTATGTAGGAAAGGGTCATGCCTTTACTCTGTAAATGTGCATTTTATCGCATGTGTGAACATAGCCATCTGATTGAAAATAACCTAATTAATCTGTGAGCACAGTGCCCAAGGTTATAAAACTGAGCATGGAAACCAGTCTCAAATCTCAAGCATCTGATTGGCTGAAATGGCGACCAGTCGCCATTTCAGCCAATCAGATGCTTGAGATTTGAGACTGGTTTCCAATCTCAGCTTTATAACCTTCAGCCCTGATGTTTCAGATGATCTGGATCGGCACTAGTCACATCTGGGTCAGAAATAACCTAATGAATCTAAAAGTGAACATTGTAGATCCTGATCTTATGTCACAGATGTGCCAGCTGATCTGGATGAACACTGTTAAATGTATCTATGGAATAACTGACACCGATTTCATATTTATTATTGACATGTGAAAATTATTTTCACACACATCATTATATAAATCTAATTGATTCTTTACCACAGGACTTTGTAAATAATTTGAGTCTAGGCTTTTTTGGACATTTTGAGTCATCACTTTGTTTTAAACTGGATTTATAACAAGAAACAATGGGACTGGCGCTTCATATTTGACGAGAAAGTTTTTTGGAGACATCGTCATTTCGAGTCATCACAAATGGACTAGAGTCTATATATCACATGTACAGAGTTTAAATAAATCTGTATTCAGCATTCAGTAGTTTCTGAAATTTGACCACTGAAATTCTGTTTGATAACCATTAAAAATATCTTACACTTTAGAAATGCGGAAGTGTTTAATAGAAGTGCTGTAATCACATCTATCTGTAACAGTAACTGTCAACTACTGACTGTAGTACCTACCAGACCACTTTGTTTAATCACTTCAGGACCGTTTAAGACAATAAATATACACTGTTTTATGGGTCTGTCTTACATTTCTGCACCCTTAAGTATGATTCCAGAATGTCTAGTAAGTGCCTATACTTAATTACCAGAGAAAGTAAAGTACAGTTTCGTTAAGTGAGACAGCCTGTACATATTCAGTCAGCTGTAAATAATGCTAAATCTGATTTAAATTTGAGTCACAGGCTGTAAAAAAAGTGCTCAATCAGATTTAAATCAGTCGAAGATTTGACATTGTGCTAAAACTGACCTATATCAGTCACAGGCTTTACAGTGTGTTAAATCTGGGCTGAAGGTTATAAAGCTGAGCATGGAAACCAGTCTCAAATCTCAAGCATCTGATTGGCTGAAATGGCGACCAGTCGCCGTTTCAGCCAATCAGATGCTTGAGATTTGAGACTGGTTTCCATGCTCAGTGTTATAACCTTGGACACAGATCTTGATCAGTTCAATGGTTAAGAAAATTAGTTCTGAAGACCAGGTCCTGTTTGTTTTTTTTAGTTACCGTAATTGTTTGAATATAAGCCACACTTTTTCCTCAGAATTTGGAGGTAAAAAGTTGGGGGTGCGGCTAATACACAGGTTTGGCTGCTTATACACTTTGTTAAGCCATTTTCATCTGTTCTATCATGTTTGGGGGCGGTGCGGCTTATACATGAGTGTGGCTTATATTCGAACAACGACGGTACTTAGAGCCATTTACAGGCACCTTTGCCTCAGAAAGTTTATTTTAAATCATGCAGTTTTCCCCAAAAAGTCAATTTGCATCAGACTTTTTCATGTCCCTTGTAAGAAGAAATCACACAATTTTAATATTAAAAAATAAGGCATAGGCCGCCCCCTTTCCCTGGGCCCCCTGGCAATGAAAAAAGCCCTGAAGTCTGTTGGTTGTAAACAATTAGAAGCATAACTAACATTACATCTACATTTCAGTGTACTGCTTTTTTCAAACATTTACAATGGCATTTTATAACTGCACCTGGCACACATAACAGTCACTGATGTTTGACTTTAAGTAAGTTTATTATCAATTCTATCCCTTTGTTTAAATGACTTTAATAAATGAATACGGATTTTTATATCATGTGCGACCAGTGAAGATGAAGAGCAGCCAGCGTTTTTATGCCATCAGATTTGGATTTACTGTGACACTGGTCAACTCCTGGTCAGAAATAAAGCAATGAATCTAAAGTAAACAGTGTAGATTTAGATCAGATAGCACTGATGTGCTAGATGATCTGGAGCTACACTGTCCCCCCTCTCCCCATATGGGATAAGAACAATATCCCATGGAGTAAAGGGTTCAATAAAACATCTACCGATAAATGCAATTTAGTATATTCTGTACACTATGTATTCAAATTTTTCTCAATTTTACAGCACCCTGCAGAACAGCATGGAGAGCAGATCTTTGTCACAGGAGTGCTTGTTTTCGTTTTGTCATTCCTCTTGCTCGCCTGGATGGTCAGAAAATGGATGAAGTGGAAGCTGGGTGAGGGTAAGTAGAAACTAGTGATTGATGCTATGTCCCATTATAACATCGGCACATTTTTAGCATATAAAACTTTTTTCACAGTGAGGAAAACAAATATAAATTAAAATCTCTTTTTAATTATATACTCTATATTTATGCATTTTTACATGTGTGCAACCAATGTATATCCACATCAACACATTCGTGCTGTCCAGTCTGGATCTGCACTGGTCACATCTTGGTAAAAAATAACCTTATGAATTAAAAAGCTAACAGAGCAAATCCTTGAGTAAAGAGTTAAGTTTCTTTTATACAAAAATACAAAAGACAAAATGTGTGCAGATTTACGCCTTTGTATAACAACATATATCTATTTTTCTTAAGTATTTGCTGGTTGGAATAACCCTTTCCTTGTTGTATACGCAATTTTATGCATATGCGACCAGTGTAGATCCAGATCAGCCGGCACATCTGTGCCGTCTGATCAGGATCAGCACTGGTCGTCTTTTAGTCAGAAATAACCTAATGAATCAAAAAGCAAACAGTTTAGATCCTGATCAGACGGCACGGATGTGCCAGCTGCTCTGGATCTAAACTGTTCACCCTAGCAATAAAGGTGTATCTATACAGGAAAGGAATAAAGATCGCTTGGTCTGGCGGACATCTGACATATTTGTTATTATTACTGATAAAACAGGTCATCAATACAGATGATTAAAATTGTTAGAGTTATCATTACGGGAAGGAAATAATTGTTATTTCTTAGAAGTGTTATGATAAATCCAATAAAAATCCTCACAATATATATTTAGTGCCTAATAATTGCTCTTTTATATCCAAAATGTTCACATAAACTGTGGACCATTTTGTATTTTTAAAGTGTTCTTAAAAGGGGTTTGGGTCCGGTCATCATGATCTTTTCTAAACTTTATGAGGTCATTTCAAGGAACGAAGTCAACTGCATGAAAACACTGTTTCTTTTTACATACCCCATACTATCAAATGAGTATAACAGGATATAGGCGTGTTCCATCCACAGTTTTTCAAACTTTAGTGCCAGTCCTGTAATTATCCCTACATGGTAAGTAAGTTTTTATATGAGTGTTTGATTTACAGTTTTTCAAATTTTAGTGCAACATGTAACTTTACGTACAAATGATCATGGTAGAGTAAGTTTTAAGATAATTGCATCTGTTTTGCAAAACTGTCACATGGGTCAATGTTTTATGTTATAATATTATTAATGCCGGGAGATAAGCAAACAAAAACACATATAAACAAAGCAACAAAACAATAAACTATAGGTCATTAATCTGGAAAACTAAGTTAATCAGTTCTCTAGCTTGGATGTTACTTATTAAACATGAAAATAATCATAATAGCTTTTACAACTGATTGCAACTGCAATCAAAGTTATACACATTTAATGTATCCGCTCTTTTAAGTTTACTATTTCAGTAATTCTGGAATTTTTGGATAAACACCCATTAAGTCATATTATTAAAATAATTGTTTTCATATCACGTAACAAAGTGGTAATTATTTTTGCTTACAAATCCAGTCAAATTGCAGTTAGGCAATTACTACCTTTGAAAATATGATTGACAGATAACACTGTTGGAGAGTTGTAATATAATTAGCAGGGATGCTTAAACAGTTAATTCTTGTTTGAACTTGATGAAAATAGCTTTACACTTGTAGTGAAATGCCTACAATGCTAATAGTATGTGATATTTTTGGCATTCCCTAAAAAAAATGAGTCCGAAAAACACGTATCTTTTGGCATACGGTAAAATAACGAGTCGAAAAAAAAAACGATTTTAACCACAGCTGAACCGATTCATTGCACACTTACTCCACCCTGAACAGATGAAATTTTGGTAATGCTAGACGTTGTAATACCTCTGGGTAATTTGTGATAATAATGGATCGTTAATGAAATCGATGAGTTTTTGTTGCCGGAATATGAAGTGCATTCCGATGCATGTTTATGCCTTGTCGAAAAATGACGACTTCTGAAATAATGACTTTATCAGCTGTTACCCTAAGGAAATCTTTGAAAATATTTTGCTGCTCAGTTTTACAAAGCCCTGTCTGTAATGTAGGTGTCTTTAATTCTGAGCAAAATATCTTGTCTGGCTTTTTTTATTTCTTATATTGCAAATGCTGTGGTCTCAATTACAAAGGCGGGTGGCTCGTTTTACAATATCCTGTGCCCACTATCACTAAACTAAAACTGCAGACCAGCCCTAAATCTCAAGCATCTAATTGGCTGAAATGGAGACAAGTCTCAGATTCTTCAGGTTTAAGTCCTGACTGGTCTCTAATCTAAGTTTTATGATCTATTCATTGGTAAGAACCAGTGTGTTTTGTAACAGACGTTCCAGAGAATTATTGAAATGAATTTAATCACAACTTAATGGTAATCGACAGCTTGAGTCTCAATATAATTACGATAATGAAGTATTTGTACACTATTAGGATTCTTGTAAAGCAACAATTAATATAATTATTTTAGTGTTTTGCGGGGTTCATTGCAGATTTTACTGAAATGCACAGTTCACCCTTTGCTCCATCTGTACATTTTTTTTGCACAGATGACCAGTGCTTTTGATCTGGATCTATACTGGTTGCCTCTTGGTCAGAAAAAAACATAATAAATCTAAAGCTGAACAGTGTAGATCGTACTAGTCATACGGCATGAATGTGCTAGCTGATCTGGATTTATACAGATAACAACCATATACCACGGAGTAAAGCCAGATTAAGCTGATCTGAGGCTTCAAGAACAATCTAACAACACAAAGGCAGTGACCTTAACTCAATTTACCTGCACCAAAAACCTGTCCCAAACTATTCCCAGAACAAATCTGCTTGTAGTTGATAAGAAACTAGGAAACAGGTTGTTGCTGTCATGTTAAATTCCAGGATAAAATATGCACAACATAACATTAACCGACTTTTACAACTTTTACAACTACATACTGTGATATCATTATATTTCGCGTAGTTATAATTTTTTGTGTTTTTCATGCTAGGGAAAGGAGCGCAATATCAAGTCCATTTTAAGCAAAATTTAATTGTTAAATTCCAGGATAAAATATGCACAACATAACATTAACCGACTTTTAAAACTACCTACTGTGATATCCTTATATTTCTTGTTAAGTTTCACTTTTTTCGCCCCAAGGAAAGTGCACGAAATCAAGTCAGAAATTTATTATTATGCTATAACTTTGTTGTGAGAATAATACATGTACAACTGCATGAATTTACGCCTGCACAAAAATGTTATTTGGGCCATTTGCACGAAAAGTTTTCCCACGAAATTAAATGATACAACAGTATTTATTAAGGATGTTGGCAACAGTATTCTTTAGTAGACTGCATCTACACTGTTCACCCATGGATAACATCCATATCCCAAGAAGTAAAGAAATTGTGTTGTATTGTGTTCAAATTACTTCAAAATAAATACGACCAACTTGATATTTGACTTCATCAGTTCCGCTGCCAAGCTGTGTAATTGTTTGTTGCCCAGACATGCTATTTCCCTCACTTCCTGTTTGATACTATTACATTTTTGTGGTTTGATTCGAAGTTTTTGACAGATAATTAGTGCAGCTATGGAGATGAAATTTCCTCTTTTTGTTGTCTGGTAAAATATATCGTCACCTAAGTGTACGAATGGTGTAAGTACTAAGGAACTATGAAGGAGATAAACCGTTATTGCTCTAATGTGAAAATATCCTTTACACTTTCCTACAGGGACTCTAAGGAGTTTTATATTGCATCAAGAACTTTATTTTCCTTTCAGTAACATGACAAAATGATTTGATCTGGCCAGACAGCACGGATATGCTGGCTGATCTGGATCTACATTTGTCACCAATGGGATAAAAAGCCATAATCACATGAAGTAAAGCAATAATCGAGCATTCCGCCATCAAACTGATAAGTTCAGTAAGAAAACCAGATTTTCACCTTAGTGCAAAAACTGTATAACTCCTTACTTCAAGGTACTTACATATTTTTGCACTAATGTTACAAATTCTTGTTTTCTTTCAAAACTGATCAATGTGCTACTGAAAGACTGTCGAAATATCTGGTCTTTAATGTTGATGAAATACTGAGAAAAGACTGAGTATTATCTGTTTTATCTGTGCCATCTGATCTGGATCTGCACTGGGTTTTTTTTGGTCCGAATATCTTAATGAATCTAAAAGCAAACAGTGTAGATCCGGATCATATGGCACAGATGTTCTGGTAGATCTGTATCTACAGTGTTTGCCCATGCAATAAAGGTGTATATATGGAGTAAATGGTTAATCGACCAGTGTTACAGTTCCTACTCTTGTTTTCTTGCTAAACGTATTTTCAGTTTTCATCCTCCACTGTTTAAATTATGATTACTAAGATAAATCACCGGAAACTTATGTCATTTTTTATTCTTTGAAGTGCCCCTTGCTGTCAGATATTTACGTTTTCATGAGAACTGGTGCATTAAAACCTTTTCTGCAATTCATGCATTGTTTGAGATTCCTTTATGGTTGAATTATGAAGAATCCCAGCTGAATAGCAAGTGAACAAATTCCTGGCAAAATATTTCTATTTAATCAGTTTTGGCAGATTTTGAAGAGAGCTTATTTTAACCCTATCCATTGGGGAACAACTTTGATCTGTTACTTCATGGGATAAGGCTGTTTTCCCATGGGCAAACAGTGTCGATCCAGATCAGCCGGCACACTGTGCCATCTGATTATAATGTACACTTTTTGATTCAATAGGTTATTTCTGACCAAGAAGCCAACTGTATAGATCCTGATCAGATGGTATGGATGTGCCAACTGATCTAGATCTACACTGGTCACACATGCAATAAAACCCATAAACATGTATATGGACTAAAGCAGACTACCTGAAAGTCGCTGGACCGTCGGACCTGTCCGGTAAAATTTGGACTGGTCTGATGTGATTTCCAATGTTGTAAGACCAAGTGTCCGGCAAAAATTTGATCTGCATATTCCAATTTTACTCGCTAAATTACAATTTTACTCGCTGTTTTGATTCGAGACTGTTCCGAGGGAAATGAGTGAGGATATCCGAATGAAATATTTTACGTATTTGTCATAATGACAATTTGTACCACTGAAAAAAAAAAAACACCCTTAATACTGTGTTTTGTTTATTTAATGTGTTAAATGTTTCAGTCAGACAGAATTTGTTTCGGTCAGACAGATATTCACATCTTGTCTGACCACATGTCTGACACTTTTTTACAACTTTCGGGAAGTCTGTAAAGGGTTCAGAAAATGGGTGGCCAGTGTGGGTTCAGATCTGCCAGCACAACCCTGCAGTGTGATCAATATCTGCAATGTTCATGACTTCAGAAATAATCCTTGCTAACCAAAAATGATAAGTGTTGCATTTCTTCCTTCTGTTTGTTTATTTTATGAGACACAATAATCCATGTTTAAAATTTGCAGATGATATCAAATTGACTGCATTTGCCAAAGCATGAAACATTTAACAAGTAATCCCTGCTGATAATTGAAGTTGTGCATTTGCTATAGCATGAAACATGCAATATTTAAGTAATCCATGCTGATGATTTAATATTGTGCAATTGGGGTAGCATGAAACATGCAATAAGTAATCCTTGCTGATAATTACAAGTTCTGCATTTGCCGTAGCATGAAACATTCTATATTTAAGTAATCTGTGCTGATGATTTAAAATTGTGGAAGTGGGGTAGCATGAAACATGCAATAAGTAATCTTGCTGATAATTTGAAGTTCTGCATTTTCCGTAGCGTGAAACATGCGATATTTAAGTAATCCGTGCTGATGATTTAAAATTGTGGAAATGGGGTAGCATGAAACATGCAATAGGTAATCCTTGCTGATAATTTGAAGTTCTGCATTTGCCGTAGCGTGAAACATGCGATATTTAAGTAATCCGTGCTGATGATTTAAAATTGTGGAAGTGGGGTAGCATGAAACGTGCAATAAGTAATCCTTGCTGATAATTTGAAGTTCTGCATTTGCCGTAGCGTGAAACTTGCAATAAGTAATATTGTGCTGATGATTTAAAATTGTGGAAGTGGGGTAGCATGAAACATGCAATAAGTAATCCTTGCTGATAATTTGAAGTTCTGCATTTGCCGTAGCGTGAAACTTGCAATAAGTAATATTGTGCTGATGATTTAAAATTGTGGAAGTGGGGTAGCATGAAACATGCAATAAGTAATCCGTGCTGATGATTTAAAATTGTGGAAGTGGGGTAGCATGAAACATGCATTAAGTACACCCATGTCCACAAATTGATTTGACAGTCTTTAGAGACTGTTAACCCTTGTGTGACCAGTGTAGATCCAGATCAGCCGGCACATCTGTGCCATCTGATCAGGATCTGCACAGTTCGCTCACGCTTTACAGGTTTGTCTGTGGAGGAAAGGGTTAAAAATTATCTCTAGTCTAAAGGCATCTGATTCCTTGCAGAAGGGGGAGACATAAACTTCAAGCTGTCAGACCACAAGTGGTTTATATCAAATAGGAATTTATAAAAAGGATTCTTAGATGCTATATTAACTGGTTGATCATATGATATGTGTTTAATCATTCATTTTTGCAGACTTAAGCAGCAAATGACTTTTTGCTTAATTTCTGCTTTTGTTTCATTATTCTGATATACAGTAAGCTATAACATGGTTGTAATCTGATATACAATAAGTAACATTATTAAAATCTGATATACAGTTAGCTATAACATGGTTAAATTCTAATATACCTTCAGGAACATGGTTAAATTCTAATATATACAATTAGCTATAACATGGTTAACTTCTGATATATAATAAGATTTTACAAATTCTGATATACAATTAGCTTTAACATAGTCAAATTCTGATATACAATAGCTTTAACATAGTCAAATTCTGATATACAATTAGCTTTATCATAGTCAAATTCTGATATACAATTAGCTTTAACATAGTCAAATTCTGATATACAATTAGCTTTATCATAGTCAAATTCTGATATACAATTAGCTTTAACATGTCAAATTCTGATATGCAGTAAGCTTTGACATGGTAAAATTCTGATATATAATTAGCTTTTATATGGTTAAACTCTGATAAACAATCAAGCTATAACATGTTAAATTCTGATGTGAAGTAAAATAATACAGTAGTAGTGTAATTCTGCCAATCTAAATTTTCATCAGTTTTCAACCTTACTGCAGTAGCATCACATTTTTGCAATGATTTCCTTGGAGACATTGTTTAATACTCAATCAGATTTATTGCCAAAGTGTATATCTAAAACTCTACAAAGGCTTTGGGGATGATGGGAACTTTATGTATAATTTATTGTTTTAAATGACAATGATGTCTGGCAGTAACATTATGTATGAATGTTTACTAGAATAAAGTAGTGAAGTGCTTGTGTTTTTACTTGCAAATTAGACAATGGAGGCACGCCACGGGAAAAGGTACCTTCGGGTCATTTTTTGTGTCATTTTTGTTGTTACTATATTTAGAAAGAACTTTCAAATTTCTATTATTTTGTCATAACAAAACAGTAATTTTGTTACACATTTTAACAATAAAATGGTATTTTTACCGCGAATTGCATAATAATTAATGTCGTCTGCTCAACTTTATGACGTCGTTTCAAGGATTGACGTCAAATTCCCGAAGGTACCTTTTCCCGTGGCGCGCCTCACTTGCAAATTAGACAATGATTCATCATATCTATGACTTTTGTTGCATATGCACACATCCCTTCTCTCTGATAAATTCAAAGACACTATTTGCTTTGATTTAGTAACTTATTTCTGGCTCTGAACAGATAGAATGGATTCAAATGAGTCGGCATAGATGTGCAGGCTGATCAGGATCTGCACTGTTTGTTCGTGTGATGAAAGTTAAGTCTTGGGGAGTAAAGGGTCTTCGTATATTTTTGTTAATATTGAGAAGATTAATGTTTGTTAATTGAATCAATATTTGATTGTGTTCATCTGGGTATGAATAACATTTTGGAATGTTTAGAGTAGGTATTAAGCCCATCAGGCCTCAATCTCTATAACCCAAATGTTTTCTATACCCGAATGAATACCATCAAATGATTGATTCAGTCCTTATAAGAGTATGTACTTTTGTGATATAATCGTGACAGAAAATGGTCTAGAATGAAACTATAAAGATGTCCAAATGTAAGCTAATGTGTTGTCTTAATTTGATTTTGTGCTGAAAAATCTAATAAACATTGGATATTGTTTTGTTCAGCTGCTAATGACAAAGATTTATTACCAGAGAGGGATAAAACTATCTTGTTCGTAAAAGATCTAGCCTGTTTATTGGCCTTGAAATACTAGAAATAGTGTTTGGTGTATATGTGTGCATTAGTGCATATGTCAGTCCTTTACTGCATGTGTGTGTGTGTCTGGATTTGAGGGGCAAAGTATGGATGTTCATAAATTTTGTCTATTTCAACAACTATTCTTGATAAATTGACATTTTTATAAAAAAAAATTTAATTAGCACACATTTCTTATTCCAAAAATGAAAATATTTGTGATCTCATGGACTATAATGCTTGATGGTCCTGAAAGCGACATCACTTCAATTTAACCCGCTCTTGTATGAAATATTACATGTATTTGGAACTATAGGCACAAATTTGCAGCATTAAACTCGGGCTTATAAAATTTTAATTTACTAAAATAAATTTGGTCCGCGCGACTTAAAGCGAAAGTAGGATTTCCGAAACGTCACAAAAATCTATTTCGCGCATGAAGTGGTCTCTTTGTCGGTGCTAAATATAGCTCCATTATATTTAGCTTCTTAAAAGTTCGTTAACTATAATTTAACAATATCATTGAAAATCCCGTCTATAGATAAGAAAGAATTCGATCGGACCTTTTATGTTCTGTTAGAGAGTTTATATATTGGAGTCTATATGGACAAATATAATTTTTCAATAGTATATTCTTACTTAAGTTTAGGGCTGGGGCTTTAATGCATGTACATGTACTGTTTTGTTTAATTTATACGTTTAAATGTTATTACTTCCCTTTCATTCCCACATTAATAATGCCGGTAACTCTCTTTACAGTTTTTAATTCCCTCAAGAAACTAAATCTTGTTTTTTATTGATGTATATTAACATCCAAAAAAAGGTCTCTTGCTTTTATGTCACAATATTTTATGAAACTGTTTATTAGTATATATCTTTAAGTGCTATAGATTAACGCTTAGCATAAAAAATACATTAATTTTAAGTTTAATTGTTTTTAATTTAAAGTGGGTTTAAATTTGTGGATTGATGACCATGAATCCACAAAAATTAGAACCAGATAAATATATGAATTAATTCATCGCCTTCAAAAAGAAAGATACATTATTTCAGAATCACCAACACAAATTGCTAATGTTAAGTGAATTTAGATACATATTGACAAATCCAAGTTAATTGCTCAGCATTTATTCTGAAGTATTATTCCTTACAGAGATAATGACTTAGAGCAATAACTCTATTAATGAAGTACAGTTCTATTGCACTTACTGTCTTTTTGCACTAAATAGGTGAGATAATGATTATTTTTATCGTTCCCCAATTGTTTGCAATCCATCATCCCGGATAATGACAGTTACGTAAGAAATTTATCCCATCAATAGCTATTGTCCTAGACAATCCCGGCACTTCCTACTATTATATAAGACCCATTATTATAAGAATACTATCAGTTTCCATCAATCCTAGGTCACATTAGCTGTGTCATGCTGTCCCATAAAAATCTTGCCTTATAAATAATAAAGACTTGTTCCCTACTGTTGCTTTATCCATTATACGCATTATTAATAAAGTCACTATACAGGAAATTTATTGGAATGGTCTAATGGCAAGAAATGTTTGATAAATTGGAAAGACAAGTTAATCTCAATGGCAAGAATCAAAGACATTTTATTTATTGTCAAAGCAAATTCTTGTAGACCTTGCAAAAATTTAAGCAAAAAATTGAAGGACTCTCGAAAGAAACCATATTTATTGTTAAAGAAAATTCTGTAGACCTTGCAAAAGTTGAAGCAAAACTTGAAGTAATTGAAGTAGTCGAAAGAAATTCTATATATTTTTGTTAAAGAAAATTCTAAAGACATTGCAAAAATTGACTCAAAAATTGAAGAAAAATCTGGAAAGAAATTATATTTATTGGTAAAAAATTTAAATAGGCCTTGCAAAAATGGAAGTAAACTGGAAGGAAAGTAAATTTATTGTTAAAGAAATTCCATAGACCTTGAAAAAGTTGAAGCGAAAATTGAAGTAAAGTAAAAAGAAATTATATTTATTGTTCAAGAAAATTTTTTAGACCTTGCAAAAATTGATTAGAAATTATATTTATTGTCACAGTGAAAGAAAATTGTGAAGACCTTGCGAAAATTGAAGTAAACTGAAAGTAATTATATTTGTTTAAAAAATAAAGTTAAATGAAAATGAATTATTATTTATTGTTCAAGACAATTTTTTTGGAAATTGCAAAAAAATGAAGAAAACTGAAAGAAATTAATATGATTATTTTAAAATTGAAGTTAACTGAAAAGAAATTTATAGTTAAAGATAATTCTGTATAAGAATAATAAACGTTATGATGTCCTTGGAAAAAATGTCATTTATCGGTCTAAAGTTCGGTCCTGTGAAAGCCAATGCTATTACAATAAAACACAACTTTGAACATTAAATGGACAGTGGCTTAAATTGACAAAAAATTTGGAGTCCATTACATCAGTTTAGGTAATAGGTCAGAGATAGAATCAATTTAAGTTTACAAATTTTTGTTAAATGCCCCTATGGTTACAGCTCACATTGAAAGTAAATTAAATCTATTATGTAAGCTGACTAGGTAAAGGGTCTATGGGTATTTGATGGTCACTATTTTATCACAACTTTTGATCAGGTAAAACAGCTTGAAATGAAAAGATGTGGCTTTCAAATGAGAGGATATTATTAATTCTAGGGGACCCCTGTAATGATTGCAATTCTTAAAGGTATAATTTAGTGTTCTGCTAAAATGGAAATGGCAAAATTGCATGGGGTGATAATAATACAACAGTAGCTAATTTTGGGACTCTGCCATATTGTTTATCGTGCTTTATGGAATGAAAATTACAGTTTATTTTTGAAACTGAAAATTAATTTATGTTACTTTGCAAATTAGTGTAATTTTGGGTCAGAAATAGGTGATTTTATGAGCGATTCTCAACATTGAGAAAGTTTAATTGTGAAAATACTCTGGTTGAATTGGTGAAGAAATTTTTTTGCTTAGGTTTTGTGCCCAAGATTATAAAACTGAAACTGGAGAACAGTCTCAGATCTCATTCATCTGATTGGCTGAAATGGAGACTAGAATTGTGTACCCAGGTTTGAATGTGAAAGGTTTACTCCCAACCACTCTTAACCCTTTACTCAATATTTACATGTTTTAACACATCTACTAACAGTGTAGATCCAGATCAGCTGGCAAATCTGTTTCATCTAATCTGGATCTACACTAGTTGCATATTCAAGTCAGAAATAAATTAATGACTAAAAGCAAACAGTGTAGATCCTCATCAAATGGCATGAATGTGCCTGCTGATCTAGATCTACAGTGTTTGCCCAAGCAATAAAAGAGTATCTGTGGAGTAAAGAGTTAAGGAGACCGAGAGGGGGCCTAACTCCCAGCTAGCATAAAGTTCCAAAAAGTGCTATGGAAAGTATGTGTGTCATGGTAACAGCTGAGTTAACCCATTCCCGTACAGAAACACCTTTATTGCTAGGGCGAACAGTTTAGATCCAGATCAGCCGGCACCTCCGTGCTGTCTGATCAGGATCTAAACTGTTCGCTTTTTGATTCATTAGGTTATTTCTGACCAAAATGCGACCAGTGCAGATCCTGATCAGACGGCACGGATGTGCCGGCTGATCTGGATCTACACTGGTCGCACATGCGTAAAAATGCGTATCTATCCAGGAAAGGGTTAAAAGAATAATTTGAAAAGATAATAAGATAGATACGGTAATGATATCAGCTACTGTCTAAAAGAATTTTCTTTAACCCGAATAAAAACATCCTGTAACTTCATTAACAAAATAAAAAGTCTCATGTTACCGCTCTAACTTAATTATTGTGTACAGAAATAAAGGTTTGACTGTATTTAAAGGAAAAAAGCTCAGGAAAGTGTAATGACATTTCAAAGTACAAAAACAGAATTATTTGGTATGTGCAAGGTCCACAGACTGGCTGCACTAAATGTCAGTTAATATTTATGAAAGACTAAACCTAAAGTATATTAACCTGGCTCCCAACACCAACTGGATACTAATCTGCTGTTATTTTGTTGAAGGTTACTGGGTCCTTGTCCTTTGACCCACTAACTTCAAAATCATTTGGGGTCATGTCATGTACATGTGAAAACCTCCCTACCAAATCTCAGGACAGTATGCCAGAATTGGTGAAAAATCAAACTTTCAGACACAAGTTCCAAATTTTCCAAAATCATTGTGTAATATTTATTTAGAATTTCTGTAGTTTATTATATACCAGTGATCTTGACAGATTGCATCAACAAACACGGCTGAAGCTTTTCATGCAGACCAATTTGGTGCCAATATTCCAGCATTTTGGGAATTGTCTGTCATACATTTAAATAAACCTGACTTGGATGTTTTATTGAAATTGTCAGGAAATGTTTTTTTTGCACTCATCACCCTTAGCTTTGCTCATATTGAAGCATTATAAATGCATATATGCTGGCTGATCTGGATCTACACCATAAAATCATATAAATGGAGAGTTATGCTTTCACTCAGTTTAAAAAAAAGTTTAAAAAATGTTTTATTTTTTTCTAAATGCTGTATACTTTTGTTATCAACTTTGACTACAATATATTAAGTCCCAAGAAATGCATAATTATAATCAGTGTTTATCTGCTAAAATTTTTGACCAATTTTCAAAATTCCCACAGGACACATTTTTGCATTCCCCAACTAAATTGTTTCCTCAGCAGACATTCCCCATTATAGATAAAAATAGAATATTACAACAGTATGCAGGCAGTAGGTTCCTATTATTCCAATTGCATGTGTAATATTATCCCTATCACAGGAGACGGAAGGTCTAGCATGCGGTGGTATATATGCAATGAGAAATGATACAATCCTACAGACTGCATACTGTCATTATCTTTCTTTTATTATATACCCTTTTTGCTTGAAATTTAAAATTTATTTTATAATTAAAAAACTATTCATGGGTATGTAATAAAACAGTTTCTAACAGTGTACTGCCGAGATTTTCCGTATGCATTGCATTAAAATGACGGTGATTAAATCCATGATAAATAAATTATATCACCGCTATTCCTGTTCTGACTAGCATACAGATAATACACAAACCAAAAAAATAACTAAGACATTAACATAAGCTTCATAGTAATAAAAATTTCACCTGCTCTTATAAGGAATTTCTGTTGACAATTTTGGATGTGTTCTGTCATTTAGAATAGCTCCTGGCTCCAAGGTTATAAAGCTGAGTTTGGAAACCAGTCTCAAATCTCAAGCATCTGATTGGCTGAAATGGCGAGATTCAGGCCAGATTTCAGTCCCAAATCAGTCCAAAAAACAACAACAACTGGTATTATATTCAGAGAGAGCTAAATCGGACACTGAATGTTGAAGTTTTTATCACCGCTGTGGAACTATTAACATGATTTATCATCAACTTCTGTTTTTTATGATTGGCGGTAAAAAATTTTCCCAATATCTGATGATAAAAGTTTCTGAATTTCTAGATGTAGAAACAAAATCAGTAGCAGACAGAAAGCATGAATGAATTGAAATATATGATATGATTTGAGATTTGAGATTGTTTGTGCCAATACATGTTTAACTCCCCTGATGTTTAATGCCATTCAATGTCTGGTTATAACTGTTAACCCTTTACATATACAGGCGGGCATCAGCATTTAAACATTGGCATTTTATTAATAAGCACTTTGTTTAAGTTCACTATTCTCAGTAACCAGTCAAGGTAGAGCTTTTAAACTAACATCACCATAGAAATATTCAGGAAAAGTTATAACTTTTGACTGTATTTTGACATAGTTATGCCCCTTTTTCAACTAAAAATTTTAAGAAGAAAACTCAGGTTTCATCGCATTGCTACATCTTCTTTTAAATTATATTTCATTGTATAATACAAGCTGCTTTAACAATTCTGGGAAGCATAAAAACTTCTGGGGCAATATTATGAATTGTGTTTATAAATGTATAATATTTAACACATGTCATATTTCTGAGATTTCTGAGATAATTTACAAATTTCATTTTACAATATTTAACACATGTCCAAAATCAGAAATGTAGGATATATTGACCAGTTTCTATTTTCATTAACCCTTTCCTCCAAAATATTTTATATATGTCTTTATGGCATGGGTGAACAGTGTGGATCCAGATCAGCTGGAAAATCCATGCCATCTGATCAGGATCTGCACAGTTAGCTTTTTGATTGTTAGGTTATTTCTGACCAAAATGCCAGCAGTGCAGATCCTTATCAGATGGCACATATTGTGCCAGCTTATCTGGATCTACACTGGCCGCACTTGTGTTAAAACATGTATATATCGAGTAAAGGTTTAACACATGATTCTACAAAGCATTTTAACTTCCAGGGCATAACATGTATTATGAATGGTGTTTATAAACTTAAAATAGGGAACACATGTCCTATTTCTGAAATGTAAGATCATTATATTGACCAATTTCTTTTTTCATTAATACTGAAAATGTGTTTTGAAATGCAAGAAAGAAGATGAAAGACTTTCTTCAAACCATATTTTCAGCAAAACAGTTCCTATTAATCATATTTCATTAATCAGTTTTCATTGTTGCTATTGTTTTCTGTTTAGCATGATATTCATCTCCAATACCACTTTCACAAATTATTCAAAAGAAGTAACTGATAAACATTTAGAGCAGACATGGTATAAATACTGGAAAACGTGGTCTAAAAAATATATTATTTTTAATTAAATAGCAAAATTTATTTATTCCAAATTACAATCTTAAGTTCTGAATTTGTATACATAGCGAAATTAGAAACACAACTTCTATAAGATCTAGATCAGCTTGCACATCTGTGCCATCTGATTAGGATTTTCACTGTCTGCTTTTAAATTAATTTCATTAGGTCATTTCTGACCAAGGAGTGAATAGTGTAGATCCAGATCTGATTGCATGGATGTGTGAGCTGTTCACACCTGTGTATATGAAGTGAAGGGTAAAAGAAACATCAGTATGATAAACAATTACAGTCGAATTCCGATAACTGGAAGTCCCAAGGGACCGACAATTTACTTCGAATTATCGCGAACTTCGAGTTATCGCGACTTTGACTTTTCCGTAATACCATTTGAGTTGAAGAAACTAACGATGTGCAATTATTATGGTACCATACGGGACGTACATAACAAATGTTTTTGTCAAGATTGCTCAATACAACAAGATTATAATTAGGTTTGTTTTAATAATTTTATTACTAGGTTTTATTTTCGTGATTTTATAAATAAGATCGATGAAGAAACAACATTTTCATCAATTTTAACAAATATTTCATCATACGAAGATGAAGCATTACTCGGAATAGAAAATGTTGTTTTCCTATCCAGATATCCTCCCAGTTTCCCGGGCCCTTCACTAGATTACTCGAAAAAAAATGATATTAATAATTTTATTATTTTTGGTTATGCCATATGCGAACTGTTGTTTGCTCATTGATACATTAATGAAAAGATTTATAGAAATAAAAATTAACAACTCCAAATGTCTGTTTGACACTTATTTGAGGCAAATCACTCTAATTGTTTTCTTCACAAACATATCATTACAATGACGTGCCACTAAAAACTCTTTTTGACATTTTGGCGATAAACAAAAGACTCCGAACATTCGCACGGGAAGTGTGAAAATCGTGTCAATACAAGTACTTTAGAGTTACTGCGTTTCGAGTTATCGCAACTTTTTTCAGTTAAATATATAAGGAAAATTGACGGGACTGGTGGCCGACTTCGAGTTAAACCGTCATTTCGAATTATCGCGTTTCGAGTTATCGCAATTCCACTGTAATTGCATTTCAGTGATGCTACTCTTACAAAATAATGAATATTATTTTTTTTGTCCCACTGTTTATTACTGAGTACAAAGGATAAGATAGGCTGATAAAAACAACGGTTTAACATAAAAACAATGGTTTAACATAAAAACAATGGTTTAACATCAGGAACAAACACTTAGGGAAACATTTCGTGCATTTTTATTCTGTTAAAATCATGCAAAATACATAAAACATGTTTAAGCCAGTGAAAGATAAAAAATACCAGATGTGTAGGCAGAAAACATACATTTTCACTCGTGTCTTTGCTAACATTGTGAAAATATAAATTCATCAAATGAGACACGATGTGTCTTAGACTGATAAAAACAAATGTCCTCATTATCAGCACATGTACACAACAGCTAATTGTGATCTAATGTTTTGATTTCAACATTATGAGAACTTCCAGATCGTGTGGTATTTATAGTTTGTTATTGATAACTTGACAGTCATGTGACTGTCATGTGACATATTTTGATTTCAACCGAGGACTTCCAGATGGTGTCATATTTATAGTTTGTTATTGATAACTGGACAGTCATGAGACACACAAGCAAATTTAATTTGGTTATAAGAAACAGGTTTTTAATCAGGTTTTCTTTGGAAAAGCCTAGTTATCAGAAAGGGGTATGTTGCTGGGCTGGCAGGTGGGCAACAACATTTCATTAGTTTTTTGAGTTCACTTTTTCTTGGTAACAGTATTCAAGGTAGAGCTTAGAAACTTGACAGAATTGTCTGACATTACAATAGCAATTATTAGGACCTGTGCCTAAGGTTATAAAACTGTGCAAAGAAACCAGTCGCAAATCTCAAGCATCTGATTGGCTGAAATGGTGACCAGTTGCCATTTCAGCCAATCAGATGCTTGAGATTTGAGACTGGTTTCCAATCTTAGCTTTATAACCTAATGGCACCAGTTTCATAAATCTTGAGTGGATTTTGTCAAAGTTATGGCATTACAATTATTAGGACAAGTTTCATAACTTTGGAGTATATTTTGTCATAGTTATGCCCCTTTTTCACTTAAAATTTAAGAAAGAAACCACTGGTTTCGTCGCATTGCAGCGTTGTCTTGTTTTATATTCTCAGTTATTGCTTCCTAGATATTTAGATAGATTTCATACTTGTTGATGAAATAAAACCTTAACAAGTGGTTGTTTAATTGATTCTAAGTCTGATGATATTTGACTAGAATTTGCATCACCCTCCTTCTGAAGTTTGATTTCCAGACACAGAATTCAGCCAGGAAATTTTCAGATTAGTGTTTGGTACAAAAGTCGGTGAAAATCACTGATAATTACCAGCATTATCTCATAGTATATGCTGCAACAATACTGCATATTTGCGTAAATCTCTAGTTCATTTGTACTTGAAAAATAACTTGCATTTGTATTGATAAATACTGTAGTATCTTTATATTTTGCGAGTGTTTTTTTTTTGGCGTAAATTGCACCTGGGGAATTGTGTAAAAGATTAAACCCAAGCAAAGGTCAAATCGTTTAAAAGTTTAAATGGAATAAAATTATTCACATGAGGGAATTTAAGTCATGCAAATATTTCAAATAATTTTGTTGAAAATATTGAGGAATGTAACTTAGAAATGAATGAATAATTTAATGCATTCATCTTAACATGAAAAACAATGGATTATTTGAATCATGATGCACACAATTCAGGCATCCCAAATGTTTCTCATTCCCTGATTAATGCCACTAAATGTTCTTCTGAGAATGATCATGCCAGCAAAATACCTCCCCCTTCATACAATCTCACCAAAGAAACAACAACAAAAGAACAACATTTGTCAAATTAGCTTGACTTAAATCAATCAGGACAATTTTCAGATATATGATTAAGATGTAACATAATTAATAATGCCAGAGCTTATTTGTGGTAAGGGCTTATTACTTCCACTAATAATTATAGAGTTATTCCGTAATAACCTGAAATTTCCTTGAAAACAACATTTAGGGTTGTAAGCTGACATATAACAATCATCATGGTTTGATAGCAAAATAGATATAACGGCCTTATTTATTCCTATACAGTTACATCAGTTTTGCATTCATCCCACGATATATATTTCTCAGAGCAATCATTTGCCATTTGTGGATTGGTTCCTTGTTATTTTTTTATATAACCACAAAAATCACATAAGTTGTGCAAACTGATAAAGTTGTATTATATTTGTAAGAAAAAGGTAACACATATGTCTGCTGCTGTCCCAGGCAAAAATAAATATTATAATAAATAAATAAATAAAAAATAAAATAAATTAATAAATAAGTTTATTAATAAACACATAAATAAATACAAAGCAAATACCAATAAATAAATATCAATAAATAAATTAATTAAATCAAACAAAAAAACAACAACAAATAAATAAATAAATACATAAATCAATAAATAAATACAAAGCATATATAAATAAATACAGACAGGCAGACAGGCAGGCAGACAGATAGACAGACAGACAGAGAATTAAGTGAATTAAGTAAACTTATTACAACAACTATCAAGGCATACTTTAAATATGCAACATACAAATTTTAATGTATTAGAAACAAAAGGAGATTAACAGCTTTATAGTTCCATGGGTATTTTAGTGGTATCATAGGACTTTAACATCACTGTGAGCAAAACAGCTGGAGTGAAATATCTAATCTTTTGTGGGGATAATACTGCACTAAAAAAAAACTAATAATGATGGGACTTGATTATAGCCACTGTAGAACATGTTTCAAAATGTCTTCACCAAAATATTGAAAGTTATTATCAATCTTCACTTGGAAATTAATAGGAATATAAATTATAGTTATGTTGTAATACAGTCATGTATTGTTAGCTTCTGTGAAAATTGGTGATTTGGATTTATATAGTGACTCTCAGAATTGGTAAGTCAGATTTATTATTATGTTAAAAGATTTTTGGGGTTAGATAGTTGACCCCAAAATAAGCTCATTTTGGGTCAGTACCATATACTGTGTCATATCTTGGCTCTTTGAAATTGCATTGTATCACTAAAGAGCTGCTTAGTGATGCTGTGTATTTACCGGTAAACAGTATTCTAGAAAATTAACCCTTTTCTCCATAGATACACCTTTATTGCATGGGGGAACAGTCTGATCAGGATCTGCACTGTTTGCTTTTTGAATAGTTCTTTTATTTCTGACCAAGATGCGACCAGTGCAGATCCAGATTAGACTGCATATCTTGATCTGAACTGGTTGCTCTTGCGTTAAACACACATATATTATATTGAGTAATGGTTTAAACAGATAGATTTATTATTAAAAAAGGAAAAAAAACAGAAATGAAAAAGCTTACCCAATGTACTATGTTAATCACAATCACTTCCACTAAATCTCTCTGTGACGTTTTTTTCTATGTCCAATTTGATAACTGTGCACAATTTTAGTACTTTCCAAAAAAACTCACTTCCTTCTGAACGTCCCATGAGTATACATAGTATGCTTATTGGAATGAATTATCGCTGCATACTGTCATTTCCACTAATTTTCAAACCAGCAGGAACAAACTGTTATTGTATTAAAACTGCATAATTTTAAAGAAAAATCGTTCCATAAAATGTGGATGTTACATGTAAAAGTGGGAAATTACCTCCTGAGCTGTCTTAGATCCTAGTCAGCTTAAAAACACATTTTTGGATTTTTTATTCCTTCAGATGAAGAGTATTGTGCATTTTTTTTACCTCCAGAAGAAGAGTATTGTGGGTCTCCTCCAGTTTGAAGAGTATATAAATTGTTAATAGTTGAGGTAGTGGAGTTTATGACAATCATCATTGGGGAAATTATATTGGCTTTGAAAAGTTTTCTGTGTGCATTATTTCTTCTGCTGGGGTATCAGAGAGAAAAACTACTGCTGTGTAGGGCTTTTGAACAGAAAAATTGTGCAATGTTATTTTTATTTTTTGTGCAGGTAGAAATATTTTTGCGCATTTTATACATTTTTTTTTTTGGCAACAACAATTTGTATAGTTTTGAATGTGGATGTCAGTAGTTTGATTTAGTGCATTAAAGTCAGGATGGTAATATGACAATGCCTTCAATTAAATTTAAGATACAATGTTAATTTAATTTCAAGAAATGAATATAAATGTTATAAACATAATTTTTTATGACTTAGTGAAGTATTAAAACTTTAAAAACTCCATATTAAGGTACTGTTTGAAGTAGAGTTCTAGTGTTATCTAATCTTGACTTTAAAAGACTGAATGTAAAAAAATATATTTAAATCTTTCTGAAGTCGTTTTTTTATTGAGAACATTTTTTTACCACAGGTGTTCTTCGGAAATTCAATTATCAGTCTATGGGAATTCAAAGAGGATTGTTGGAATTTGAGAATTTGTGTGTTTATAGCATTAAAGTCCATGATAGGAAATTGGATGATGTTAACGAAAATTAAGGCACCCTCCAGACAATACCAAGTGCTATAAATTTCAAAAGGTCACAGGATACCTGACTTCTAAATAAATTCCGCTATTGATTTATAACTATAGGCACATGCTATAAACAAAATATCAAAATGCAGGTATATTGCTGTCCTTAAATTTTTGAATATTGATATTTGAATAAAATTAAATTTTGAATGGTTTGAATTCAGAGATTGCATATTTGAAAGAATTTTAGTGCAACGGTTTTTGCAGGATATATTTGTTCAGTTTTATTTGCATAGTTTTTAAGAATAATAATGGGTAGAATATACCATTGAAGGATTAATGTCATGGCAGTTAATTAGTGAAATCTAAATGATTATTTAATGTGAAATTTGTATTTTTTTTCAAATGGGTGTGATTTCACAATTTAGTAAACAAAATCAATATAAAAGCAAGATAAATAGATGTTTTATATTATTAACAGTTTATTTAAACCATTTGTGTTGTTAATGGTACATTTGAACAGTGGATTTGGTAGTAAGTATTTGGACAAAAAGATATAAAAGTATCAAACAATAATGGTAAAACTGTAAAGCCAGTCATTTTAAAACTTGTGACTAAGCTTACTTGTTGTTTAGAAAGATGTTCAAATTAACAGATTTATAAAAGTTTGGACAGTGTTTTCAAATAATATAAAATAATTGAATTACAGTAGTACTGTTGTTTTAAATCACAAAGAAGAACTTTGTATACATATTGGAATATCCAGTGTCATGGACATAGTGTGAAGTAAGTATTATGTTTTTTATTCATATTTAATATTGTGTAGAGTTAACCCTTTATTACATGGGATATGGCTTTTATCCCATGGGCAAACAGTATAGATCCAGAAAAGCCAGCATGTCTCTGCCATCTGATCAGGATCTACTATCTTTGCTTCTCTGTCAGAAATAATCTAATGAATCAGAAAATGAACAATGCAGATACTGATCTGATGGCACTATTATAAGCTATATTAGATCAATACTTTATCACACTATTACAGTATTACAACTGTTGCAGTAACTACTGTACTTCCTATTACATTGCGGCATAATGTTATAGAAGTTTCACTATATATGTATGGTAAAAAGTTGGCATTTTTTTATTATTTCTCTAGAAAATTTAATGTTCCAGATAATTTTCACTGGTTTCATTAATTTTACATTACAAAAAGAAGGGGCTTTTTATGAAAATTGTAACAGAGATTATGGGCTCAAAACAAACAACATACATTCTGAAAAACAAAAATAGTCTGGGTTGTATGGTCAGTATTGCTCAGGGATATTCCACCCCAACTCGCCACACCCTCCCCCCTTATTTAGAGACTGCTGTTCTTGAAACTGTTTAACCCTTTTCTACATATATATGCATTTTTACACATGTGCGGCCGGTATAGATCCAGATCAGCCAGCACATCCATGCCGTCTGATCAGGATCTGCACAGGTCGCATTTTGGTTACAAATAACATAACAAATCAAAAAGCAAACAGTTAAGATCTTGATCAGACGGCACGGATGTGCCGGCTGATCTGAATCTAAACTGTTCGCCCATGTAATAAAGGTGTATATATGGAGGAAAGGGTTAACAAGTTGGTGTTTTTTTTTAAATTATTATTTCTCTAGAAAACTTCATGTACCAGATACTTTTAACTGGTGTCGTTAATTTTACAGTACATATAGAAGGGGCTTTTATGAAAATTGAAACAGAGATTATGGGCTTGAAACTAACAAAATATTAAACTGTGCAATACAAAAATAGTCAGTATTGCTCAGGGATAATTTCCACCTCAATCCACCACACCCTCCCCCCTTATTTAGAGACTCCTGTTATTCCTATTTAACCTTTTTCTCCATATATACACCTTTTCATTCATGTGCGACCAGTATAAATCCAGATCAGCCAGCACATCCATGTCGTCTGATCAGGATCAGCACTAGTCGTATTTTGGTCAGAAATAACCTAACAAATCAAAAAGCAAACAGTTAAAATCCTTATCAGATGGCACTGATGTGCCAGCTGATCTGGATCTAAACTGTTCGCCCATGCAATAAAGGTGTATCTATGGAGGAAAGGGTTAAATACATTTATTTATACTATCAAATTAAAATTCATTTAACCCTTTACTCTATATAAATTTTATGCATTTTATTGCACATGTGACCAGTGTAGATCCAGATCTGCTGGCACATCTGTGCTGTCTGATCAGAAACAACACTGTTCACTCTTTGGCCAAAATAACCTAATAAAACAAAAAAGCTAACAGTGTATATCCTGATCAGAAGGCAAAGATGTTCTGGCTGATCTGGATCTACACTGTTTGCCCACAACATATTTTTTAAGCCATATCTGTGGAGTAAAGGGTTAAAAAGCTTGTTATTATTAGATGATCATAACAATAAAGCAAATAATGGCTTGTTGTTTTTATTTTGTGGGTGGTGGAGGGGAGATATTGCAAAAAAAAAAAGAGATTCATGTGTTCCTAGGAATAGGAGTGGGAGAAGAACACACCATGTAGCTAAAATTATTTATTCAATGAAAATGATTGCAACGCTTCAAGCTGGTTGATTAATTTGAAAATTGCATCCATGTCAGTATTTGATCATAACATAATGCCGGTAACAATGGCAACATTCTAGATTCCCCACAATGTTGCACTTAAATTGCTTCACAATGAATTTAAATTGGGGACTGACATTTTATACTGCAAATTTAATTTCAAATCCTTCCAGGATTCAAATTTAAGTGGGGATTTTCAAATAAATAATCTGCTGAAAAATTATCAGAATAGTTTAAAGAGTGCTTGTCATTTGTTACACAGCAAGTGGTAAAAGAATTCCAAGATATTATATAGTTGATATTAATTTTGTTAACTAGACAGTTATAGTTAAATAATCCCTTTATTCCATATATACAGGTTTTGTGCATGTGGGAACAGTGTAGGTCGAGATCAAGTTATCCATGCCATCTGATCTGGGTCTATGCAGGTCATTTCTTGTCAGAATAACCTTATGAATCAAAAAGCAAACACTGTACGAAGATCCTCATCAGGATGTGATGGGCCATGGCAGATCTGGTTCTACTCAATTCACTATGGGATAAAAGCCATATTCCATGGAGCTAAGGATTATAATGCTAACTATTGTAATTTGTATATCAAACAGTGGCTCAGATAGATCCTGATCACAGACTGCTCAGATGGGCTGGCTGATCTGGATCTTCACAGATTGCATATGGGAAAAAAATCCATGGCATAAGGGAATAAAGTTTTAATCATTTGCATTCATCCACTTCTATAACATTCTTTGATGGAATTTGCTTACTATATTCAAAGAGGTGCATGCCATTGCACCAATTCAGTGGTTCAGTGAAATTAAAGCTCAAAATCCATAACATAGGGCATCATTTAATGCTAATTTCACTGCAAAATGCAAAGTTATAAGCATGTCGCTCAACTTTATAACATCATTTCAAGGATTCAAAACAGCTGTCCGAAGAAAATTTCATCCCATTATGTGCCCCATTTTAAAAGTTTTTTTTAAGTTTCTCAAACTTATGTGAAATTGGCCCAAAGAATAACCTGGAAAATAGTTTACTACAATCGTTAAGTATTTTTTGGTGTTTTTGTCTATTTTACATCACTTAGAATTTTTTTAGTCTTCATTTATTGACGTTTTGGAAGATTACGAGTTTTGTAAATGATATGTATAGGTAGAAATTCTGACAACATATTAATGTTCAGTCTCCAGAGTACAAGATGTTTTGGAACCATACATCACTGTGGGATTATAGATAATTTATTTTTATATTGTAGATACAGTATTTTTCGCAGTCATTTTATTTTGAGTTTTTTCATGTTTTCTGTTGTAATTTATTTAATTGACAAGTAAACGGTGTTGTGGTTTGGGTACCATATTTACTGTGGGATTAAAAATAATTTATTTATATTATATTATTATATTTACACTTCAACTTTGTCCTCTACAATGAAGTCTTGTTCATCTAATGAATCATAATTTCCGATGGTAAACAGTGTGACGTATTTCATGAAAAGGCGTGGCTACAGTTGAGCCGTTTACAATTTCTATCGGATGTTGCACAATGTTTTGACGTGTGACGTCGCCGAGCACGCACGTTTTGCCACGAGTTGCTGTGAAAAAGTGTGCCGTCATTTACTTTGTCGTCAACGTAGCTGTTTCAACAGCCATTTGAAAACGCCATAATATCACGAATTCTTTCATATTAATGAGATTATTTATGAGTGTAAATATAAGAATTGAATCGATATTTGATGGTTTTCTTTTGGGTATGAAAAACAGTTGGATTGTTTTAAAAATGTGAGAAGCCCTTCGGGCTTCACACACTTTAAACAAACCAACTGTTTTCCATACCCAAATGAAAACCATCAAACATCGATTCAATCCTTGCCCGCCCGGCTAGCTCAGTGGATAGAGCATCGGACTGTCAATCCAGGGGTCGTGAGTTTCTCCGTGACAATTGAACTCGGACATTGCTTCTGAGAGTCATTTGTCCCTCACCTCTGATTCAAGTGAGGAAGCAGTCAGTCGCTTGCGGAGAAATTAGTTAGTACTGGTTAGAGACCCAGGAACACCGGTTAGGTGGACTGACCGCCGGGATATAACCAGAAAGTGTTGAAACCAGGCGTTAAACCCCAAACAAACAAACAAACAATCGATTCAATCCATAAGTAGATACAGTACTTTTCATTTATTTTATTTTGGTTCATTCACATTCGCATGTTAAGTGACAAGTGAACATTGTAGTCTGACCTTACATTTTGGGATGGGTACCGTATTTAGGGTAGGATTATCGATAATTTATTTATATATCATACAGTATTTTCACATTCATTTTATTTTGATTCATTCATATTTTAATATGAATGTTTAAAAAAAATTTATTCTAGTACTCGAGTAGAAGTTTTAGTATTTGATACTAGGATGAATGATCAAGTACTCGGTTTCACAAGTACTCGCTGCCATCCCGAGTATTTATAAACCTATAATGTGATTTGCCTGTAAGACAACTCAGCTATCATGCCCCATCCATAGTAATTTGTCCATTTCATGTTTATAAGACTGTGCTAAAATTAAAATATTATTTCTTTGTCTTGCAAGTGGATTTTAACTATTAGATACATTGTGTTGTGTTTGCGAATATGACATTACATAAAATCCTATTTTTGACCTTCCTATGTTTTTGGCCTGGTCTTTATTACAGTTGAATGTTCCAATGAAAACCAGACATTATTTATGGTAAATTATAAAGATGTCTTTATGCATTTCATTGATGCACAAAATAAACTGTTATACTTAGTGGTTACAATTCAGATTTTTCTGCTGACATTTATTTCAAATTATGTGACCTGTAAGTACATTTCAAAATAGACATGTATAATTGGCAAACTGTACATGAAACTAGAAAATAACAAATACACATAAAAGCCCTATTTTACAGTAGTTTTAATCTTGTTTTTGCAGGAATTCAATTAGATTTTACTTAGTTATATTCTTTTGATGTTTGAAATACCTGTTTTTCTATGTTCAAAAAAGTATCTTATAAAATTCTATAATTATTACTTTTCCTGTTCTGCCTTTTTTCATGGTGTATTGTCCATTTTTGTTTTTGTGGTATGATTGAATTGTATGCAGGTTTTATTTTTGACAATTTGGCACTAGCGAAAATAAATGAATTCAAATCGGAGCTAGATTTAACTCTTAACTGAACCATGTTATATGTGTTTTAACTTGTGTGCAACCAGTGTTGATCCAGATCAACTTGCTCATCTGTGCCTTAAATAAAATGGGTGAAAAGTGTAGATCCAGATCAGATGGCCCATCTGCACTTCTAGATCGAGACTGTTTGTTTCTTGGTCAGAAATAAAATTATGAATTGAGAAGAATACAGTTGCATGAATACTGGCTTATCAATGGATATTCACTGTTTGCCCAAGCCATAAAGGCATGAATTAAAAAGAATGGAGAAAAAGTACAGATATTTACCAATTACACGATTTTTTATCTGTAGAATATAATGAGATCCCAATTAGCTCTAATTTATAACTTATATGCTATAAAACAAGCAATTTCTCCAGTTTTATGGGGTTTCTTTATTAAAACTAATTATGACATAGCAACTTAGGTGATATGAATTTTTATGACTTCTCGCTGGGAATGTTTCATAGATCACCCTGGTATTCAGAATATTTTTGATATTTAAGAGGATTTCTGTTTTTCCTCAGAAAAATTTGCAGACATTAATATTTATGTTATCTCAGAAAGGTTGTATTAAACCAGACAATATGTTTGTAATACAAAGTCATAGATTGCACAACAATTGCTGATTTCTTGGAATGGCACAAGCGGAGTCAGTTGTTTAGCCAATAAAATGGCAATAAAGAAGGTGGTTGGGCTATAAAAATTGCAATGATTTAATGTATAAAAAAAGCATCTGGTTTAAGTAAGTTCCACAAAATAAGAAATAATCAACAAGGATGGGTGGTTTAATGCTTTCAGAATGAGATTAAACATGTTAACCCTTTCCTCTGTATAAACACTTTTTATCACATGAGCAAACAGTGTAGATCCAGATCAGCTGACACATACGTGCCATGTGATCAGGATCTTCCCTGTTCGCTTTTTGGTCAGAAATAACCAAATAAATCAAAAAGTTAACAGTGAGATCCTGATCAGATGGCACACAAGTTCCACAAATAAGAAACAATCATGGAGGTTAGGGGTTTAGTGCTTTCAAAACGAGAATATTAAATTTTAAAGTGTACCATTAATGAAGTACTTGCAAAAGAGAGCTTTGTAATAGCCGGAATACCACAAATCTGAAAATATTGCAGACTCACAGTTTGAAATGGCCAGTTCATAATGGCAGTACTGCAAATACATGATTATTATATACCCCAACACCTAACATTAACACTTCTATACACATTGACATCTCCTGGGTATTATGGCTGTTAACCATGTAGATCCAGATGCTGGCACATGAAGTTTTGTGCCATATGATCTGGATCTACCGTCATTGTCTGAATATAAGCCACACTTTTTTCCCAGAATTCGGCAGTAAAAAGTTGGGGGTGCGGCTAATACACAGGTTTGTCTGCTTATAAATACATTATAAGCCATTTTGATCTGTTCCATCAGGTTTGGGGGCGGTGCGGCTTATACATAAGTGCCGCTTATATTTGAACAATGACGGTATATTGTTTGTTACATAATAGGTTAAGTCTGATCAAAAAGTCAACAGTGTAGATCCTGAACAGATGGCAGGGATGTTCAAGCTGATCTGGATCTACACTGTTGGCACATGCTATAAAACCCATATAATATCAAATAACCCTTTCCTGTACAGATACGCATTTTTACGCATGTGCGACCAGTGTAGATCCAGATCAGCCGGCACATCCGTGCTGTCTGATCAGGATCTGCACTGGTCGCATTTTGGTCAGAAATAACCTAATGAATCAAGAAGCGAAAAGTTTAGATCCTGATCAGACGGCACGGATGTGCCGGCTGATCTGGATCGAAACTGTTCGCCCTAGTAATAAAGGTGTGTCTGTACAGGAAAGGGATAAAGGGTAAAAGAAATAATTCTGGAAATGCAGTCTTGGAAAATGAAACAACAACCTACAATCGTTTTAAGTTGCAATTATTGCATGGAAGTTTTGGTCCCTGTGGTAACAAAAGAAAATAGTTAATATGTTACTGAAAATAAAAGTTCTGCATTTATAAGCAAATTACTTGTTATTTGTGTTTTGAAATAAGTAAGAACACATTTTTCCGACTCCATAAACAACCCATCCTCATCGGTAATTACTGTAAAATTTTGTTTCCTGAACAATTACCAGGGTCACATGCAAGAATGTTGTATCTTCTTATTTACTTTTATACTGTTATGACAGTCTTGAGTGCAACCTCGATTATTTTCATTTAAATTGCAGGCACTGTCTTCCGTATGTAAAATTTACCGAATACCGCTGCTGCGACACCACATAATATATGATGTTCTTTGCCCAAGTATATGAAATTTTGCTAATTACATTTTCAGACGAAAATAGAATTAGCTAGGTACTCTTGTCTTCGTTAAGTGGAACTAATGCTTGTTTTCATCCAACTTTATGTGGGTTCCTCGCAAATTGTGTATAGTTTATACGGAACCTTACACGGCGTAACAAGAAATTATTAGCAATTTTATGTCATCGTTAATAAAGATCATTCTCCTATGACTTAAGGAACATTGAACCCTTTTTTTAAAAAGGAGAAGTGCAGCCATTTTTGTGACTTTAAAATTTAAGGATTTTTGTCTCTTAGGCTTGAGAAATGCCAGCAAGAGCCAGTTTGGAATTTTTCATTAGCATTACAAATTTTAAAATTTGGGGAAAAGTCTTGAAACGATAGTGAATCATGTTAGGCCTTTTCTCAATAAATACAGTGCCCAAGATCATAAAACTAAGTTTTGAGATCAGTCTCAAATCTCAAGGATCTGATTGGCTGAAATGGCGACTGGTCGCCATTTCAGCCAATCAGATGCTTGAGATTTGAGACTGATCTCCAGATTTAGTTTTATGATCTTGGGCACTGGTTTCAACTTGTGCCTATGTGTATGGATCCAGGTCAGCCGGCACGTCTTTGTCAGAAATGTTGAAATCAATCTAAAAGCAAACAGTGTAGATCCTGATCAGATGGCACCAGTGTGCTGGCTGATCTGGATCTACACTCTTTACCCATGTGGTAAAAGTCATATCTGTTGAGTAAAGGTTAAACCCTATCTCCACAGATCTAACTTATTTCCAAAATGCAATCAGTTTAGATCTAGATCACCTATATCCCATGGATTAAAGGCTTGTAAATTTCGCTTCAAAAGAGGATTTATTTTTTTCATTTTTGTGTATACATTTAGCAGTTATTTATAAAATAACCCTTTACTCCATATATCTACACCATTAGTTTTGTCATTGTGGCAAACACAATGTAGATCCAGATCAGCCAGCGCACCTGTGCCCTCTGATCAGGATCTGCACCATTAAATTGTGTTTCTTGGTAAAAAAACACTTAGTCTAATGATTCTAAAAAAGGAAAAGGGAAGATTCTGATCAAATGGCAGAAATTAAATGTTTATATATGGAGTAAACTTTGGGTTAATTGGTTGTGTGTACCGAAATGAAATTGAAACGCATGTGAAGTTTGTCAAGCAGTTATTGCATTATAGGGTAGTTCCTTTATTTCCATTTGCGACCACCCAGACAAATTGTTTGACCTTGATGAGCATTTAAGTAAACAAAAAGCCTCATTAGCAAATTTTATTAATTAGCGTAATTAGATTTTTATGAATTTAAATATTTTTAAATTGATAGTTTTAAAGCGTAGAAGATAAAACCATATAATATTTCATATTTATTTTATCGATATGTAAATCTAACTGAATAAAACAGTATAATTATTTAACATTTTTTTGTCTGCAAATGACCATTTTATGCGATTGGAAATTGTACATACAATTTGAAGTAATTTTCAAACAATCGGAGACAAGTTTAACCATGGTACTTGGTTAATTAACGGAAATTGAATATTGACCTGCTCATTACAATTATTTTAGCTTGTCATTATTATTAACATTTTTTAAAGAGGATTCTAAAATAGATCTCATCGAATCAGAAGAATTACAGAAAAATAAGGTAATTTTTTTTAGCGTTGAATTAGAAATTTTAAATCCTTTATTCCATGGTACAGCTTTTATCGCATGTGAAACCAGTGTAGATCCAGATCAGGTGTCACATCTGTGTCATCTGATCAGTATCTGCATTGTGCACTTTCTTGTCAGAAATAACCTAACAAATCAAAAAGTGAACTGGGCCCAAGATCATAAAACTAAATCTGGAGATCAGTCTCAAATCTCAAGCATCTGATTGGCTGAAATGGCGACCAGTCGCCATTTCAGCCAATCAGATGCTTGAGATTTGAGACTGATCTCAAAATTTAGTTTTATGATCTTGGGCCCTGATCAGATGGCACAGATGATCTGGATCTACACTGTTCACCCATGTTATAAAGGTTTATCTATGGTGTAAAGCGTTAAGATATAAACTCTTAACATCTTGGATATGGCTTGAATGATATAATAACCGTTTACACCATGTGAGACCAGTGTAGATCCGGATCAGTCTGTACATTTGTTCAGTTTTGAATCATCAAAATTCCCGTTTGGTATGTTTTATATTATCACATTCATGATTTTGGGCACCTCACAGAAAAAGGTACGTTCCGTTCGATGCTTAAAATGACCTCTAAAAGTTGAGCACACCACAAAGGGTATTTTAAGCATTTTGCGGAAAAAAATTATATTGTCATAATGTTTACATTGCAAATCTCTAATTAAATATGAGAAAATAATAGATAAGTGTAAGTTCTTTCTAAATATAGTAACAACTACAATGTCCAAAAATAAATTGTCCTCAGACAACTTTTGCCATGTTTCACCTTCATCCTAAGCTTCAATGTTGGCACACCTTTTAAATATGTATGTTTTATGCTTTACTCTGAGTGAAACCGAAAATTGAGGAAGTTCACTCAACTAAATAAAACAGTTAATTAGTGTTATTTTTTGCTGCAAGTATTTGTTATCTTGCTTAACCACAGTCTGGTGTTGTTTTACTGCTAGTGATGTTGTTTTATACATCAATCATAACATTTCCCGATAACATCATAGAGCATTGCAGAATTAGATTCCACAGAATTCTCTGATGTTTAATTACATTTTTTAGAAAGTTGCTAGGAAAAGCCTGATTGATTTCGGAGAAAATTGTCTTTTGCATCATGACCGATTTCTTTATTTTTAAGTGATTGCCACTTGCAGTTCCAATGCAGTAAACCCATAGGTTCTTTTTAGCTCACCTGTCACATAGTGACAGGATGAGCTTTTGTGAGGGGCCTTTGTCCGTCGTCTGTCGTCCGTCCGTCCGTTCACAATTGTTGTCCGCACTCTTGCAGTTGTAATTTTGGTCCAATCTTCTTCAAACTTGGTCAGAATGTTTATCTCAATGATATCTAGATCAAGTTCGTAACTGGGTCATGTGACCCTAAAAACTAGGTCACTAGGTCAAATTAAAGAAAAAGCTTGTCCGCACCCTAGCGGTCGTAATTTTGGTGCAATCTTCTTTAAACTTGGTCAGAATGTTTATCTTGATGATTTCTAGGTCAAGTTCGAAACTGGGTCATGTTACCCTGAAATCTAGGTCACTAGGTCAAATTATAGAAAAAGCTTGTCTGCACTCTAGAGGTCGTAATTTTGGTCCGATCTTCTTTAAACTTGGTCAGAATGTTTATCTCAATGATATCTAGGTCAAGTTCGAAACTGGGTCATGTGACATTTAAATCTAGGTCACTAGGTCAAATTATAGAAAAAGCTTGTCTGCACTCTAGCAGTATTAATTTTGGTGCGATCTTCTTTAAACTTGGTCAGAATGTTTATCTCAATGATATCAAGTTCGAAACTGGGTCATGTGACCCTTAAAACTAGGTCACTAGGTTAAATCAAAGAAAAAGCTTGCCTGCACCCTAGGGGTCTTAATTTTAATGGGATCTTCTTCAAACTTGGTCAGAATGTTTATCTTGATGATATCTAGGTCAGGTTCGAAACTGGGTCATGTTACCTTGAAATCTAGGTCACTAGATCAAGTTATAGAAAAAGCTTGTCCGCACTCTAGCGGTCACAATTTTGGTCTGATCTTCTTCAGACTTGGTCAGAATGTTAATCTCAATGATATCTAGGTCAAGTTTGAAACTGGGTAATGTGACCTTGAAATCTAGGTCACTAGGTCAAATTATAGAAAAAGCTTGTCTGCACTCTAACAGTCTTAATTTTGGTGCAATCTTTTTCAAACTTGGTCTTTGGACCTTGAAATCTAGGTCACTAGGTCAAAGTATAGAAAAAGCTTGTCTGCACTCTAACAATCGTAATTTTGGTGCAATCTTCTTCAAACTTGGTCTTTGGTCCGATCTTCTTCAAACTTGGTCAGAATGTTTATCTCAATGATATCTAGGTCAAGTTTGACAGGTGAGCGATTTAGGGCCAATTGGCCCTCTTGTTTTCTCTGTTACCGCTTGCAGTTTCAAGGCAGTAAACCCTCAGGTTCTCATTTTCTTTGTTACCCATTGTTTTCCTTTGGAAAACCTTGTCATTAGATTGGGGTATGCAATTGGGCGGACAGGGGGCCGTCAACATTTCGTTAGAAATTTTTCTCAATATACCATTCAGCTTTGAAACATAACATTGTTGTCTGACATCAAAGTGGCAATCATCAGGACAAGTTATATAACTCTTGCCTATACTTTTCATAGTTATGACACTTCTTCACTAAGAATTTTGGTTAATTTGTTTTTGTTTTCATTTTTCTCTGAAACCTTCAACAATGCCAATCCCTATAAAATTCTTCAGAAGATAACCTGGTTTCATCGCATAGCAGCAGCTATTCTTCCTGTTTCCTTCGATTTGTATGCCCATACAAAGTCAATCCGTAGTAACAATTCCCCCAAATCTTGTGGCATCAACTACTCATTAACTAGTGGGCGGATTTCTTTCAAACTTGCGCAGATGATCAAGCAGGATGTGTACATGATCATAAAGAAAAGATATTTTTCCTGCAATCAATTTTACTAGAGTTATGGCCCTTTGTTACAAATGTTCTTGTAGCAGTGGGGGCATCAGTGTCTGCGGAACATTCTAGTTTAGTTTATCATATTTTTAAACTCATGCTGTCTTTTCTTCTCTACTTTTGGCAGTGGGGATCAGGCTGACATATTGATGAAAGTGTTTTATGAATGTGGTTATTCATAAGTATATATATAAGTAAGCAAGTGTAACCCTTTCAACTTTACTTTTAAACATCAGGGGGTAAATAGCCTTTGCATCATCATTTTACCTAGAGTCAAATGAATTAAGGTGAAATAATGGTTGATATCGGTCTTAGCTTCTCAGCTTACCTCGATATCTAGGGCATTGTGAAATAGCAGTTTACCTCATTTAGAAATATGTTGGTGATAGTTTAATTTTGCGCCAATCCTTAGAGATGAAATAAATCCCATCATATCTAACTTCTGGCCATTCAGGTCACTTAATTCTAGGAATAACATCATTGACATGGCGTTTATTGATACGTAAACATATGTTTATTACCATTGACACTACAGATAATGTTTGAATTATAATGAAATTCTAACTGGGAACATGTGTGAATATATAAATGTTATCATTAACAAAAATTAAGTGTGGAAATCAACAGAAATGGGGATAAATCAGTATTTGGCCATTAAAGAATCCTTGTTGTGTATCAGGACGAAAATGTCAAGTGTGGTCAAATATCAAAATTTTAGTGCAAAAACAGTTTATCTTCTAATTTCAATTTTACTTAATTTTTAGTGCACTTTTAGGTGACACAGTATTTCTGCAGGCAGATAATTTGTGACAGAGAATATAAATCCCGAAAATATCAGAGATTAAAAATTAAACCAGAGTTTAAATGAAGAGCAAGACTTAATGGAAACTTAGGCTTGGAGCAGATAATTTTAATAAATCATTTAGATCTTTAGTGAAAAGAAGATTTGTGATCAAGAATAAAATAGCTTTTTGCTTTCTATTATTAATTACTGGTAATGAGTATTTAAGTTAATGGCGTAAATAAATTCAAAAAATCTTTTTTTTAAATTTGTTTTCCAATATGACTGACGTGGAAAATGTAAAAAAAACTCCTGAGCTGTACTGTATCATGTTTTGCATTGACAATAAAAAATGTTTTATAAACTTATGATCTCAAGCAAGATTTCCAAAAAAGGAGTTAACTTTGGGTAGTCTAAGGGTAGTAACATGATAAAAAAAAATAAAATTACAATTAATAATAATAATAATATTATTATTATTATTATTATATAAAACATTATAATTGCATTGCTTTACAAAGCTTTGCTTAGAATCAAACTTGTCTGACAGTTGGACAGATAGAATGGTGTTTTTATCCATAGGTGGTCTTTGTTTACAGGTGGTTTGTTTACACAGGTTGTACTGTACAAAGAATTCAAAAGTACCAGGTCCTGCATCTAGACATTTTGACAAAATGCAGGAAGCTTCTAAGATCAGTTTGTTGTTGATATTGTTGTTTTGTGGTTATAAGGAACAAGTGTTCAGCAGACTGTAACAAGCATGGTGGCATTATTAGAGGTTGATCAATTTAATAATACCAAGACAAATGGAAATGGGGGCAATTATAGTGGTTAAAGCAGTAATTTTCTATGATTAAACCAAAGATTGTAGAATTGATGCAGCAACTGTATATTATCTGCTTTGAAATTGTTGGTATGAAGTAATAATGTGGGAAACAGTGATAATTATGACATATACTCTATATTGTCATATACCCTAAATTTTCATACATAATATAAACTCTATTAATCTATAATATAAAATAATGAAGTTTCTACTAAAATAATGAAGTTTCTTATTAACATTATCTGGGTTAAAATAGATATTTTAACCCAGCTTTTACCAATTACTTCTATTTTAAAATATGACCATCTTTACATATAAGTACAGTCAAACCTCTGATTTTATCGAAGAGTGTTTGGGTAAACCTAGAAGTGGTCTTTAAAGAGAGATGGTCTTTGTTCATAGGTGATTTATAGCTCTTTAAGTGTGTCTGTATGACAAATATAATCTGGTCTTTATCTACAGGTGTTCTTTAGCACAAGTTGATCTAAACTAATTTTGAAAACACCATTTACTGTCAGTTCTATCAACATTTGCTATAAAAGCTGATAGATTATTTATTGTCTTTAATGATAATTTTAAAATTAGAAATTTTTATCAAGATATTAGAGTTTTTACCTTGAAATTTTGCTTAAAAATATTTCTCTGATGCCTTAAGCTGACAAAATTATTTTTTTCTCAAATATAAAAATAAAAATTCTAAAAATGAGCTACTTAAAAAGTTTTTTTTTCATCTATTACTTTCTGCATCAAAAGTCTCAGTTCATTTTATTTTGTTGGGGTTAATCTGTCAACCAGTTAATCTAGATCATTAATTTTTAAAGAAAGATTTAATTCCTATTTTAAGTAAAAACCACACATTAAACATATTTTTATCTTGAAAAGCTCTAGCCCCATCCCTAATAAAGAAAGTCTCAGTTCATTATATTTTGTTGGGGTTTATCTGTAAAACAGTTACTCATCATTATTTTTTAGAAAAGATTGAAATCCCAGTTTAGTAAAAACAACACATTTTATCCTAATCTTGAAAAGCTTAATCCCCATCCCTAAATGGTGAAAAAAATGTGTGTCTATGATGTTGATATATTGTGGATAGAGCATACATCTGTATTCTATAAAGGCTCCAATTCATTATTTTCAGTTCCTCAGGGAGTTTAACATATTAGTGTTACTTCTTGACAGCCAGACACAAAATCAGGGGTACAATTTGTGCATGAGGAGACAGATATCTTAGAAAGTATTTGCCAACAATATTTTTTAGACACTAGCATCATAATTCTGTCTGAAATGATGATTAATGAATTCCTTTACTCAACATGTTTTAATGTGTGTGCGACCAGAGTAGATCCAGATCGGCTGGCAGATTTATGCTGGCTGATCTGGATCTTCACTGGTGGAATCTAGGTCAGAAATAACATAATGAATTTGAAAGTCAATAGTGCAGATCTTAGCATGAATGTTCCGGCTGATCTGGATCTGCACTGGCGGAATCTAGGTTAAAAATAACATAATAAATCTAAAAGCAAAAAGTTCAGATCGTGATCAAAGAGCACAATTATGCAGGCTGATCTGTATCTACACTGTTTGCCCTCGCCATAAAGTGGTATTTATTATGGAGGAAAGAATTTAATGACGTGAAATAATTGAATGCTGCAGTACCATAACATTGTCAGTTGATCGTTTATACAGTATTATTATCTAATAATTCTTAATAAGACAAAAAAGCAACAATAAACTTTCATGAATTGCAAGGAACAGATTGTCTGCGGAGAAATCAATTGCAAGATTGAAGTGAATATTTTGGAACTTTTATGCCTGGAGATAATTTTGGTGAACACAAACAACAATTTAAGGTTAAAGTTAATCAAGACTGCTATTAGGGCTATCAATTATTTTTTATCTAAACAAATATGTTACCTATTACATTTATCAAAATTCAGAAGTTCTTCATAATGGCTGGAAATGCTTAATACAAATCACAGAAAATTTTGACAATTATTATTGATAGACAGATCAAGCTGCAATGATTTAATAGTATAATTAACCCTTTACTCCTACCACATCAGTGCCATCTGATCTGGTTGTGCCATCTGCATTGATTGCATATTGGTCAGAAATAACCTTATGAATCAAACAGAAAACAGTGTAGATCTACAGATCTATGTCAACTGCCAAATATTGTGCAACATTTTCTTGTGCAATTTTAGTTTTATTGAACTGCATTTTACCATTAGAGAGATTTTGATAATTTTCATGTTTATGGATGAAATTGCAATGACAACTGCCTTTGCAAATTAAATCAAATCCCTGCCCTTTAGATTACATAATGTTGCCTTGTTTAATTGGTCATTTATAAAACCAATTATCTCAGAACTTGAAATCATCATTTTCCCCCAAGTGGTCAATAGTAATTTGGTAACGTATTAATAAAATTGGGAATTATTATATTTCTGGATAACAGAATAATTTTCTCTGACTAAACAGACAGTTTGAATACAGATTGTTAATTAAATGCTGAAAAATGAACGGAACAATGATGTAATTTTAGCAGAATGAATGTCACTGCCTCCAGAAACTATGGGTAAATGAACTGTATTTATGAGAAAAATATTGAGATATGATTAAGTTAAATGTTCTACAATTATGTCTGCAAACTAAATTGATTTTTATGTATACTATGGTATTTATTCATTTTTGCAGGGACAGTAGCAGAAAAATATCAATTTTGTCGGTGAAATAAATGTGCAAATAGCAATAATCTGCAAAATGTCTTACGAGACATTAATTTGTAGTCACACATTATTCTGAAGCACTAAAGGGATAGCGAAAAATATCTATTTTGTAGGGAAATAAAATGTGCAAATAGCAATAATCAGTAAGATGTTCTATGACACATAAATTTATGGTCACACATTATTCTTACCAACTGAATTTCCGAAATTGACATTAGTTATTTGAATACAAAACAGTTCATTAACTTTCTAGAAGCATATTTTGCAAAACTTTATGGACTGAATTGCAGGAACAGCTTACTGTGATTATTATACATCTGCCATTGTTAAGGGCAAGAAGCATTATTGTTTATGCCAAATAAAATCTTGGACTTCTAATGGTTTCATTATATTAAGCATCTGTTATAACTTTTATGTATTTGGTGCTACAGTTAATGGTTCAATTTAAATCCCTGCGAAATTATATCACATAACAATATGTTTTAATGTAAAAAACTAAATTGCGTTGAGTTTGTGCCTCTGCAAACAATATATCATTTATGGATTTGCACGAAAATTTGGCATTGTGAAATTAAATGCTAGCATAGCAGCCTTGATCAGCTGCACAGGCTGCCATGGCAGTCTTTATCTCATTGCAAATGTAACATGCTGTGCTAATTGCTTGCTGATGTTGAGTGAATGCAATTGTTAAAATCTACTAACTCAAACAAGTTTTATTATTATTGTTTTTTAACATTCATAGGTTCCATTTAAACCTGTTGGTAACCTTTTTTGTAGTGTGACATTTTTGTATAGCAGAATCTACACCTTGTTGTTTTTTTCCCAGTAACAAGGTGCAGTCTTTTCTTAGCAAACTTGTACACTTCATCTTTTTCATTATATTTAATTGAAAAAATCAAAATTGAGTATAGAACAATCTGCCATAAATTTGATTTGACTCAATTTATTTCTGGCAGAACAACTGCCTTTTGTCATAACTTTGTATTAAGAATTAATACATCATAATTTCAGGAACAACTCTACAGTTAAATTGTTGTATTACAATATGTGCAATTAAATGCTTTTAGAGGTTGTAAAACCATGATTGCCAGTGACAATTAAAAATAGATTAATCACTGTCAGTACTGGCATCTTTCAATTGTTTAATTTTCACAGAATTAGATTTTACTGATTTTAGCATGTAATTCATACAGGTCTAGAGAGCCCTAGAAACTTGGTCTTAATCCTTCATTCCTTTTATACAACATTTATTGTATGGGCTGCATATCCATTTTCATTATTAACAAGTTTTTCTTTAGAAAAATCCTTGTTATTAGATTGAGGTATGTCATTGGGCGAACAGACGTCTACATTTTGTTTAAGTTTTTAGCGAAAATTGTCTTTTTTCAATAACCGTTCAAGTTAGAGCTGTGAAACTTAACATAGTACCGATTCGCCGGACAAGTTAAATAACCCCTGACTGTTTTTTGCCAAAGTAACTCCCCTTTTTCACTTAGAATTTTTGTTAAGTTTTTTGTTAAAGTTGTCTTTTTCTCAATAACTGTTCAAGGAAGAGCTTTGTTAACATAGATGTGTGGCATCACAATGGCAGTGTTGGGAAAAGTTTCATTACTCTCGACATATCATAGTTATGCTCCCTTTTTACTTAACCCTTTCATCCATAGATACACCTTTATTGCATTGGCGAACAGTTTAGATCCAGATCAGCAGGCACATCCATGCCGTCTGATCAGGATCTAAACTATTGGCATTTTGATTTGTTTGGTTATATCTGACCTAAATGCGACCAGTGCAGATCCTGATCAGACAGTATGGATGTACTGGCTGATCTGGATCTACACTGGTCGCACATGAGAAAAAAGGCGTAGATATGGAGGAAAGGGTTAAAATTTAAGAAGAAAAAAATTATCTACACTGGTCGCACATGAGAAAAAAGGCGTAGATATGGAGGAAAGGGTTAAAATTTAAGAAGAAAAAAATTAATGGTTATGTAGCATAATGACATCTTCTTCTTCATGTTTTAAGTAATTTTCAGTGTGCTTTTTTAGGTATTTTTGCAACATTGTCTTCATGTAACTGCAGTTTTCTTTGATCTTCTGCCTAAAAAGAAAACCATTTTGGCAAGTAACTATCATAATTATAATCACAAATAGCATCATGGTTGGCAATATTTCTGTGGTTGTTCATTCAGTCACTGTCGCCAATAATGGCATATCATCACCATAGTGCAAAAATGATACAAGTACAATTGAAATATGAAGGAGATATAATGTTATTGCACCAAGGCAAATACATGACATTTGTTGATTTGTATGCTACATTATAAAAGTTTTTTCTATAATTTTTGTTACAAATTCAAATTATTGGTCTGTACATTACAAATTAAAATTGTTGATTTATTTGTTACATATTAAAAAATTGTAAGACTGTTACAAATGAATATTTTTGGTCCTTATTTAAATTGACCAGAGCAGATCCAGACAAGTCAGCAGGGATCCGGATTAAATTTTACACTGTTTTCCCATGCAATAAAGCTGTATCTATGGGATAAAGGGTTAAATAATAATGAGTAAATTATATTATAGTGTTGTATGTGCCATATAGCTGTATTGAAGTCAATACCTATTTATATTTCATAAATTAACACATTTAGTATTATATTAGGAAAATGTATATGACCGGATAAGAAAAGTTTAAGAGTTCATTTTAGTTTATTATGTCGGTCAGCATTATATGGTCACATGCTGCCATTTTAAGGCCAATAATGGCTTTACCTCTGGTGCCAAGCACAATTCAACATTTGAACAACAGGTTTGTGATGTAGACAAAATCTGTTGGTCAAGGTCACATTTTAAAAAGTTAAACCTCTTTTTTCTGACAAAATATTCATGGGCAACACAAGTGTTATACTAAACACCCATCTCGTTTGCAATAGCTGCTGTTTCAATATATTAAACAGTCTGATACAATTACTTAATGATTTATTTATTTTACGCAATGCCAAAATAAATTTATTGGATCAATGATTGAGGTTAAACATTATTTAATCTCTTAATTGACAGTTAATGTGGGAGTGGTCTAATTTATCTTAAAATTGGTATTGAAGGTAACCTACCATAAAACTCATTTAAAATGCCCCCAGGGACATTACATTTTCTGAAAGGGGCTTTTATTATTTATATTATTTTTTACTATTCTAATATTTAGATTCTGAAGGATACAGTGCCCAAGGTTATAAAACTGAGCTTGGAAACCAGTCTCAAATCTCAAGCATCTGATTGGCTGAAATGGCGACCAGTCGCCATTTCAGCCAATCAGATGCTTGAGATTTGAGACTGGTTTTCATGCTCAGCTTTATAACCTTGGGCACTGGATAATAAATAGGGTTAACTAATTTTCTTCCCTTAAAACTAACTTGAGGGGCATTTATTATGGAATTAGGGTGTTTAAATGGAATTTTATGGTGTATGCACCTTCAGACAAAGTAAACTGTAAAATCTGTCATAGATGCCAAAGCAGGTTGATTAATATTAAATAAATCAGCAAGTTTTGTGTTATTATTGCAATAAATGTCTAGGTTCAAAAATTCAGTTAGAGATTATTTTAGGGGGTACAAGCAATTATGTTCTAAGTGATATTTAATAAAGAAGCAGATAGGATCTTTTTGCTCTAGCTTAATCATTTGGTTAATGAAGTGACAGTAAATGTGGGTGTTTTCTTGTTCAAGTCAGATTGCAGAATATAAATTTTTAATTAGAAAAATAAAGAGCTGTGGTCTTGTAAGTCAGTTTCAGAACTGCTGGAAGTCAAGTAACTCTGTTATCCCTAAGCAACAAAACCTTGATAAAAGTCACATATACACAAGTGCAGGGATTCTAAAATTTCAAAATCCCAATCGGACATTGGCGCCAAAATTGACATTTCGCCGACTTCCGGTTCGCACGAACAGCAACTTCCGGTCCCCGCGTTCAGCGTATTTCACTTTCCCGACCCTCTAGTCCATATCTCTTTTCTGGCATATTTATTGTCGGCGATATCCTACAACCTCTCAACAGATTAATGGTTTTCGAGCTGTAGACCGAAAAATTCTTTGATCGATTTATAAGAGCGGCACGGGACGTTTGAAGTTTATGGCGATCGGCGTCTTTGTTGTAATACACGAGCATTCCATGCATTTTAAAAGTGACGTAATGGTTCAAAACAGTAATCTTCGACAGTGTTCATAGCGATTGTGAAGTGGATTATTTAGTTATTAAAAATGTTTTATCTCTCGGAATTTCGGGAGTCAAGTATTCGCTTTACGTTAATATACGTCGATCACACCATGCTTTGTAACACTATATTATAGTTGTTTGAAATATTATTCTTTTCTTTACCGGATGAAGTAATTTTTGAATCTACGAACTTACAAGAGTCTGCGTATGCAACATTACTCAGAGTCGGAAATAAATGTTGATTACGTAGATTTTTGTAAATTTGAAATTTATTTGAATCATTATATGCATAAGTAAGCAAGCCGGTCACTCGAATTTTTTCACATTTAAGTATATATTCATTTGAGCAATTTCAAATTTGTTGTGAAATGCTAACAGTTCAAGTAAAATTCGCATGATATAAGTTTTCTTTAAATTTGATAAACAGCAATTTTCGGTCGTCGGTCTTTTAGAATTACGCACATATCGGACTAACACGTCTGTCAATAAAATGCAAACTGTTTTATCGTTTATGTTAATTAACCATTTGTATTGCTATGTTAAATTCTGACGTCAAACAGCCTTTGACTAGCGCAGTCCATTTTTGGAAATTAAATAACCTGCCCATTGTTAAAATGAGACCGACCACATCCCGTTTCATCTATGCCGCAGGCTATTCACGGAACGTGTAGTCGTGGTTGTCATGGTAGCAGACTTGTGAAGTCACTAATTGACAGGTTAATAGCTGATTAAGCTGTGAAAAAATGTACATGTAGGTAATTTTGTAACAGTTTGTAGGCCAATATTCATGACAGATTTTTTAAACCAATTTTGAAATTTCAATCGGACATTCTTCCCGAAAATCGGTCAATGACTGGCCTGCCGAGAATTTTAGAATCCCTGCACAAGTGCCAATTAGGAGGGGGTTCAATGGGGTTGTTGGGTCCTCCTTTTTGGCCAGGAGTTTTTAATGTTTATAAGGATTATGGCCAGAAACTTGGAAATTATTTTGTAACTATATTATTATGACTTCCCCAACAGTTCAACCAACGTTCTCTCACTCTTGCATTTGACAGTGATTTTCATTTTGAAAATAATGTTACGGTTCTGCCAGTGCATTTTCAGAAAATAAACTTGATAAGTCCCAAAATAATGATTTTAAGAGGTGATGTTGTGGCAAATTTTCTAGAAGGCAATCATTATAATGATCTTTTATGAAAGATTTAGTTCACACAAATCTGACTTAATAAAAAGAATATTAATTTAGACTAAGAGAGAGGCCAGGTTGGGGAATGAACAATGAATTGGGAAAAATATGATGACATTAAGTAAAAAGGACAAATTTCTGTAAGTGGAAGCAGCCTGGACCATAATTCAGCAATAAATTAACAAAATAAATCACTGTTAAGTATCAGTGTAGACACTTATCAGCTTATCACTTATCACACTTAACTCTATCATCAAAGTCAAGACTACATCACAATAAGCAACATAAAATAACTTCATGTTTTATTTTTTTATGTAATACTTGTACAGGATCTAGCAGACTGTAGAACAATTTCTCCAACATGCAGGAATGTATTCATTAAAAAGGAATAATTTTATTATAATCAATATATATTATACATTAAAGTCCATATCTGAAGAAAATGCTTTAAAAACAGTCAAGCTACCAAAAAACCCTATGTCCCTTTAACAAGCAGAAGTTCAAAAACCCATAGTTCATATAACTCTGTGTTTCTCTGTAACTCTATTCACCAAGTATCTAAGGAAAAAGGTTTATAGCCTGCAATAATCGAGTTGGTGTTCCCAAGGGAGGAATTACGCCAGATTGGAGATTCTCTCACCCATATTAAGTAGTGAGGGAAATTGTTCTCCCAGAATAGCTGGGCATGTTTGCCCATATTGAAATATACTCCTGAAAAGAATTTAAGGACCTTCTAGAAGAAATATTATCTGTGTAACTGGTGTAATTGCTTAGTGTATTGTTATTTAAGTATTGATTAAATCCTGTATTCCAGATCTAAACATTTTATGGCATGAGCCAACAGTGTGGATCCGGATCAGACAGCATGGTTGTGCAGGCTGATGTGGATCTGCACTGTTTGCCAATTTCATAAAGGCTTATAAATATATGCAGAAAATGGTTAATAGTTTGAGTTCATTAGGGTATTAACCCTTTAGTCAATATATTCAGGGTTTCATTGCATGTGTGACCCATGTAGATTCAGATCAGCTGGCAACTGTGCAGTTAATCTGGATCTACACTGGTTGCTTCTTTGTCAGAAATAAAATGAATCACAGTGAAAAGTATAGATGTATCAGATGGCACAGATGTAGGGCTATAATTATTGTCCCCTTAATGCAAAAATAGTACCAGTATATTCACAGTACCATTGAAATAATTAAGGAGTTATACAGATATACCCAGTAATAGCTGTGCTAATGTGACCATGAAGAGCAATATGGAGTATTGGTAAATTGGCTAACATGTGGCATTTGAATGAAACCTAGTTCAGAAGCCTGCTATATAAAGCATGTCTATGTTATTAGCATGTGATAATTTCTCTCATTTAGGCTGATTTATTAACATCACAGCATGCATGTTACTTGAAAGTGTTTGGAACAATGGAGGCTGGCATGTCCAATTTGCTGTAATTATTGCTGTTGTTTTCTGTAACTAATGCCTTTGTCTTTCAACTAATATCCAATTTTTTTATGTCAAATGATCTGACAGATTGCTAAGAATGTGCATTATGGGAAAAGTAATGGCATTCTTAAGGTCAGGCAATGGTCATTTAGAATACCTGCATGAATTGAACAGTCCATTAGACAGAGGAAAATACAAACTCTACATGTTTTTATGGTCATTGGCAGACCATTTATAATCATAAATTTCTAACTAGAACTGCCCATTGATAGAACATTCAAAGCAATTGTGTTTAACCCTAAATTACTCCATTGCCCAAGATCATAAAACTAAATCTGGAGATCAGTCTCAAATCTCAAGCATCTGATTGGCTGAAATGGCGACAAGTCGCCATTTCAGCCAATCAGATCCTTGAGATTTGAGACTGATCTCAAAACTTAGTTTTATGATCTTGGGCCCATGTAATGTTCAGGTTTTATGGCATGTGTATCTAGTTAGATTTCAGTCAGCTGGCACATCCATTCTAGATGAAGATTATTATAACTAAGTAATTTTACTTACTACTTTTACAGAAAAAAATGTTACAGACATTACTGTAACAGTAGGGTCCAAGATGATAAAAACTTTGAAGTCCTGTCTTAAATCTTAAGCATCAGGGCCCAAGATCACAAAAAAGATTGTAGACCAGTCTCAAAACTCAAGCATCTGATTGGCTGAAAAAGATTTTTAGTCACCATTTCAGCAATACTTTTAAGATTTGAGACTGGTCCTCAGTTTTATTTTTATGATCTTGTGCATAGAAAAAAAAAGAGAAAATCACGAAATAAATTTACTGTATGAATGGACTTTCTGTCTTGGTTTAAGTATTTAATCATTTGGCAAATGAGATTGGAATTGTTACTTTGGGGAGGTATCATGTTTTCAGAAAACGTATTTATCAGTTGAACGAACGCTATTAATTGTTAATTCATTTTCCACAACGACCAATCCAGTAATAGAAATTATCAGCATGAAAACATCTTGTTCTTGGATCAGTTTTAGAAGTGGTGTTTTTCCATACATCTTGTTTGATGTTTGTTTTGATGGAAACTGTTTTTGCCGTAATGTACCAGTACTATCAAAATGGCAAACGGTTTCATGACACTCCACGTTTTGATACAATAGTTAGCAAACAAGTTGAATAAATACAGTACATTCCACTTATTTGAATAGTGGTTATTTGAATATTTCGCTTATTGTAATAGAATATTAAAACACAAAACCATTTCCATATATTTCTATGCTAAATACTCTTTTTATTTGAATAGGCCCCAGCATGCATTTCATTTCGTTGATTTGAATAGCATTTTCTCACCTTATAACGCATTTCGACGCTAATCCTACTTGAAAGTCACATGTTTCTGCCCCAAGGCAATGTACATTATCGGTAAACTCGATCAGTCTGTCATTGTTAGCACCTGTGTTTTTATGCCCCCACAAAGTGGGAGGCATATAGAGTTGCACTCGTCCGTCCGTATGTATGTCCCAAAATCTTGTGGCATCAACTCCTCTAAAACTATAAGGCGGATTTCTTTTAATCTTGCACAGATGATCAAGCAGGATGTGTAGATGATCGTAAAGAAAGGAATTTTCCTGCGACCATTTTTACCAGAGTTATGGCCCTTTGTTATTACAAATTTTGTTGCAGCAGTGGGGGCATCAGTGTCCAAGGACACATTCTAGTTATCACCTGTGTTACAAAATGACTTTCACTGGCACGCATATGTTTACAGTATACATTTATAGCAATGACGTCACTAAAAACGGGTTTCCCCACATTGAGAATTTTCATATTTTACATGCATAAGATGATCACCTGGAAATTCACGAATAAAAATATATTAATCGTAAAACAAAAGCTGTTTTATTTTCGAGACATGTATGAAAATAACTGATGAACTATATCATACTTGCTTGATAATTAGATAGTTAATTAGATCTTGCAAACGAATCTTAATTTAGGATGTTTTTATAATAACGTATATCCAACATTTTGTCGCCCCAAGGGAAATAATAACTCTTCACAAAAAAGAAGATAGTGGTATAGTAATCGGATAACTATCATGAATTTCGGATAGGAAAAGTCTCTAAAGAAAAGGAGTCGACTATGTCGGCAAAATGGAAAATATTCGAAATTTCAAATAATCAAATGTATACACAGCACATTTACAGAGTATAGGTTATCTTTAAAACCGTATTTTATTGAAAATGATGATACAGATATTACTGAGCGCATTACCCAACCCACCGCCAACGGAACGTTGTTAACTCCATGTTTTATGATACTCCGGTTTATTGAATCAAAGATCCTGACAAATTGACTACTGTACTCAAATAACCGAATTCTACTGTGTAGCCTTCTCAGAGAGAGGTAATGGGAAGAGAGAGAGTGAGTGGGAGAGAGAGAGATGAAGGTAGTGGGAGAGAGATAGAGAGATGAAAATGGCAATTTGAAAGCCATTGAACAATACTACCCCAAATATTAAATATTGCAGGCTTGGTTTTATAAACCTGTTTGGCAGTAATAAAAATGCAGCATGCTTAATAGAATATTAATTTGTTTAATTTCAATAATTATATTTAAATATATTTTCAGATTCAGAAGAAAAGAAAGAAGTTAAAGCAAACCAAGAGAGCAATCAAGAAGTTGTAAGTATATCTTAAACTTTTATAGAATTGCATCTTCTTGTCATGAATATTTCTAAATTTCAGAATGCTGGCACATTCTCTCTTTTATTTGACAGTCTTTGTCTTCAAGATATTAACAGAATTGCTATGTCATTATTTCCTTGAAATTCACCTGGTGTGACAATATTTGGTTTATAAACAGGGCATGTTATGGCGAGAAAGTACCTTTGGACAGCTGATGTCGATTCTTGAAATGACGTCATATACAGTCAAACCTGTCTTTAGCAGCCACCCAAGGGAGTGACAAAAAGTGGCTGCTCTATACAGGTGGCTGTTAAAGACAGGTTAAAATGAGAACAAAATGTCAGTTTAGGACTAATTCAAACTGGCTGTTAAAGACAGGTGGTTGCTATTCGCAGGTGTTTGCTAAGGCAGGTTTCACTGAAATCAAGCAAACTTAATTACTTATTATGTATTTCACTATGTTGTCAAAATGTGTAACAAATTCTTCGATTAGTTCTGGAAAAGAAATGAAGTAATAGCAAAAGCCTGCAATTTTAGATCCAGGAGGTTATTGCTGACCTTGTAGGGAACAATGCAGTTCCATGCTAGCTGATCTGGAGCTACACTGTTCACCATGCCATGAATTCAACAAATTGGTTGAAATTGAGCTCAGTCTCCAGATTGACCAGTCTGAAGCTGGAGTTTTTAATCAGGTTTCCAATTTAGGTTTCAGATGTGGGGTCTAGTATACACCATAAAATAACATTTTGTTTGGTTAACTTTCACTGACTAGTGCTGGCAGACATTTCTGGGCAATTACAGTGTAACAGTTAATTCCAGGGTATTCTGTCAAAATTGACAGAACTGTATTTTACAAAAGTCTTTTGTTTGCATTCTAGTACAGATTGATTGTTTTTTATAGTGATTCTGTTCCATCAATGACAACTGTACTAAAAATAGTTGCCATAGATGAATTTTGAAAGTCACTGAACATGACACATGAAAAAAGGCTTGGTTTGATTGAGCCTTAATGGTTCATGGGCAGTAATGGAAATGCATAATACTTCCAATACTGCCTAGCCATGAGAGAAATGCATAATACTTCCCATACTGCCTTAGCCATGGGAGAAATGAATAATACTTCCAATACTGCCTAGCCATGAGAGAAATGCATATTACTTCCCATACTGCCTTAGCCATGGGAGAAATGCATAATACTTCCCTTACTGCCTTAGCCATGGGAGAAATGCATAATACTTCCCATACTGCCTAGCCATGAGAGAAATGCATAATACTTCCCATAATGCTTAGCCATGGGGTGAGCGCAACTTAAATATGCTTAAATACACAATTGTGATGATGAATTTTAATTAGAAATAATGATTTATAAATTTCTCTTATATTTTAAAGTATGTCTGTTTCTCAGTTGACTTATAGAAGTGATATTCTGCTCCTATCCCTTTACTCCACATAAATGCATTGTAACATAATTATGTGCCACCAGTGTAGAAAGAGATCACATTCATGCCATCTGATCTGGATCTGCACTTGACATATCTTGGTCAGAAATAATCTAAGGCCACTGTTCGTTGATTTTTCGTTTCTCAGATCCCGCCGACTCTAATTTCTGCTAAAATGGAAAAAAAAAAATTTAAAATGACCAAAGAAAGACAAATTTTCCCGAACCTTTTAGCGATGACTGTTTCACTGCGCATGTCTGTACTTTCAGCAGACAGCGACAGTCGTTTATTTTCTGAGAACGACGGAGAAAGAGTCTATTTTAGCAATTGTCCTCAAAATTTAGTGCAGTTTAACCTCCGAAAATATCCTATTATCACGACTCGATATTTTTTCAAGCACAAAACCAAGATGGATGCGCCCATCAACTCCGTGTGGTTTGGGCTCAAAATTCTAAATTTCCATAAGGATTGTGTCTCAAAATTTGCCAAGGGGGACAGAAATGAGTTGATCACTCAGAAGTTTCCCCTGTCCAACCAACCAACTCCAATTACATATAGATCTACATAGACACAAAATGTTATGGAGTTTATTTTATTTTATTTCCCCATAAAGTGTTTACAACAACATGGTATAAATCATATGTATTAGACATATACCAAACAGTGAACAATTTAATGCCATATTATTCAACATTTATTCCGAAAGAACATAATCGTTACTTTTTTTCCTCCGACCCTAACCTTCTCCTGAAAAAATCTGAGAAACAAAAAATAAAAAAACAGTGGCCTAATGAATCTAAAAGTGAACATTGTAGATCCTGATCACGTAGCAGTGATGTGCCATCTGATCTGCATATACACCGTTTGCCCATGCAATAAAGGTGTTTCTAATGAGTACATGGCTATTTCATCTGTATACCAATCTAAAATGTTATTGAAACAGGAAACCAGAGAAAATAGAATCTGCCATTATTGTGACTTAAAATTTGTTAAATCGTATTTCATTTCTTAATGATTTCAATAATAATATAAAATATGGTGTATACTAGACCCCTCAAATATAAGGATGTATGAGGAAAATATCCTCCAAAAATGTTGTGGCCTAAATCTTAGAAAATTTCAAAGTATATGTCCTCCAAGAAAAAGAAACCATTTGAATTCACAATCCTAATTATATAATTTGCACATGAATTATAGTATATTCAGTTTTGTTTAATGTTCATTAGCCAAGAGGCATCGATGTGCTCATAAAATTTATTGTTTGTTTTTCGATATTGTACTACCACACTGTAACGGGCAATTACATGTTACTATGCTCTACCGTACAGTAACATGCAATTACATGTTATATATTATAAATAAATAATACATGTATAATGGTATATAAATTATGTTACTAAAACGAAAATTAATCTGGCTAGATTATATATTTTTTGCTCTATCCCAGGTTCAAAGCATACTTAACATTGCTACATAACTAGGCTGTTTTTCACATAAATTTATTGAACCCTAACATCTTCCAGTCCATCAGGGTTACCAGTACATGTTGTCGGGTAGTTAAGTAATTATTGTAGATCTATCATTTCGAAAAAAGAATAATACCTGCCAATTATAAGGGGAGCTGAAACTAAGAAATCAAAACATGAAATGTCCATTATGACCTATTTAAATGAATGATATAATTTATAATATTATACTAATATTTTTATTATGTAGAATAACATGAACATTCTTGGCGACATTTAATGTTTTACCATTGGCATAGATTATGTTACTTGTCTCAGTTTAATTAGGGCAAAGTTATTGTTGTTTTTTCCAATTTATCCCTTTTTTTTAAGCCATATAATCATTAATGCAGTATTTTAAAATGCATAAAACGTAAAAAAAACTTTAAGCTGCATTAACTGTAGACAGAAATTCCATGTTTATAGATAAACATTCATAAATCTCTTTTACAGGTGGTTTTATAATGAGCAGTGATTTATTTATGGTCTGAGATAATAAACATCTCTGATGTGACAGGGTGCACAGAAATTAATATAAAAACATAAAAAAAAATATGCACAGTAGGAAAATACCAGAAAATTTGCATTGTAAATACCATTTTAAGATTCGCAATAAGAAAATGTGTCTGTCTTTCTTTCTCAGACATGACATCATAAAATTGGTTTGATGATGCTTCATTCGAAGATTGAATTGTCATTTTATTGTGTTCATGGAGGGTACAAACAATATTTGAATTGTTTATTGTGTATTTTTGGGCTTTGTGAAATATTTACCTCATGCAATGATGTTTCACAAATCCTAATAAACGATAAACATTATCCATTCACTTCTTTTAATTCTCCTTAATATTCTTATTTATTACAAAATTATGGTAAAGGATTTTTATATACTTTTGGAATGGCTGTTGATAACAAATCAAGTGAATACTTTGTAAACATCTTTTTTTGAAGCCATTGAAAACATTCTGAAAGCCTCATTGTGAAAGAAACAAATCAACACTCATCATTTTGTTTTATATCTTAACATTACATATATTTTCAAAAATTGTCAACATAATGCATCAAATAATTTTATCAGGGAAATTTGTTTCTTAAGAGGATTACTAAAATCAAGAAGTCATCAACATAATGCATCAAATAATTTTAACAGTGAAATTAAAAAAATGTTTCCTAATAAGATTACTTAAAAATCAAGAAGTCATCAACATAATGTATCAAATGATTTTAACAGCGAAATTATTTTTATATGAATATTGAATACACTGCAGACTCTTTATAACGCGGTATATGGGGTCCATCTTCACGACCGCGTTAATAAGTGAAACCGCGTTAAATTTTTTCCCGCGCAAAATACATGTCCTGATTTTCCCGCGCAAACATAATCCTTGTACATGTATTATAGATTACAAAACTGATTATATTATTACACAATATACGGCAACATTTAAGATCGTAAAGTAAAATAAAAATTAAAACACTTACAAACGAAAACGTATTCCATAATTAATAAATTACATCCAAACTTTATCTGAAATATCACATCTCGGTATTATTGCAATATCAACCAGTTTCACCCAGCTAAAAGTCACGTCACCTGCACAGTACAATAAAGATCAAACGATTTGATAGGGGTTCCGAAAAAAACACACAGTCTTGTTACGAGCCGATGCCGTCTTTGATGTTTACTTGACGAAATAAACAGGGGAGCGGATCAAAGCGCAATGTGAATAAATGAACTAGATTATACGTCGGTAATGTTTGCGTTAAAAAAATGTGGCTGCTTTGAATTGTGCGAATCATGTTATTATTAAAAAAAAACGATAAAAAAAATATTCAGGTAAGTACTTACAAAAAAATAGTCCCTCCTGCTTTTCTTCCCGGGGCTTGGGACCCGGCCGAGTGCCTGTATAAGGCCGGTAACGTAGCCACATTGATATGGTGAAAGCACCTAGGCTTTCTATACTTGCCAATCACAAGTGGCTTTAATTTGTGGTTACCGGTCTTATTGCAACACAGCAACACAGTTATCCTATCCTTCTGCTACTTAAATCCTAGTGTACAGCGATCATCTGACTTTGATGCTAGGGTTTTATCCGGAAGCATCCTAAAGTAGAGACCCGTCTCATCGCAGTTATACACTTGCTCCTCACAGTATCCTCCTTCCTCCAAAATTTTCCTAGGTTCCTCCAGGTATGCTTGTGGCGCCATTTTGTCCGCTGACCGTTGTTAACCTCTTATTGTTACTTGCGTAACCCCATAATGGCCTTTCCACTTACATAGCCATCCTTTACTTGCCTTAAATTTATCATTATCCCCATTCGGTTCCTTACTGAATTTCAGAGCTTGTGCCTGAATTACTGGCCCAGATATTTTTGTATATTTTTTTTAATTTTAGGTCGGTAAATACAAATGTTTTTTGCTTTGATCTTAAAAACCTCGTATTTAGACTAAAGTGGAATTTCCAAAAAAATCTTACAGTTCCTAATTCATCAAAATCAAGGAATTTCCAAACATTCTTGATTTCCCAATTAATCATGATCAAGGTTAATTACTGTATTGTTGTATGAATGCTTCCTGTTTGCTTTGTTTATAGACACTTGGAAGAATGGTGCCAACCTGTTGTGACAGATTTACAATGTACCGACCAAAGTTCTGTTGTTTTCTGGCAAGCATTTTAAACTTGTAATTAATGTTGTTTTCTACATTTTGCTTGTTGGAAGGTTGTCAGGACAGTATGTGGGTTGACAACCTCAACAGCCAAAACTGATATGTTTTGTTGTTTTTAACTTAAATTTTAATGGGCTATTTATTATTATTACCTGATACCTTATATAAATGTAATTTGGTAGTTTTGACTGTATTCTGAAATTCTAAAAAAGTCCATGTTTGCGAACTGTTGACCAGTCAATAGTTTTAACTGTTTCCCTTGCATGCTCTTACGTCCTGACGTCATGTGGAACAGTAAAGAAAAAAAAATGACTCCAATGATTATTTCTCCAAAAATAGAATGTGGTGAAGTATTTAAACAAATTAAAATTTTGTCAGCAAAAAGTTTCCTTAAGTTTTTTGATGAAATAACAGAGAAAAACAATTATGAAAACCTACTGACATACAAAATGTTGGCGGTGTGACCTAGTTACAAGATTGTTACATTGAGAAAGTTTAATGAAAAACATATTTGCAAAATTATTTTCTTGTTCCTCTTTTCATCTGTAAGTAATGTTAAAACAGTAATTGATCAGGTAATTAAACAATTATTTCATATTTGATTTGGGAACAGTCAAACAGTTGTCCCTCGGTGTCGGGGATAGTGTTTTGAACAGTTCAAAACACTATCCCCTCCACCTCGAGCCAACATTTTGACTGTTCCCAAATCACATATGAAATAACTGTATACTATTGCACTTAGAGTAGGGTTACAGCTTTGCTATTTCTGGACTAAAAGTTCATTTATTTTCTACTTAAACACTTATTATTTAATCACAATTTCATACATATACCAGAAGGGGTGCCATTATATACCAAATATACCGGTCCTATGCAGTTTGCTGCAGAACTTGTTACAGATAGCAATACAGTGCTAACATATTGCATTATATCATGGTACACTTCAGGGCCCAAGATCATAAAACTAATTTTGGAGATCAGTCTCAAATCTCAAGCATCTGATTGGCTGAAATGGCGACTAGTCGCCATTTCAGCCAATCAGATCCTTGAGATTTGAGACTGATCTCAAGATTTAGTTTTGTGATCTTGGGCCCAGGCTTATCTTGACAACCCTTTATACCAGTAACTGTTAAATTCATTATAAGCAATTATGTTGTCTGCTCAACTTTATGATGTAGTTTTAAGGACCAAAAGCACAATTTTGCTTACTGAATCATGTTAATTATGATAGACACGGAGTGAATAGTGTTTTGTGTTTAAAATTTATATTGATATAATACAATAGTTAATGTGCCAAAATTCAGGGAAATCTGTTAGACACTTGTCAGAAAAACTTAGTAATATGAGGGTTACTTTTTCAGGAAAACAAGCTTTTTTAAGTTACAATATTTGGGTGATTAATAGCCTGTCAATTTTTTTGTTAAGGTAGAAAATATAGTAATTGTTTTCAAGAATACTTATTGTTTCTGAAATTTCTCTTGATGTTCATTGGCAATGACTGGCTGCCAATTTGATGAAAAATTGTTGAATTTTTAAGTGGGAAACAAGGTTTAGTAATTAAATCGCCCCGAAGCAGTGGTACATAGAATGTTTTCTGTCAGAGTAAGGTACGAAAATAAACAAATTTTAGAATGTTTTTTGTTAGGTTTACCCATTGGGATTATTTTGGTGGCATTTTGAGTGTGAACGGCTTGAAACTAAGGCATGTGTTTTACTGAAATAAAACTAAAATTTTAATAGACATACAAATATAATTCAAAATTGTAAAGGTAATGCTATGCTGTAGGGAAAGGTCCGACATGATATAGGCAAACAAACTTAAACTTTAAAGTAATTTAATTGTTCAATTTTCTTACCAGTCTAATAATTTACATAAAATGTGCATATTGTTAAATTGTGTATGCTTTGGGCTGTTATTAAATATGTGAACCAGTATTTCTTTGTACATTCCAGTATTTCTTTTTAAATTGTGTAATTTGTGACTTGACAATCTGTAAAATTGGGGCTGTAATATTTTAGTTTTAATATGTGTTCCTGTATTTTTTTGTAATATGTGACTTGACAGGCTGACCCTGTAAAAATTTATTATTAATTTTATGGTGTTTACATGGTGCCTTTCATTTTTAAAAATGCACTGCCAGCTTTTTATTTGCTGGAATAAACATTCTGTAACACAATAATTGGCTCAATCTGAAACCAATTATTATTGCTGGGTTGGTTGTAGTTAATTCACCAAAGCAACGTGTACATATTTTTTTGTTATGAGGACCTGACTGGGCAAGTGTGAGCCTGGTGCACCAGAGAACCTCATGTTTAAACACCCAGTAGCAAAATGCTTCCTTTTCATGGTTTCTAAATTTAATTTATATTAATTGTGGTGTCTTTTTGAATTGGTCATGCTATACACTAATGTTTATGCTCTGTTTGTCTCTACATTTGGGCAGTTTGGGAAGTTTGTGTTCTCTGAATGCAAGTCACTTTTTTCCTCCAATGAATTTAGGCAAATCTCTATCATTTGGGCTTTTATTTGTCTTGGATACTTCATCAAAACAGTCATTTGGAGTCGGTGTACAGCCTCAAATTAGTCTAGTCAGTTTTAAATGCAGAAGAGAAGACCATGTATTTAAACTGTCCATAATTGAAGATGCTGTTTTTTCTGTCTGATTTCTGCTAAATTGAGAAAAATCTGGACTGTTCTTTGAAATGAAGCCAGTCCAATTGTTGTGTTCATATCGTTTCTGAAATTCTTAGCAGACATATACACATTATACCACATTTTGGAAAAGCAGGATGAAATGATAACTAGAAATGCTACTGTAACAAAATATCACATGCTCTGTGTGGACTTTCTGATTTCTTGTCGAAATGAGGGTTATCTTGAGTTAAGTGCTTCTAAACAGAATGATGAAAAACAGTTTTGAACAAATTTATTGATGTTTAAGAATAATGTCTTTATAGAAAAACAGTGATATGAGTATTTTGTAGAAAAGTATTGCCTGAACATAGCAAGTTGTAGACCTAAAAAACTCTTGGTCTACACCTGTTCCAAATGTTGCATATATTGTGTGTGCAAGTGCTCATATGTGCATTTCAATAAAATGCTCAAAGGGCTAAAAGTACATTTTATTATAAAACTGTTAAATTATTAATGCAGGGCTAAAGTCAAATTTAAATCTACAATCTGTGTAGACCCATAGGAGCAATGCTGATATTGATTTAACACTTATTGATGAACATTCAAATGAACAATAAAATTTAATGGACTTTTTAAAGATTTTTTAAAAGTTAAGGCCACAGGCTATGGGTTAAAGTATTACTCACACCTCTATTATTCCTTGGCAATTGTTTGTCATGTCAAGTGAACCTTATCTTGATGGGTTCATCTATGTTGGCACTGTAATGATCCTATCATTGTTATTGCCAACTCATTTACAATTGTTAAAGACTCATGAATCAAGCTGATCCATTATGGAATATTTGATTGTCAGTTGTATAACCAAAGCAGAGAATAATATTCTGTATTTGTCCAGTGTTAAAATCAATTAGTGAGTGACTAATCATCTATTAGTAATGCAGAATGAGGCAAAGGCTTCTGCAGACATATAGAATGACATATTTTGCAGAGGAAATTTTTTACTAACCTGTCTTCAAAGACCACTTTGGAAAACCTGAAAGTGTTGTTTAATAGCCCGTAGCCTTTGTCCACCAGTGATTTTGTGCTTGAAATTAGTCAGTGAGACAAAAAATGGTCTTTGTTTACAGGTGGTCTGTATCACAGGTTGGACTGTACATGTTAAGGGTTGTAGCAAAATATGAAAACTAGTTATTTGCTTTCAATATACTTTTTATTTTATTTTTTTTTAATTTTATACATTTTTATTTAATTATACATTTAAGCTCATCAGAGCCAGGCTATAGGTGAGATGTTGGGTTTTAGCCTACATCTATCCAACACATGGTCTGTGGGCTATATTTTTTATCACCCAACTTCATAGCTTGTTTGTTTCAATGTTACCATATGATCAGGTGAGCAGTTCAGATCCATATATGTTAATGGGCTCTTGGCCTACAAATTTACATTATTCCTATTGGGTTGTGGGGATGGCAGAAAGGGAGTGAGTGGGAATCAGGTCAGAAACAGTTATTTAGACACATGACAGGTTTAACAATCACAAAACTAACTTGTAGAAGACTTATTTTTAATCTTTTTTCTGTTCATAATTTTTAAGTACTAAATCATGTTAAACTTCTTATTAATTTGAAGTGATTCATAATTTATCATTGATATAGATCATAATTTAACATCATGAAGCTTTAATTAAGATTGCCTGGAAGATTTGAATTTTAATTTGTGATGGCTTATCTGTTATCTGCTTGATAACCTTATCATCCGTACCAGGGGCAGATCCAGAGGAGGTTCATCATCTATATCAGGGGCAGATTTAGAGGAGATGATCATGTATATCAATGGCAGATCCAGAGTGGGTTTATTATCTGTACAGAGACAGATCCAGATGGGGTTCAGTGGGCTAACCCAAACCCTCTTCTTGGTCAGCAATATTTAATTTCATGGGGATTTTGGCCCAGAAAATTGGAAATTATTGTGTTTCTACCCTAGGACTGCCCCAATCCAACCCCCTTTCTGGAAATCTTGCATCCAACTCTGTAAACTCAGCAAACAAAGAAACCTGACAATGTAACTGTGATTAACTAAGAGATTAATACGTTTACATAACTAAGAGATATATAACTTTGAATCACTATGAGATATATGGTATACAAAATCTATATTTTGGTGCCCTTTAAAAAACAGCTTACACACTTGTTTCATGCACCAGAAATACCAAAATGCACAGGTAAGTTCCCAACATGTCAAATTATCATTTCCAGCTAGCTAATGTTAATCTGATTCTGGAAAAATATGTTTAATTTACAAGTGTCAGGTTTCTTTTTATATTGAGCTTAGTATGGAAATTATTTTTAAATAAACATACTAATTTTAACTAAATTCATGTTTGGTAAAGACATACTTATGAACAGAACAGAACAGGAATGTTCATATAAACTTCTATATATTTGTGAATTTTATTTGTATTTTGCCTTGATTGTAAACTTTGCTACATTAAACATAATTATGTGTGAAGTGAAGAATTTACTTGAAAACATTCATGCTTCATTAAAAATGTGTTTAAACTTTAATGTTTAATTAACTTTGCTTGTGAACTAGCAAAATAAATTACATTCATATTCAATTTTGCAAACATAAATAATAAATAACACAAATTCCTTTTAAACTTTTACATTTATCTTGGCAGATTTTCATCATTTTGGATCAACACATTCGCAGAATTTTGCAAATCATGTCACCCTGATAATATTACATGTAACATGCTCTTTTAATGAACATGCATAATAAATTAAACAAACTTGTAAGCTTTCATTTTCAACAATATACTTGAAAACTCATATTTGATCAACCCTTTTCTCTATATTTAAATGGAATATTATAACTGTTGAGTATGCAGTCTGTAGGTTTGTATTTTCGAATAAACCTACATACTGTATACTGTCATTATGTTCCTTTTATCATATTTATACCCTTGTTGAGTAAAACAAATTTAATTTACACTAAACAACAAAATTTACAGAAATACAGAATCAGAAAACACAATAATCGGGTTTTATCACATAATGCAAACAGTGTAGATCCAGATCAGCCAGCACATCCATGCAAGCTGTTGCCTTCTGGGTCAGAAATAAGCTAATGAGAGATTCAAGATTCAAAAGTTTATTCAGCATAAACACAAAGGTTTTTCGCTCTACAAATAATAATGAATCAAAAAGCAAACAGTGTTACTATATAAGTCCCTGATGAGATGGCTCTAACTTCCCTACTGAGTGCACAGTTCTGTAAGTGTCTATGTGGCAGCAATCTACCACTTTCTCTTTTTGCTTTACAGTTGATTTAATGTTTTGGATTTGCACAAAGTTTAATAACTATTTGTATGCATTAAAAGTCATATCTATGCAGGAAAGTGTTTAGTATTTTCTAAGGATTTCCTAAGTATTCAGATTTTTAACTTCTTGGATTTTCTAGGATTTCCTGTGATATCCCAGGTATTCTAATGATTTCAGAAATGTGGGATTTCCTAGGAATCCTTAGGATTTCTAACCTCTTGGATTTCCTAGGATTTCTTATGATACATGTATTACAGGTATTCTTATGATTTCAGAGATGTGGATTTTCTTAGGAATCCTTGGGATTTCATACACCTTGAATTTCCTAAGAATTCCCGTTATTTCCCTTTGTTCATTCGTACATATTCGACAGTTTTGCCACTTGGATATGCTAGAATTTCCTAGGAATTTTATGCCAATAGCAGCAACAATTTGCAACAAATTCTAACCATTTTGTATTAGGATTCCTAGGACAATTTCATTGAAAAAAAAAGCACTTAGAACTCCTAAGAATTCTAATCCAAATTTCGCAATGGTATAACCCTTTTCTCCATGGTATTTGACTGTTATTCCATGAGCAGACAGTATAGATCCAGCTGGCACATTCATGCCTTCTGATCAGGATCAGCACTGTTCACTTTTGCTTCATTAGGTTATTTCTGACCAAGTTGCAACCAGTGTAGATCCAGATCGGATGGCAGGGGTGTGCTGGTTAATTTGCATCTGCACTTTTGACACCTCATGATATGAAAGGTGTATCTATGGAGTAAAGGGTTAACGAATTTCACGTTTTCTCCTAAGAAATCAAATGATGCTACTAATCAAAAACCTTGTTTAATTTGCATCATATAATGATTTCATGCAAAGTAGCATCACCCAGGGCATAAAACATCATGTGTACCAAAATAAGGACATTACACATAGGAATTCCAGCTAATTAAAGTAGAATCTTATCATTAGAACAAAACTTGATTAATGCAAATTTGTACATGTAATTAATTACTTTTAAGTTCATTTAGAGGTCGTATTAGGATATTTCAAGTTTTAACAATATTTGGTAAGATTATTTAATAATGACTTAAGGCTTAAAATATTAAAAGGAGCTTAACGTTTAATGATCGTAACATTTTACAATGTTGACTCTTACAGAATTAATGGATAACTTCTTACTTAATGTATTTGTTTGGATCTTTAACAGTTCCGTTGCCTGTAAGATATATTTTCAATAATTATTACATGATGCAGAGTTTACTTTTCTAAACTTGCTTTAAATTTTTTACAAACTGAATTAATTGAAATCATTTCAGAGCAATACAAGTACATCTCTTCAAATTTCAATGTTACTAATAACAGTTCTTTGCACTAAGGTGACTAAATATTAATTAACTCTAATTAATTATTAAGAGTCCTTTTTAAAGGAAATATTGTTTTTTTCATGTTTAAGGAAAATGAAGAACTGAGTATATCCATGTATAAAATTAAATGCTGTATAAAAATCCAGTGTTCTATTAGTTTCCAGATCCCTATTATAACAGATATTGTTCCGAACATGGCCCCTTCGCAACTTGTGGTGGATTTAATATAATGTTTATTTCATGCAGTTTCAATATTTACATATTTAGTGCTAGGGTAATTGCGCAAATTCAAAACTCATTGACGTACTATGTAATACTATGTCTTTAAGTAGGATAATGCAATTGCGCGAATTTATGCCTTGTGAATATTTCATATATCATTTGCCTTTTTTTGAGCAAAACTTTGCCCCTGAAAAATAAAATAATACAGTAACAACAGTATTCTGGTAGGTTTTGTTTACAGTTATTCTGAAATAATCATCATGAGGATCTATTATATTCCCATCAATTGTTTTACAAAATTAAAGTTGCAGACTGAATATAAATACTTTAATGACAAGTTGTCACTTCATTGTGTGTGGTTAATAAAGAACTGAATGCAAATGCAATTACAAATTGTTGGCAATAGCGAAATAGTCATGGTTGGCCCTAGGGAAAATTATCAGAGTTGCAAAGTGTAGATCATGACGTGACTCTTATGTGATGTCTTAACCCTTTCCTGTATAGATACACATTTATTGCTAGGGCAAACAGTTTAGATCCAGATCAGCCGGCACATCCGTGCCGTCTGATCAGGATCTAAACTGTTCGCTTTTTGATTCATTAGGTTATTCCTGACCAAAATGAGACCAGTGCAGATCCAGATCAGAAGGCACGGATGTGCCGGCTGATCTGGATCTACACTGGTCGAACACGCGTAAACACTTGTTCTCTGATCCACTCTATGGTAAATATTTATGTTGTAAATTTATGAGTTTATGATGAATAAATAGAGTTTAAAATAATACAGAACCAATTGCAAATTCAATTATGAATTGTTGGTGGTAGACAAAATAGTCATGACTGCTTCCAGGGAAATTATTACAGTTGCAAGAATTGCAAGTGACATAAAAAAACTAGTTCTTTTTTCAGACATAAAAAAAACAACAATAGTTAAGATTCAGATAAGATTGCATGGATGAGCCAGCTGATCTGGTTGCACATGCACTAAAAATTATTTATATGGAGTAAACAGTTTAAAAAGGACAACAAAGAAATCTTAAGCCATCATTAATAAGGTTTCTTGAGTTATCAAATTAATTGTCTTAACAGCCTCAATCGATTTGCCAGTTTTTTGTTCTCCGCATCAACATCATTGATCGTAAGTATATAAAAGAAACAAATGTTGCACACTTCATATCTGTATAAACAGAGAAACATTGTTTCACACAGCCTGAGTCAGATTGTGTTGCACTGATTCCAAGATTACTGCTGCAGAAACAATAAATCATTATCAATTGTTTGGAAAGTTTGGTGTTGAACCAGATTATTTGTAGCAGCTTTAATCTCCGGATATTATGGCAGATTGCTTTTTAACCAGCGAAGCTGGTTTTACTTATCACAATTCTGAAATCGGTATCAAACCAACTGGCAAACGGCGATTTACGCATTTCAGAGAAATCAGAGTAAGTAAAGTAGTCCCCAAGTTTCCTGTTACGTGTTAAAGTTGGTATTAACTACGTCATGTTGATAGGATAAAACCTGTGCGGTGCATCAATGGTCAAATTCATCTGTACGACAGTTTGATTAAATGTAAAATCGGTGCGGTTCATATTTCTAGGACTTGATCGGTGCGGTGCAACAATGGTCAAACATTGTCCGTGTCCGCGATTTTTCACTCACCAAGATATCGTTGGGTATATTCCATACCTCCGTGTCCGTCCGACGTGGAACGGACACGGAGGTATGGAATATGGGTCGCACTAAAATGCGGTCCAATTATATATTTCTTATTTCAAATAACTGCATAATCTTTCCCATCGATGGGGTCTCACTTTTTATATCATTTTTCGTGTTCATTATGTCTTTGGGATGTCAGTACACAGATTTCACTATTATAATTTCTTGCTTAAAACCCTTTACTCAATATATACGCCTTTCATCACATAGGTTACCAGTTCAGGTCCCGATCAGCTGGCACAATAGTGCCATCTGATCTGGATCTAAAATTTGTGATTACTGGTATGAAAAAAATGATCATAAAAGCGAACAGTTTAAATCCTAATCAGATCGCACAGATGTGCCAGCTGATATGGATCTAAACTGTTCGCACAAGCTATGAAGGTATATCTATGGAGTGAATGGTTAACAGAAGCCTTCATCCAGATAATACATGGAAACCCTTATTTCCACTATCATTTAGACAAGAGGAAGTTCTTTGCGAGTGAACCAAGTTTTTTTGCTTTTTCGTAAATGAATACATGTATGAGAATCATGGCACTGGTTATTCTCAATAAGCAAAATCGCTTCGCTGGTTTTCTGTACTTTCAGTACTTTGATTGAATATGTCTGCAATTGTTTGTAAAGTACATATTGTTTTTAATGTCGCTGCAATTGTTTGGAAAGTTTGGTGTTGAACCAGATTATTCCTAGTAACTAGCATTTATAATCTCCCTTTATTATGGCAGATCATTTTTTTAATATGGCTGCAATAGTTTGGAAAGTATGATGTTAAACCAGATTATTCATAGCAGATATCATCTTCCAATATTATGGCTGATCGTTTTTTGGATACAGCTGCTTGTGAGTAGATATATTAATATACATCAGCTGCCTTTCTTACACCACAGATATGGTGTAATTACAATGCACAGATCTAGAGGGGATTTTAGGGAGGTGCTCAAACCCCCCTTTTGGTCGCAAAAATTATATTTCATTTAAATGGGGATTTTAGCAAGAAAACAGGAAATTATTATTACTGTAGTTATGAGACTGCCCCAAAGGAACCCCCTTTTTCAAATCTTGTATCTGACCATGCTACCATTGTAGATCAAAATCAACATGCTCAGCTGTACAGTCTTCAATAAACATGATTTACGCTGTTTGCTTATAAATGGAATTGACCATCTACAGTTTAAAGATGATACTTTTGCTTGGCTATGAAACATTAAATAACAAGTAAATCACAAGGAAATGAAGCATTTTAAAGCATCTTGTTTTATTGCAATTTTATATGGTAACAATATCCTATTAAAGTCCAAATTTGAGAAGGTCTCCAACAAGCCTACAGTTGTGATGGACCTAGAGTTGACAGACTATTTACAATAAGCAGAAAATCTTCTTTGCCTATGTAAAATAAGTAATTTTAAAAAGATTTTATGAGCATGTTATACTTGGATGTTTACGGTAACACAATCTGTTGGATCTATCCTGCATTATGCCTCAGTGCTATTATTTTGATTCTTTAAAACAATAATGCAGTTTTTGCATGCTTCTGATCATTTTTTACCATTGAATATAATTGCCAGCCATCCAAATGCAATTGTTTCTCAGAGTTGAGATTGTTTCATGTCATTGTCTCATTGTGGTCTGTAATTAAGTCAAAGATACTATAATAACTCAACTGTTATTGGAACCCAAAGAGAGTAGTGGGAGCCAATTGTCAAAATGATCCCAAAGAGACCTTGTGCAAGTGCTGATACTTCTTTGCATAGACAATGTTTATTCTCAAACGAAGATTAATTCTTGGAATTCTATCTGTCTTTTGATGTGGCCATCAAAGTTAAAATGACTAGACTGATGCAGATCATAATTATTGTCTGATGATAAATTCAGTTTGCTCTTAGAGAGGACATGGATATGCTTAATTATTGTAAATTTATCAATTGTTTTATTGTAATTTTGGGATAATAGTTTGAATTTTCATAGAAAATCTTTAAGATTTTTTTTATTTAAAAATCATATATTAATTTAAAGTAATGTCCATATTGTAGTAAAAGATCTGTACATATTAATTTCATTAAATTATTTATTTAAAACCACCATATTAAATAATATTTCAAAAATTAAGAGGTATTTTTATTCAAAATTATTAAACTCGAAGTAAAAAGTTTTTATCAGTTTTAGACAGATTCAAGTTTTATTAAGTTCGGAAAGAAATGGACAGCAACAGTTGGTCTCCTTTGGCAGAAATTTTTGTAAATTTTTTGTAAAAAAAGTATCAGATATATTTAGTCTTACCTACTAGATTGGTCATTACAGCCTTATAACCCTTTCTCAATTTACCGGTATAAGCATTTCATCACATGTGCGACCAGTGTAGATCCAGATCAGCTGGCACATCCATTCTGTCTGATCATGATCTGAACTGTTCACTTTTTGGTCAGAAATAACCTTATAAATTAAAAAGCAAACATTGCAGATCCTGATCAAAGGACATGGATGTATGGACTGATCTGGATCTACACTGTTGGCCCATGCCATAAAAGCATGTGTATTGAGGAAAGGGTAAATGTGGCACACTATAATGTCATGCTTATAGATGTCCATGATGTCATTTTTATGTCAAATTTTGAGCATTGTGATGTCATTCTTAAAAAAGGATATCATGTAAATTTACCTTCCATAAGCAAACTATAGAAAATATTCAGTCTCAACAAAGAAAGTATCTTTCCCTGAGACCTTTTTTTGGTAAAAGTATAAAATCTGTCTTCAAAATGAATCATCTTTGCGGGAATTCCATCTCAAAAGCAGTTACCCTGGCTGCTAGATTTGTCTGTTTTTATTTTATACTCATGACTGATACTTACAGCCTAAACATGGACATAAGACCGGAAAACATTCACCCATGAGACTTTAGGAAGTATTGAATGCAAATTGTAAACTTTTCAACTCATCTTAAGTTTCTGTATATCTCCAATGGTCTGTCAAATTTAATTTTCTTGCAGAAATGTTGTGCATACCAGGATCACTGTGGGACTAGAGAAGCCTACTTGAAATAATTTGATTCCATGGTTTAGCTGATAGTCAAGTTGGCCAGAACTTTACCCGTTACTCCATATATATGTGTTTTAACACATGATTGTTTGGCCACTGTAGATCCTGATCAGCTTGCATGTCTATGCCATCTGGCCCCGTGATTATAAAACTTTTTTCATGCTCAACTCAATTCTGTGCTCAAACTTAAAATGTCTAGAACATTAACAGTCTTTATAAATAAGGAATAACTATCTGTTTAACAGTTGTTGTTGAGAGCAATTTTGCCATATTTTAAATTTAAAAAAATTTACTTTATATAATGAACATAAACAAAGGCATCAAATTTTCATGCTCAAATTGAGTTGAGCATGAAAAAATGTTTTATAATCACGGGGCCTGATCTTTATCTAAACGGTCACTTATTGGTCCGAAATAACCTAATGAATCTTAAAGCAAACAGTGTAGATCCTGATTAGGTGTCATGTGCCAACAAATCTGGATCTACACTGTTCCCCTAAGCATTAAATGTGTATCTATGGAGTGAAGAGCGGTATTACCAGCTAAAAGCTGTAAAGCAGTGCAGCTGTAATCACTGAAATGTAAGTCTGTCATAACCAGACTAGAACATTAAAGTATATCACAATAAATCATTCTAGGATAATATCAGATCAAATTGTCTGACTGGTATATAGGAGTATTCTTGTAGAAATATTAAGATTGATTGTGGATTGTTTCCAGTTTGCTTGATTTCTTTTCCTCGCATTTTGATCAAATATTTGATGTAAAAACTATACCGTCTTTGCTTAAGTATAGGCCACACTTTTTTGAATCCAGTTTTATAGTTCAGATGTTAAGGGTGCAGTTATTACATAGGTAAAGCAGCATTCATAGTTTGAAAATGGCATGTTTACTAAATTTAGGTTTGTTTTTGGTGCAGCCTTATACAGATGCGGACAATACTTTAGTTAATAATTATGGTATTTTAATTCTGATTATATATCTGTTTACCTTGCATCATTATATTTGCTGAATGGTCTTACTCTTTTTTTAACCCTTTCCTGTATAGATACAGCTTTATTGCTAGGGCGAACAGTTTAGATCCAGATCAGCCGGCACATCCGTGCCGTCTGATCAGGATCTAAACTGTTCGCTTTTTGATTCATTAGGTTATTTCTGACCAAAATGCGACCAGTGCAGATCCTGATCAGACGGCACGGATGTGCCGGCTGATCTGGATCTTCACTGGTCGCACATGCGTAAAAATGCGTATATATCCAGGAAAGGGTTAAATTTGAGCCAATTTTTTTAAACCTTTACTTCATAGACATGGGCAGCCAGTGTTGATCCAGATCAGTAGGCACATTCATGGCATCTGATCTGGATCTACACTTATTTGCTTCATGGTCAGAAATAAACTAATGAATCTAATAGTGAAAAGTGTAAATCCTGATCAGATGACATGGATCCGTGCCATCTTATCTGGATCTACACTGGTTTCATCTTGGTCTGAAATAACCTAATGAATCTAAAAGGGAACAGAGTAGATCCTGATCATTTGGCACAAATATGCCCACTTATCTGGATCTACACTGTTAACCCATGCAGTAAAGTTGTATAGATAAAAGTTAAGGGTTAATGGCATTTGTCTCCATTGAGATGCCTCTAATTTGTTCCTGTATAATGTTGATAAGTAAATCTGATTACCTGACTGCTTCCAGACAGAAACTGCTTGTTTCTGACAAGGTGAATAACCAATTAAGAATTTGACAAATTATCAACAGGCACTTGAGGGAAACTGATGAGTTACAAGCACTGAACTGTAGATATAACAGGAATAAATTGGTAATAATAGGTGGGTAATGAGCAGGTTTTAGAACAAAGCCTACTGTGTGATTAGATGTTAACAAGGCTTTAATGAATGATCAAAATGCTGATCACACACCTGATAAGACCAGGTATATATTGGTGCAAGACTGGTCTAACTGATACAGAATTTTAACCTTTTACTCCATATATATAGCTTTTATCACGTGGGTGACCAGTTTAGATCCAGATCAACCAGCACATATGCGCCATCTAGATCTGGATCTACAATACTTGTCACCTCATCAGAAATATTCTAATGAATATAAAAGTGAACAGTTTAGATCCTGATCAGAGGGGATGGCCTGATGGAGTAGAGGGTTCTTCATATTTACGCCTATATGGCATAGGCAAACAGTGTAGATCCAGATCAGCACAACTGTTATCACAGATCTATACTGTTTCCTTATGCCATAAAGTGCTATATATTGAGGGAAGGGTTAAAGGAGATAGTCCACTTTTGCGCCAACCCATTGAAACAGAGTCCACTTTTGCGCCAACCCATTGAAACAGCCTCAAGAAGCAGTTATTGCTGCTGGTCTTCAATTGTTAGATCAAACTAACTCTGGCATTAATCAAGTAGAAGTTTATTTATGGTTCTGATCATGCTGTGATTCAATTTCTTGAAGTGCTAAGAATTCCATTAATTTGCAACAATTCCTGCAATTAGAGTAATTTTATGGATGTTAAACTCTGGATAAAATACTTAAAACAATATTGCTTTTGATTTTTGTCAAATAAGTATTTATTCATGTAATATGAGGAAGAATTTACAACTGCTTTAACCCAGCATTGTCCAAATGCCTTTCAAAACCACAGAATTCAATTTATTTTATGTTTTCTTGTGAACTATAGTATTTTGTAGGTGAAATAATAGTGTTATTTTACTGTTTGAAAAAATGAAATATCATTTTCTTAGGGTTTTTTTGACATTGGTACCCATGCTCAAATAATAAAATTATTCCGAATGATAACATTAGAAAATGGGTTCAAGATCAGGTATATAATGTCATAACGTATTGTCATAAACAAGTTTTAGTATCATTTTATGCATACTTAAGGGTTTTAACATGGGTGTGATCAGTGTAGATCCAGATCAGCTGGCATATCCCAGTCCACCTGATCAGGACATCTAACACTGTTAGATTCATTGTCAGAAATAACCTTATAAATCTAAATTTAGAGTGATCTTGTTATAAAACCCATTTCCCATGGAGTAATGGATAAGAAATAATTTCTCTTTGATTGCATTTTTCCTTCATTTTTTCAAAGTTTATATTCTGATAGTCACAGACACTATTTTACACCTGATCTAAATCTGATCATCTGTGATTACCATCATCACCTGTTGTTGTTGTTGTTATTTTTCTTTGAAGCGTCCATGAGTTTTCTACTTTTGATGATCCGTGTTTTTTGCATTATTTACATTCACCACCCAGGAAATATTTGGATTATTTTCATAACCCATTTGTTAATGATATCTGTAATAATTCTCATAATTATGCAAACATTTCCAGTGGAGGGATATTTTTCCCAGATGTGTGAAATGTTTTAACAGTTTCCTGTATTGATTTGACCTTTTCTTAATGCGTTTTCTATGATGAAATCCACCAAATCAATTTAATATAAAGATTACAGGCCTGATATTATTATACCAGTATAAATTATATCATAGTTGCTTGAATTGCTCATTAGGGAAATTTTCAAACAGAGCAATTGTTTCCGCACAATATTGTGTCACCTTTCTGCATTCTTTTTTCAATGCTAATCAGTGCCCAAGGTTATAAAACTGAGCATGGAAACCAGTCTCAAATCTCAAGCATCTGATTGGCTGAAATGGCGACCAGTCGCCATTTCAGCCAATCAGATGCTCGAGATTTGAGACTGGTTTCCATGCTCAGCTTTATAACCTTCAGGCCATACCATTTTTGCACTAAGGTGACGACTGATTTTAAAAAGCTGTCACTATCGGTTATAACTGATTATTATTCTTTCCTTGTAATTGCTTTTAGAAGCCTGCAAAACCTTGACTGAATGGCCTATGTGTGACAAGTGTAGATCCTGATCAGCCTTAACTTCAGTGCCGTCTGATCCGGATCTACACCGATCACTTATCGGTCATAAGTATTCAAATAAATATAAAATTTAAAAGTGAACAGTACGGGTCCTGATCTGGATCTACATTTTGTCCATGGAGTAGAGTAAAGGGGCAAAGTTCTATTTTTCAAAAATATCTGAAAATTTCCTTTTTTCAGGTCATTTACACTGTTATGTTCTGTAGCAGAATATAGATTTTAGTTAGTAATATACAAAGTTTTACCAAATTGGCATATATAACATATAAGGATAAATTGAAAAGGGAGGGAGGGAGGGAGGGATTCCAAACCTTGTTCCGAAACAACTTATCCTTATAATGACATGGCTGAACTTTATGACGCAATTTCAAGGATTAATGTCAGCTGTTTTTTCGATTTTGTGCCCAATTTGTGATTTTTTTTCATCAATTTATTCAGCTTGATGTTGGAAATTTAATCAGAGCCAAAAATCATAAAAATGAGAATGGAGACTGGTCTCCAGTCATGGACACAGAACTGTTTGCTTTTTCTCTCTTTTATCCTTTACCCCATAATAGCATATGAAGTATTATTAGGCAACGATAATTTGGCAATGTTTACATTGGCGTGTTTACATTAACGTTACAAGTAAACAATGAATTAATATTTTAATTGTTGTTTAATAAAAAGCATAAAGCTTTCCAAACATTTCCCATTAGCCAAGTGGTCTAAGACGCTGTTATTTAAAATGCAATAGTAGCAAGGCTGTTCAAGGTTGTAGGTTCAAAACATGTTTTTCTTTACATTTTATTAAATTTTTTACACAATAGTTTTTCTGCGATAAAATAAACTGAAGCAAAACATATAAAATACTTTTAAATGACTGCAATAAAACTTAAAAAATGTATATCTAAAATATTTCCTTAAAAGCCGTGTGTCAGTGTGAATCGAACCCATGTCGAAAAAAAAAAAAGCCTATGCCATCCGGATGCGTAAACCACTGAGATATCGAGGCAATGTGATATAAGCACGCAAAATAGTACTTTTAATGTGTAAATTTGCCTTAACCCATGTTTACAGTCTATTAATAATTGTAAACATCGCCAATTTAGCTTGGTCGACTTTTATAATATAGGGTTATAATGCGAATGTTTACTTTGTATTTTTCAGACTGATGAAGTCAATGATAACCACAGGAACCAAAATGAATCTAGTCTTTCACACGAAACACTTCCTGATTCAAGCTTCACAATGACATGGAGGAGACATTCTCAACCTTCTAGATGCACTCTTTTGATCCTGTGTTCAGCCATATTGGTTCTCCTTGGTCTCAGTACTATGGTGCTGATGTATGGGGCTCCAAGAGTGGAACATAGTGAAGACCTGCCAGTGCTGAGATTGAGGTTCCCAGAAGATAAGCTTATAAGTAAGTAGGGTATGATTAACCCATTCCTCCATATATATATATATATATATATATATATATATATATATATATATATATATATATATGCATTTTAACGCATGTGCGACCAGTGTAGATCCAGATCAACAGGCACATCATTCTGTGCTGTCTGATCAGGATCTGCACTGGTCGCATTTTGGTCAGATATAACCTAACAAATCAAAAAGCGAACAGTTTAGATCCTGATCAGATGGCATGGATTGGTTTTCAATAGTTATTGTTTATTCCATGGAAACCATATCTTAATAATAATTATGGTCTTCATCTGGAACAGCTATGGCTAAACGGGACATAGGAAAACAATGGAAGCATGACAGTTGAAAGTTTATTTCTTTAATAAGGATACTGGCATAGCAAGGCTGCAATTTTTTTTTTAAGAAATGAAAACAAAAAATGTGAAAATTAATTTTTGCATATAAATGTCTGACCTTTGAAAAAATTTTAAAATTTGTATGCGGGAAATATTTCAAAAATTTGAAAATATTTATGTGGGCAATATTGATCAGTTTACAGTAATCTAATTAATATTGAAGTGACCAATTTAGATCCTGATCAGTTAGCATGGATATTTAAGTTGATCTTGATATATTTTTTATCAAATGTTATATTGAACACACAACTCTTTCCTCGATATATAGGCTTTATATCACATGGGTGACCAGGGTTGAAGGTTATAAAGCTGAGATTGGAAACCAGTCTCAAATCTCAAGCATCTGATTGGCTGAAATGGCGACTGGTCGCCATTTCAGCCAATCAGATGCTTGAGATTTGAGACTGGTTTCCATGCTCAGTTTTATAACCTTGGGCACAGTTTGGATCCAGTTCAGCTGGCACATCTTTACCATCTGATCTGGTACTACAATGTTCGCCTTTTGGTAAGAAATAACCTTGTGAACCTAAAAGTGAACAGTTTCAATCCTGATCAGATGGCACAGATGTGCCAGCTGATCTGGATCTTAACTGTAAAGTGATAAAAGCAGTATCTATGGAGTACAGGGTTAAAAAAAGCAGTATATAAATTCTCATATTGTTTAGAGATTGATATAGATGACCACCCCCATCAAAAACTGCTTATCTATCTGAACACTTCATTGTATTACTGATTGCCACCCACCTGTTTTTTTATTTGTTTATATTTCTCTCAATGATTTTCCTTCTGCTATTTACCTGAATAACACTAGGCCTATCTCTTTACAGAACTGTATTGATAGAGTCTGCTGAGTTTATAGATGAAAATGGCCACCAAACATGAAAAAAATATCAAAGTATTGCAGGCTCGGTTTGATTGAGCCTGTTCATGGGCAGTAATGGGAATGCATATTACTGTCCATGCTGACTAGCCCTGGGTTGAGTGTTGCTCAAAATTTACACAAACATTTTATCATGCTCATCAGCTTTCAAAGTTTGGCAAATAATAACAGTACTGATTGAATGTGCGGGGAGACTTTTAAAAGCCGCCACATGGCACAAACAATACTACCCTGCTATTTAAATACCGTGGTATCATTATATTTCGTGTTGATTTAATTTTCACGTATTTTGCGCTACGGTAAGTGCACAAAATCAAACACTAGCGAAATAAAACCATTGAATAACTATTGTTATTAGAATAATGCAAGTGCGCGAATTCAAGCCCTCGCGAAAAAGTCACTTTAGTCATTTGCGCGAAATTAAGTGATACAACAGTAGATGAAAAATACACTTTGAAAGCCAACAAACTTGGCAAATATCAAAATATTTTGTGCAACTAAAGTAATTTTTCATAGGGGAAATTAAAAAAAAAAATATTATCTGATTTTGTTAACTAAATAGTTGATGAACAGTGTAGACCCTGATCAGCTGTTCTGTGTCTACACTGGCCTAAATGTGTCAAACCCTGTTCATAGAACTTAAATAGTCCTGATAGTAGTTAAAGGGTCCTGACTATAAATATAAAATAATTTGTTTGAACCTGATGTTAAATTATATAACTCTTCCTTCCATAATATACACATATTTCTATGTGTTTGCGACCAGTGTAGATCCAGATCAGCTGGCACGTAAGTGCCATCTGATCAGGATCTGCACTGTTCACTTTTTGAATAGAAATAATCTAATAAATCAAACAGCGAACAGTGCAGATCCTGATCAACCATTAGCTGATTGGATCTACACAGTTTGCCCATGCCACAAAGGCATGTATATGGAGAAAAGGGATAAAATATGGTACTAAAGTTCTGGACATTCTGAACATTGTTCTAAGCACATTTTTTTTTCTTTTAACCCTTAACTCCATGGAATATGTTATCCATGGGTAAACAGTGTAGCTCCAGATCAGCTGGCACATCTTTGCCATCTAATCAGGATCTACACTGTTCCCTTTTTTGATTCATTAGGTTAATTCTGACTTAAAGAAGCAAGCACTTCGATGTGTAGATCCCCATCAGCCAGCATTAAGATGTGCTGGCTGATCTGAATCTACACTGTTCACATTATAACATTCAATAAAAACTGTGATACTAAGAGTAAAGGGTTTTCTGCGTAAATACCCTAGAAATTGGGGTATTTCCCAAGAGGTTCGTTATGTTTCTGTATTTATTTACTTATTAATCCTTCATGCTAAATAGTTTTATAACATTAGACTGTCATGAGCAGACTGTTAAATATCTGAGAATAAAGCGATTTAATCAAATTGTCTGGTCTTCATGGATTGTAAAGATACTTATCTATAAAGATTGAAGGTTTTTAACAAGATTTTCAAACCCTGGTTATTATTAAATTGGGAATGTCATTGGGTGGGTGGGTGGGTGGGCTGGTGGGTGGGGGGCGCAAACATTAGTTTAAGTATTTTTGTTCAAGTCCACTTTTTTCCGTAACCATTCAAGGTAGAGCTTTGAAACTTAATATAGTTGTCTGACATCACTGTAGCTGAGTAATCAGGACAAGAGTCATAACTCTTTACTATATTTTGTCATAGTTATGCACCTTTTTCACATAGAATTTGGGTTAAGTTTTTTGTTCAAGTCCACTTTTTCTCTGAAACAGTTCAAGTCGATACAGATCCCTATTATTACTTCAGAAGAAAACCTGTGGTGTCTTCTTATAATGTTTATATGTGGAAAACATAATAATAAGTTCAATAATAACAATACATGTAAATTCTTTATCTCACAAGGGCTAGCACAAAAAATAAACTCTATTCTTATCTTATTTCAAATATGGTCCTTGGAAAAAGCAAAAAAAATCGCAAAACACATAATATATACTTCCAAAACATTTAAATTCATATAATCTGGTTGGTCTTTTTTATATGCTGGAAGATTTTTATGCGCCCACAAATTGGAAGGCATTTGCACTCGTGTGTCCATACATCCCTGAAATCTTGTGCCATCAACTCCTCATTAACTATCAGTTGGATTTCAAACTTACACAGATGATCAAGCAGGATGTGTCCATGATCGTAAAGAAAGGATTTTTTCCTGCAACCATTTTTACCAGAGTTAATGCCCTTTGTTACAAAAGGCATACGTGTCCCGTGGACACAGTCTATTTATTTTGAATACCAGATTGTTTTTGAATAGAGCAAAAAGGTCATCATAAACCCACATGTAAGATGACTCGAGTGCAGTGACAAATTTGTAAAATTATGATTAAGAAAAAAATTTGTCCATGGCTATGAAAAATTAGTTAGAAATTTAAAACAAAAAAAATATAGAAAAATCAAAATTGTTATGATGGCATGCAAGAAAACCTTGTGCATGCTTAGGTTTGGATGTCAGATGGGAAAATCTGGCCCGCAGGCTACAGATTTGGGGCAGTAACTCAGCAGGGCCACTTTACTGCCCAAAAACAATTCCATGTATCTGGATATTACCTTCCAAACTTTGAAATCTAAAACTTCTGGCAAAAGACAAGTTCCATCACAAAGATTTATTTTGGAACAGGATTTACCAAGCTCCCAAATTGCCTGATAATTCTGTACGCTGTCTGCCACACATTGTGCCTTTTATTTGAACAATATTATTTGGCAAATGATTTCTCTTGCATTGTTTACACATAAAATAAAAACCCATCCTATTCTTGAAGTCAGAACTTCCTGATGTTGTAGAATAAAACAAGAGTTTATTGCCCAGAATTCTGGAAGAATATTGTTAAAGCAGTGAGTTATGATGCTTTAATTGATTTATAGCACTTGGGGATGGTATATGAATGGAATTATGAACATTTTAGCGAGACAATGAATTTGTAAGATGTCAAAATTGGCACAGAATAGAAGAAATCAGAAGACTGAAAGCTACTTGAATAGGCCACATCTTTGAAAAATCAAGCATAGACCAAATCCTTGAAAAATCAGGCAAAGGCCACCTTGAAAAATCAGGCATAGGCCACCTTGATAATCAGGAATAGACCAAATCCTTGCCAAATCAGGCAAAGGCCACATTGAAAAATCAGGCAAAGGCCAGATTCCTTGTAATAATCAAGCATTATAAGGCCACTTACTAAAGACCAGACATAGACCACCTTGAAAAATCAGATGCATCTAACCATTGCTTATTATGCTCCCCGAAGAAATTCGGGGAAGCATATAGTCACCAGGTTGTGCTTCCATCTATACGTCCCACATTTGTTTTTGGCCCATAACTTCTTTATTTGAAGTCGGATTTTAAAATTATTTCACAGAAAGGATCACCACATGGAGATGATGTATCGCGCACAACAGTTCGCTCGCTACCTTGAAGGTCAAGGACACAGCATGACTTTGTGGCAACATCTTGTCCGGCCCACAACTTTGTTATTTGAAGTTGGATTACAAAATTATTTCACAGGAAGGATCACCACATGGAGACTATGTGTGGCACAACATTTGGCTTGTCACCTTGAAGGTCATGCTGTGACCTTGAAGCACCATCGTTTGGTCCACAACTTTGTTTATATAGTTGGATTTTAAAATTGTCTAATTTAATAGCACTACACCATTTTCAAAATTCACCTCAGGAGTTATACATGTACAACTAATCGTTTTTTGTGACATTTTAGTATCGCTTTGGGGAGCATCACCCGTCTTGGATGGTCTCGTGTTAATTATATTAACAAGGACTAGCATAGAAGTCTGGTCATTTGACACTTATTGGCAGCAAATAAATATTAACGTAATAAATATTTACTTAACAAGAAACTGCACATAAATATTTGTTCAATATGTGTTTCATTTAATTCACACAGCCAACTAATCAGATAATTTTTTATGGGATATAAAATCACACATGAAATAAAGTAATGTTGTATTTATAAGTGCACCATATGTGGCACCTAATTATTGTCAGAATACATAATGGGATATCATGTAACACAAATATGGCGTCATAGTGCATCATGGTATATGGTTACACTGAAAGATTGTCATAGTGAAAAGTCTGTCACCCAGGGTGAACTGTTTTTGTGGGAATGAGGCTCTGCTGAGTTCCCTCCAAAACAGTTCATGGGAGGTGACAAGGTTTTCTATCTTTATTTTGTTTTCACATGCTGAATGTTTACAAAGAAATTTATTTATTTTCTAAATGACGTGACTTACTTAACCTGTTACTCCATATATACATCTTTTTACGCATATGCGACCAGTGTTGATCCAGACCAGCCAGCACATCCATGCCGTCTGATCAGGATCTGCACTGGTCACATATTGGTAAGAGATAACCTAACAGGTCAAAAAGCAAACAGTAAAATGTTTAGATCCTGATCAGATGGCACGAATCTGGCTGATCTGGATCTTAACTGTTTCCCCTCGCAATTAAGGTGTATATATGGAGGAAAGGGTTAAATACGTGACGTCAAATACCTGATGACATGTTGTCACTTATTAAATCACCCAAACTTTAACTTTTCCCTATAGAAAAGAAAGGATTTTTCTTCCCTGGTTAAACACACGGAAACACTTATCGGGAATGCAAGATAAGGATGTAGTGCACTGTACGATATTTTGAAACTTAAATGCTTAATGCTTTCATAGTGCACAGTATCATATGGTAAAACCTAAACCTGTCTATTCGTCGTAAGCAAGGAAATCTAGAAAATATATTATAAAACATCTTGTCATGTTTTAGACACATTTTTAATCCTTGTTAAGCTTGGAATGTCTTTTTGAACAATTTTGAAGACAGTTTCACAGAAAAGTTTTTTAATAAGGCAGCTTTAAATGACATTTTATCTCACTGGGAAATAACGGAATGACTGTTTTATGCCCCCCATCAAGTGGGAGACATAGAGGTGCACTTGTCTGTACATCCCCCAAATCATGTGGCATCAACTTCTCATTAACTATTTTCACAGATTTCTTTCAAACTTGCACAGATGATTAAGCAGTATATGCAGAAGATCATACAGAAAAAAAAAATTTCCTGCAACCATTTTTACCAGAGTTATGGCCCTTTGTTTCAAAAGTTATAGAAGCATTGGGGGCATCAGTGTCCTGAGGACGTATTGTCTAGTTTCATGGAGTAGTTGGATACCATGACAACTGAACCCTTTACTCCATATATACACATGTTATCTCATGTGCAACAGTGTAGATCCAGATAAGCTGGCACATCCATTCAATCTAATCAAGATCTGCACTGTTTACTTTTTGGTCAGAAATAAACTTTAAAAAAAAGTTAACTGTATATAACCTGATCAGATGGCAAGGATGTGCTGGCTGATCTGGATCTACACTGTTCCCCCCTTCTCCCAGCCATAAAGGTATATAATATGGAGGAAAGGTTGAAATATCAACCACTTTATGTCAGACTAGACTACACAGATGTGCCCGCAAATCTGAATCTACACTGTTTGCACATGTTGTGATAAAACCTGTATATATATGGAGAAAAGAGATAAATCTTTATGTTGGCCAGTCATTCTGGTACACATTATAATAATTATAAATATATTTGCTTTTTGCAACATGTATCTTTAACAGATTCATATTTTTACACTTCCAGGACATATACGTTCCTACTCCAAGGATCCGGATATTAAAGACGTAAATCTTGCACAAGATGGAACAAAGTCAAGTCTTGTCACACGACTCCAACTTCTAGGTAACATTTATCAATTATTTGTTTTTTTGTCTCCATTTCGACGAAAAGTTGATACATAGGGGTTGCTTTGGCAAGGTGACAGTCTAAAAACCCATTTTAACGAGACAACTACGTCTTTTCATACTAATATCCTAACTACGAGCCTCGTTCTGGATTTTTGAACAATGTCTTCAGATACTGATAGCCTTTGCGAAATCAGAGCGTCTGAATGATTGAGACTATCCATTGGTCTGTCTTGGATTTTGACACGAAAATTTAACGTTGGTTTTGTTTTTCTCATTTTCTCTCTTGTGTTCTCGTAAATATGTCCTTAACCAAAAGATTTTGACAATATCACAAACTGTATAAATGATTTCCAACTATATTCCACAAATCTAAGTAGACTGCACTTATCCTAGTAATTCTGCAGATCAAATGCAGCCACAGCTTCTGTTAAAATTAAACAGTTTCAAAATGACTGTATATAACATTAGCTGCCTGGAAGAAAGAATGTGATCAAATTAGATGTATTTTCTTGTCTCACTGAAATAAAATTATGGAAATTTTGCTTTTGGGAATTTTTGTCATCTTTTAACAGAGAAAAGTTATGATTTGAAAAATAGTTACTGAGTTCCAAAGGAACATAAAGGGAATATATTTCATGTTTGGGCGGTTTCACTCTGAAAATAATTAGTACTATTTGACAGCTGTTTTTGTGTCACCATTTCAAAGGAGACACATTATGAATTGGTCTGTCCATCTGTGCTTACCCGTTTACTCCATAGATACACATTTATTGCTTGGGGTAACAGTGTATATCCAGATCAGCCAGTTCATTCATGCCATGTGGTCAGGATCTGCACTGTTCTTATTTTGATTCATTAGGTTGTCTGACCAAAATGCTGCCAGTGTGAATGTGCTGGTCTGGATCTACACTGTCCGTATGCTTAATATTGCTTAACTCTTTCCTCCATATATACTCTTTTTTATGCATATGCGACGAGTGAAGATCCAGATCAGCCAGTCTGTCATGCTGTCTGATCAGGATTGTCACTGGTCGCATTTCAGTTAGAAATAACCTAATGATTAAAAAAGTGAACAGCTTGGATGATGATCAGATGGCATAGATGTGCCGGCTGATCTGGATCAAAACTGTTTGCCTTCGCAATGAAAGAGTATCTATGGAGGAAAGGGTTAAATATGCAGTAAAGAATTATGGTAATGGATACCAATAACTGGGCCAATAACTTTAACATGCTTTGAGCAATCTTGTTTATATTTGGCATTATTGTTAACCTCATTGAGACAGTGTTGCCCACAAACACCAGGTTGCCGTCTCAAAGGGCAATGTCATAGGGTCAAAGGTCATGGGAAAGCGGGCTTGACCTAATTGGACAGTTACAAGACTATGAGCAGCATCCGATTGGTATAAATGGGACTTGTCTCCAATCTCAGTTTTATAATTCTTGGACACAAGTCTCCATTTACAGGGCTTAGTGTGAAAATATTCTAACTGTATATAGAAATATGAAGCAGATAGAAAAGTCTTGCACTCAGACCTGGATCTCAGCCAATCAGATAGTAAATTTTGCAATTTTTCTGGTGTGCTAATTAGAAAAGATATGGTATTTACTGCTGTAGAAGGAAACTTTGATATTTTCAAAAATTGATTTGGCTATAATCTTCCAGATAAAGTTTGTGTCACAACCAGACTGTTGTCAAATAATTGCAAAACTGTGTTTCAAACTGTTTGATTATTCATGCCAGACAAAGATGTCATTTTTCATCAATGATCTGTTTGCAATAATTGACTTAATCCTGGTCAATTTCAAAGAAAATCAGATACTTTTACATGTTTTAATGACATTTCTGTAATCGATGGGTCTCCTGTTCAATGTGATTTTCTAGAAATAGTAAAGCTGATATTTTGTTCCCATTTGAATGTCCTGGTTATAGGATTGATATTAGATGAATTGATATTAATTTTGTTTGCTTAATGCACAACCCAACAAATTTTCTTTGATATTATTAAACCTTAATGAGGCCTTATATATGGGTTGTATCACTCCTTACTCCTGATATATGGATTTTATCACTCCTTATATATGGGCTTTATCAGTACTTTATATGGGTTTTATCACTCCATTATATGGGTTTTATCACTCTCTATTTTCGTGGGTTTTATCACTCTATTTTAATGGGTTTTATCACTCCTTTATATGGGTTTTTATCACTCTGTTTTCATGGGTTTTATCACTCTATGTTCATGGGTTTTATCACTTCTTTATATGGGTTTTATCACTCCTTATATATGCCTTGGGTTTAATCACTTCTCATTAATGGGTTTTATCACTCCTTATAGTATGGGTTTAATCACTTCTCATTATATGGGTTTTATTCCTCCTCATACATGGGTTTTATCACTCCCTACATAATGTTTTTATCACATATATGACCTGGATTGTAGATCCAGACCAGCCAGCACATCCATGCCTTCTGATTTGCATCTTCACTGGTCACCTCTTGGCCAGTGATTCTAAGAAGTGAACAGTGTACATTATGATCAGCAGGCAAACATGTGTTGTCAGATCTGGATCTACACTGTTCACATGTCGGTTAGAAAAAAACTTGATATATCAAATGCAAACAGTATAGATCATTATGTCTCCCCCCCTCTGGGGGAGACATATTGTTTTTGCCCTGTCCGTCTGTCTGTCTGTCCGTCAGTCCGTCTGTCACACTTCGTTTCCGCTCAATAACTCGAGTACCCTTTGACCCAGAGCCTTCAAACTTCATAGGGTAATTGCCCTTATTGAGTAGAAGAACCCTATTGATTTTGGGGTCAGTAGGTCAAAGGTCAAGGTCACAGTGACCCAAAGAGTGAAAACCGTTTCCGCTCAATAACTGGAGTACCCTTTGACCCAGAGCCTCCAAACTTGATAGAGTGATAGCCCTTATTGAGTAAAAGAACCCTATTGATTTTGGGGTCAGTAGGTCAAAGGTCAAGGTCACAGTGACCTGAAGAGTGAAAACCGTTTCCGCTCAATAACTCAAGTACCTTTTGACCCAGAGCCTTCAAAGTTCATAGGATGACAGCCCTTATTGAGTAGAAAAACCCTATTGATTTTGGGGTCAGTAGGTCAAAGGTCAAGGTCACAGTGACCCGAAGAGTGAAAACCGTTTCTGCTCAATAATTTGAGTACCCTTTGACCCAGAGCCTTCAAACTTCATAGGGTGATAGCCCTTATTGAGTAGAAGAACCCTACTGATTTTGGGGTCAGTAGGTCAAAGGTCAAGGGGCCCGAAGAGTGAAAACCGTTTCCGCTCAATAATTCGAGTACCCTTTGACCCAGAGCCTTCAAACTTCATAGGATGACAGCCCTTATTGAGTAGAAGAACCCTATTGATTTTGATGTCAGTAGGTCAAAGGTCAAGGTCACAGGGGCCCGAATAGTGAAAACCGTTTCTGCTCCATAATTTGAGTACCCTTTGACCCAGGGACTTCAATCTTCATAGGTTGATAGCCATTATAGAGTAGAAGAACCCTATTGATTTTGGGGTCAGTATGTCAAAGGTCTAGGTCACAGGGGCCTGAAGAGTGAAAACCGTTTCCGCTCAATAACTGGAGTACCGTTTGACCCACAGCCTTCAAAATTCATAGGGTGGTAGCCCTTTTTGATTAGAAGAACCCTATTGATTTTGGAGTCAGTAGGTCAAAGGTCAAGGTCACAGGGGCCTGAAGAGTGAAAACCGTTTCCACTTAATAACAGGAGTTCTATTTTACCCAGACCATTCAAACTTCATACGATGGATGCCCTTATTGAGTAGAGGACTCCTATTGATTTTGGGGTCAGTAGGTCAAAGGTCAAGGTCACAGGGGCCCCGAAGAGTAAAAACCGTATCCGGTCAATTACTGGAGTACCGCTTGACCCAGAGCATTCAAACTAAATAGGGTAATAGCCCTTATTGAGTAGAAGAACCCTATTGATTATGGGATCAGTAGGTCAAAGGTCAAGGTCACAGGGGTCTGGGCGCAGGGGGGGGGGGGCTGCGCAGGGGGGAGACATGCGTTTTTCACAAAAAACATCTAGTGATTAAACAGCATTGATGTGCCAGCTTATCTTGATCTACACAGTATGCCTGTGCAATAAAAGTTGTTTCTTAACCCTTAAGGGTTTAGGTCTATGATTGTATGCCCATGCAATAAACTTGTATTTACTGAGTAAAGGAATGAGAGATAAGATACTTTGAAGTAAAAGACATTGTTATTATCCTACCATTAAGAAATTCCTCCTTCATTATACTGTAGAAATAGGAAGATTTATTAAATAAGACATGAAAAATGTTGGCAAATAATATTGTCATAGTAAATCAGCAATTTTCAATTATCTGTCGCATTTACGGTAGGAATATTGTCTATGACTTATTCCCCAGACACTACGGTAGCGTTTCAGGAAATATTGGACAGTCTAGGGGATTGACATGGTTTTGTATCTCTTTTGATAACTAATTAGTGCTTATTTCAAAGTCAGCTGTAAAAAAGAGAATAATTTTGTCATCTTAGTGCAATAATGGTATACCTTCAAAAGTTATTTAACCCTTTACTCGAGATATACACATTTTATTGCATGTGTGAACAGTGTAGATGCAGATCAGGCAACACATCTATGCTGTCTGATCAGGATTTGCACAGTTCCCCTTTTTGGTGATCCAGAAATTTAAGAACCCATGAAAATGGTGTCTAACGGAAAACCCGGAAAGTTTATTCACACAAATATAACTGGATCCAGATCCAGATCTGAAGGTTGAACTGTGCCATCTGATTTGGATCTGCACTGGTCGCGTCTTGGTTAGAAATAACATAATTAATAAAAAAAACAGCGCAGTACAGAATTGTGCCGGCAGATACGGATCTACAGTCTAACCTGTCTACAAAGACCACTCAGGGGAGAACCCCAGTGGTCTTTAAAGAAAGGTGGTCTTTGTTCACATGTAAATTTGTTCTTAAAATCAGACAGTGGGACAGATAAAGTGTGGTCTTTGTCCACATGTGGTCTTTGTTTACAGGTGGTCTTTAACACAAGTTTGACTGTATATTGTTTGCCTATACAATAAAGGTGTATCTATGGTGTAAAGGGCTAATTTGTTATTACAGTTCATTGATGTTTATAGCACCAGTTAAAGAATCAGATATGATTGTGCTTAAATAATGTTGGCACAGACAAAGACATTTTGTCAGTTTCTACAAAACAATAACCGGTAATGACATCTGGTTGTGACGTCTGGTTGTGTTTGGGCTCAGACAATGCGCTCAGACAATGCGTAATGATGTATTATAACCTTGTAAGGTTTTCTAATTACTGTGATTCTGGGATTTATGTTATTACAGCTTTATGAAGATGTTTGTCCGTATTTAACCTATCCTCCATACATACACTTTTATTTAGAGGGCGATCAGTGTAGATCCTGATCAGCCTGCACATCCGTGCCGTCTGATCAGGATCTGCACTGTTCGCTTTTGGATTTGTTAGGTTATTTCTGACCAAAATGTGACCAGTAGCGCAGATCCTGATCAGACGGCATGGGTTAACCCTTTACTCGATTTATACACATTTTATCAATGTTATTATCAGATCCATCTTTAGATGGCACTAATATGCCAACAGATCTTGATCTACAAAGTATGCCCACGTAATAAAGGTGTATCTATGGAGTAAACTGCTTGGTAATTATAGTTCATTGATGTTTATAGCACCATTTTAAGAATCAGATATGTTTTTTGCTAAAATAATGTTGGCACAGACAAAGACATTTTGTCCGTTTCTTCAAAACAATAACCGGTAATGACGTCTGGTTGTGTTTGGAATCTCTTCCCGCTCCGACAATGCGTAATGATGTATTATAACCTTGTAAGGTTTTCTAATTACCGTGATTCTGGGATTTATGTTATTACAGCTTTATGAATGTGTTTGTCTGTATTTAAAGAAGCCAGGTCATAAGGTTATAAAACTGAGTATGGAAACCAGTCTCAAATCTCAAGCATCTGATTGGCTGAAATGGCGACTGGCGACTGTCATCATTTCAGCCAATCAGATGCTTGAGATTTGAGACTGGGTTTCCAATCTCAGCTTTATAACCTTGGGATCTGGTCATGCATCAGGACTAAAATATTAAGTGTATACAATTACTACAAATCAAAACAATACCAGTCTATTTTGATACCAAAGATAAGAATTAAGAATTTTCTGTAATTATGGTAAAAATTAGACTAAAACAAGGCCATATTGGACAATGAGAAATAATAAATGTTAGACTATGAAAACAAATTATTTCCACTTTTAAGTAAAAAAATTAGATGGATCAGCTGTGTTTTCAGATTTGTCACCTGATTGCCGTAGCAACCTGACAGGATGTAGAACTCATGCCTTGTGTGACACTCCGGGTCCAGACGGGGAACTCAAGTGTAGATGTAACAGGGGATTCTACCTGAAGGATCTTAAATGTACACGTAAGTGTAAATAGAAAGATATTTGATGTTTTACTCCATGAAATATGGCTTTTATCTCATAGGCAAACAGTGTAGATCCAGCCGTCTTATCAGAATCTGCAAAGTTCGCTTTTGATTTATTAGGATATTTCTGACCAATATCAGACCAGTGTAGATCTAGACCAGATGGCATCTATGTGCCAGTTGATCTGGATCTACAGTGGTTGTACATATGAGGCACGCCACGGGAAAAGGTACCTTCGGGCAGTTGACGTCAATCCTTGAAACGACGTCGTAAAGTTGAGCAGACGACATTAATTATTATGCAATTCGCTGTAAAAATACCATTTTATTGTCAAAATGTGTAACAAAATCACTGTTTTGTTATGAGAAAATAATAGAAATTTGATAGTTCTTTCTAAATATAGTAACAACAAAAATTAAACAAAAAATGACCGAAGGTACCTTTTCCCGTGGCGTGCCTCATATAATAAAACCTGTATAATATGGAGTAGAAGAATGATTTTAAGTTTTGAGCATCCATATTTAATAAAAGCCTGCTCAAGTCTCAGCCTCCTCAAGGTGATAATAAAGCTAACATTTTAGACCAGTGTCAAGTCTCAGCCTTCTGAGACAAGTTTCCATTTCAGCCAATCAGATGCTTGAGATTTTAGACTGGTCTCAAGTCACAATTTTATAATCTTAGGTCCAGAAGATGATTGAAAGGGGAGTTAGAACATGATATGTATGATATATTGTATTTAGTTGAAAAAAAAAAACAACAACTGGGGTATAATGTTTAGAAACTGAATATTGGTTTTTATTTTCATATACAGTAAAACCCCACATTATTACCACTCTGAAATCAATGCCACCTTGATAATAAGATCATCATTTCAATGTCCTATTTTATAGAATTTCACTATTTTCCATTACCAAATAAAGACCACACTTCCCACTATTAAGACCTCTTTTTCCCAGCCCTCAAATTGGTCTTGCTAGTAAGGTTTAACTGTAAGTGGAATGACTGTTCATAGTTGTTATTGAGTTATAAGTCTGATAATGTTAAATTTTGTTGATAATGAATTTTTTTATGATTTCAGCATGTCAAACAACATGTCAAGATGGGTACTACATGACCAAGCAGTGTAGTGCCGCTAAAGATGTTGAATGCAAACGTAAGTAGTGTTTTACTTATTCATATTGTGATACCATTTTATTTTGTGTAGGATAAATTTTCATGAATTCTGGGCTAGGAAAAAACTGGAAAATGAAAACCCTGAGAAGTTAAACTAAGTTATAGCTTATTTATTGAAAATAATGCAAAAGCACAAGTTCACATCCTAACACAAATGTAATTTGCAGCATTTGCCTGATAATTTGTCACTATCTTTAAATATATATTAAATTAAATATTATTATGTATTTATTCTATATTTTGATTAGTCTCCATTTCAGTTATTCAAATGTGTGAGATTTGAGACTGGTCTCCAAACTCACTTTTGTGATTTTAAATCAAACTGACAACTACATAATCACATTTTCCAAAATGGATTATTTGCATGTATTTTGTACTTAAGAAAATATATGAGTTTATCAGAAAAGTTTAACCAGGTATAATGTTGCATTTTCTTATTAAAAAACTAAATACGCACAAATTGATGCCTGCTGAAAACCTCTTAATAGCTGATGCTTAGAAGTTTGACCCTGGCAAACTGTGTAAACAGGCCCCAAGATCATAAACCAGTCACAAATCTCAAGGATCTGATTGACCAGTCGCCATTTCAGCCAATTAGATGCTTGAGATTTTAGACTGGTAACCAGTTTCCAATCTCAGTTTTATAATGTTTAGCACAGCTGTGTGTCTTTCAGAAGTCCTGACTTTTTTCTCATTTCAGCTTGCACCCAGTGTGAAGGGAGTTCTTATGAAGTAGCTGTATGCACATCAACACAGGACACCATCTGTATAGGTAAATAATATTTATCATTATATTCCAGCCCCCCCCCCCCCCCCCCCTTGGGTATATTGCTTTGCACAGTCATGACGGTTGGTAACTAACAATTTTACATATAGTCCTCAAATTTGGTAGAGAGGTTAGTGAACCTTATTGATTATGAGTTTAGTAGGTCAAGGTCACAGTGACCTTCAGTAAAAAGCAGCAATGCAATTGGCGTTTAGAGGCATACATTGTTTACAAACATCTCTTGTTAGTTGTTCACTGGAACAACTATAGCAGGCATTTATCAGTGCCATTCTAAACACAGAATGCAGACCAAACAAAAATGTCCAAAAAACTGAACTTTGTTATTAAAAGCATAAAACTTTGCATAAGATGTGATTTTAGATCAAGGCATTTCTAAAAACCCTTAATTCTGGTTCTATTCAAGATTTTGGCTGTTAATAAAAAAAAATGTTTCATAGACACATTTCGAGATAAATGGACTTTTTCTGGTGATCGGGTATAGGTAATATAACCCCTTCCACCATATATACGCCTTTTTGTGCATGTGCGACCAGTGTAGATCCAGATCAGCTGGCACATCCGTGTCATCTGATCAGGATCTGCATTGGTCGCATTTAGGTCAGAAATAACCTATCAAATCAAAAAGAGAACAGTGCAGATCCTGATCAGACGACATGGATGTGCCAGCTGATCTGGATCTTAACAGTTCACCCATGCAATAAAGGTGTATCTATGGAGGAAAGGGATAATGTTTATAACTAATTATGGATAAGTAGACAGTCACGTGGTACTAGGTTTATACATGTATAACCAAGCACAATCTGATGGCTGATACAGGCATAATAAAAAAAATTCCTGTGATTAATACTCATTAACCCTTTCCTCCATATATACGCATTTTTACGCATGTGCGACCAGTGTAGATCCAGATCAGCCGGCACATCCGTGATCAGGATCTGCACTGTTTGCAATTTGATTTATTAAGTTATTTCTGACCAAACAGTGACAAGTGCAGATCCTGATTAGACGGCACGGATGTGCCGGCTGATCTGGATCTACACTGGTCACACATGCGTAAAGATGCGTATATATGGAGGAAAGGATGAAGAGAAATTTGCAATAACAAAATTGTAAAACTTGTTGCTTATCGATTATATTTTAAACCAACTTGTTTTTCAAATGACAGTCAAGTTATTGACCATGTACTATAATTGTTCAGTAGAACAACTATAGCACAGGCATTTTTCTCAGCCATTCCAAACATAAACTGCTGACCTAACAAAATAGTCCCTAGAACAAATTTGTTAGGCTAATAAATAAATGTACAGAAGAATGAGAAAATATATGATTTATTTTTATAAAAAGGCTATACAACATTAAGTGCTTATTAATTTATTCGATTTTAATATAGTTTGCATCTGTAGATGTAGAAGTAGTTGTAATACTGTGTCATTAACACAATGATACAATTCACTGTAAGGGGAAGTAACCACTGCATTGAGTTTGCTAAACTCAAATGTAGTGACATCCCTTTGATGCTGTAAGATAACACTGGCAAACTCTCTGCAGCTGTCATGCACACATTGAACAATGATCAAATAGTTCACTTCTTTTCTCATTATCAGAAGTGTAAGCCTTGGTTTACACAAAGTTTAACCATCTGGAATCATCACAGTAAGATTTTGAGAAAAAGGTGAAGTATAAGTTGGAAGGGTTGGATGAATATACAATTGCAAAATAGTCCGCGTGGTTGACAAAACTGGTTGTGTCAGGTATTCCCTTCTGTGAAAAGTGTGCTCAAACAAAAAATTATCAATAAAAGTCGAATGGAAAAAAAGGCACTTTATCATGTCGGGACTTGATCAGAAAAGCTTCAATAAAACACTTTGACACATTAACACAAAAAATGTGACAAAGTAGCTGAAAATTGCAGTTTGGGTTTTTAGGCCAGTTCCTTACTTCTAGCAGATTTAGGAATTGTCAGTACTAAAAAAAAAAGATAAAAATTTGAATGGTGTATCTCACAAGTGGTTCATTAGAGCTCTGAAATCGATAAATCCTAGGAGTTTTGGGGGGCTTCTTGCCGCCAGAATGCCCCAATCAGGGTATTGCCCTGGACTCACTGTATCTCACAAGTGGTTCTTTAGAGCTCTAAAATTGATAAATCCTAGGAGTTTTTTTGGGGGGGGCTTCTTGCCCCCAGAATGCCCCAATCAGGGTATTGCCCTGGACTCACTAGCTGCCCCATGGTCTCCAGATATTTTGTAGTATTTTCACTTGTCTCAAACTTACTGAAAATAGACAGGGTATTCATAAGTGTGGAGACCTCTGTGCCCAAGATCATAAAACTAAATCTGGAGATCAGTCTCAAATCTCAAGCATCTGATTGGCTGTAATGGAGACCAATCACCATTTCAGCCAATCAGATCCTTGAGATTTGAGACTGATCTCAAATCTTAGTTTTATGATCTTGGGCCCTGAAATAGATAAATCCCAAGAGCTTTTTGGGGGGCTTCTCACCAAAGTCAGGGTGTTGCCCTGGACTCACTAGCTGCCCTATGGCCTCCAGATATTTTGTAGTGTTTTCACTTGTCTCAAACTTTCTGAAAGCAATTCATTAGTGTGGAGACTTAATATGGATACCTGCGAGGAATATAAGCCAATATTCCGTGGCTGCCTATGGCGCCGACTGTTAACAGACGACTTATATCCAGTGATCAGGGGTTAAATGTGAAAGGTGGTAGAATACGTTCAGTAATTACAGACTATAAACCCATACCTTTACCTTTAACCCTTTCCTGTATAGATACACCTTTATTGCTAGGGCGAACAGTTTAGATCCATCCGTGCCGTCTGATCAGGATCTAAACTGTTCGCTTTTTGATTCATTAGGATATTTCTGACCAAAATGCGACCAGTGCAGATCCTGATCAGACGGCACGGATGTGCCGGCTGATCTGGATCTACACTGGTCGCACATGCGTAAAAATGCGTATATATCCAGGAAAGGGTTATATGTGGTATAAAGTGGTTTATACATTTAGCAAAATAAAAAATAATTTGCAGCTCTAATTCACTAAATGTCACTAAAGTAACTTTTATCATTCTCTTTATCTGTTTATCTAACATTCATAAAGGGAAAAAGATTGTGCAATTTTATTGATAGGAAAGGTCAAGTGTTATGTTATATGTTAATGTATGTGTTATATGTCATATGTTAATGAAAATATAACGGAGAGGTGTACAGTCACATGATACTCTTTTTACATAACTTGGCTTGATTTTATGGCATTAATGTCGAATTTAACCCTTTTTCCCGTGGGATAAGGCTGTTATCCATGGGAGAACAGTGTAGATCAAGATCTGAGCCAACACATCTGTGCCATCTGATCAGGATCTTTACTGTTTGCTGTTTGCTGCATTAGGTTATTTCTGGCCCAAAAGCAAACAGTATAGATCCTGATCAGATGACATGGTAGTGCAGGCTGATTTGAATCTACACTGTTTGCATGTGCAAAAAAAATCTGTGCATATGGCGTAAAGGATTAAAAATTATTCCATTTATCAATACTCACCAAGATGTTTGTAGTGTCTTATTTGAAATTAATATTCTTATAAGCATATTCTCTCTTTTCCTCTCTACTTTTTCGCTGCTTAGGAGGCTGTGTTTTCTCAGTGAGGGGATTTCTGATGTGCATATTATGATTTTTTGTCTATATCAAAAATGTAAAAAAAATTTGTGTTAAACTAAATTTAGTTAACTTGATTGTCAAAAGATGGTCAAGTTATTGACAGTAAACTATACTCAGTTTTTATCAAATGAAGCCACCCATTTTAAACTTGTGTTGATAACAGATCACATGAATATTACGGATCACATGTACAGATTGATAAAACAAACTAAAGATGGCTACAGGAGGGGCGGATTCAATGTCGGATGAAATTATTTTTGTAAAATGTTGTGTTTGTTTCGAGGAAAATAGAACCAGAGAGGCAGAAAAGTACTGTGTTGATTGTAAGAACTATTACTGCTCATCATGTGTTGGAATGCACAAGAAAATTCCTATGATGAAAGGACACAAAATTCTTGATAATGCAGACTTCAGAACACAGGGTCAAGATGGGTCACTGCCGAATTTCCCCACCCAGAGATGCTCCCTGCATAAGGAAGAGGTTGTAAAACTGTACTGCAAGGACCATGACCAGGTGGCATGTGCTTCCTGCATTGCCCTTACTCACAGGTATGAAAAACAGATATGACATCACCTTAATGAGGTCGGTGGGGTTTGGATTTCAAACATTTCCACATAACAGGGCATAATTCTGGTGTAAGTAATATGATCTGACCCCTTATCAAATTAAACCCAACTATACTCAGCAAAAATAAAATTATCCACCTTCCTACCAATAATTTTGTAACATTAGAAAAAGAAAATAAAAAAAGTTATTCTTTGAACAACTCTGCATTTCTGTAATCATTACAAAGAAATAAAATTTTCTTGAAAATCTGCAGTTACAACTTAGTTATCATTCCCTTTGCTATAATTAGGGTTTTAGAAAGAAGTAAGTGATTCTAAACCAGGGATTCTAAAATTATCGGCAGGCCGGTCATTGACCGATTTTCGGGAAGAATGTCCGATTGAAATTTCAAAATTGGTTAAAAATTCGGTCATGAATATTGGCCTACAAACTGTTACAAAATTACCTACATGTACATTTTTTCACAGCTTAATCAGCTATTAACCTATCAATTAGCGACTTCACAAGTCTGCTACCATGACTACCACGACTACACGTTCCGTGAATAACCTGCGGCATAGAAGAAACAGGATGTGGTCGATCTCATTTTAACAACGGGTTGGCTATTTAATTTCCAAAAATGGACTGCGCCAGTCAAAAGGCTGACGTCAGAATTTAAGATAGCAATACAAATGGTTGTATTAATTAACGTAAACGATAAAACAGTTTGCATTTTTTGACAGACATGTTAGTCCGATATGTGCGTAATTCTAAAAGACCGACGACCGAAAATTGCTGTTTATTAAATTTAAAGAAAACTTGTATCATGAGAATTTTACTTGAACTGTTAGCATTTCACAACAAATTTGAAATGGCTCAAATGAATATATACTTGAATGGGAAAAATTTGAGTGAACGGCTTGCTTACTTAACGCATATAACGATTCAAATAAATTTCAAATTTACAAAAATCTACGTAATCAACATTATTTCTGAGTAATGTTGCATACACAGACTTGTAAGTTCGTAGATTCAAAAATTACTACATCCAGTAAAGAAAAGAGGGGGTCGGGAGAGTGAAATACGCTGAATGCGGGGACCGGAAGTCGCTGTTCGTGCGGACCGGAAGTCGCTGTTCGTGCGAACCAGAAGTCGGCGAAATGTCAATTTTGGCGCCAATGTCCGATTGGGATTTTGAAATTTTAGAATCCCTGTTCTAAACAATATTCATATTTATTGGAATTGAATCAATTTCTCCAGTTCTTGATTTCAATAAAATCACAAAACATTCCATAATAAAACAACTAGTCTTTGATAAACAATGCTAGAAATTCCAACCATTTCCAATCACCTCCTTTTAAATTGAATGTATTTTTAATCCATTATTACGAGGGTTGTCCCAATAAATCGTAAACTATTCGAATAAAAAGAAAAACTACTGAACATATGATTATGCAAATTTCACAGTTAGTTAAGACATCATTTGGTAACTTTTAGACAAAATATCAAAGAAAAATAGATTATCATAAAGAAATTGGAAACATTTTAACAAGGCGACCTATCGACCAGCGGCACAATGTCATTACAATGCTCACACAGCATACCGTTACTCATTCCTGAAGTACTCTTCAGCATATTTGATACACTCACGGTGTCTGATCACCAGACTATTAAATAAATTAATGTAACACTCTGTTGGAAGACTTTTGTTGAAGGCCAAGCTTTCTGATCTCGTCGCAGATCTCAAATTTGCGACCTAGGATTCACCATGCGAAAACTTTCTGTGCCACTTTTGTTTATCAACGCTCTAGATGTGAGGATGCTTTTAAATTTGTTTTTGTTCCTTAAGCGTGTCTTTTGGCGTCAATTCGTTTTTTTTTACAATATTGGATGATCGAAATGTGCGCCGCGGCTTCTACAAACGTCGCGATTTTCATTAGAAGTTAATATTTACTCATTAGCATGAAACAAGCACTACTCTTATACAAATTCAGGCAACGTTTTGAAACTTTGCGGATTGATTTCAGAATGACCACCAATTAAGGAAACATTAACAATTTGCGACTAAAATGGCAATGTGTAATGTATTAACTTTTTAAAGTAAATTATTGCATTCCAAATCATGTCGCTTTTTGACGTGCGCCTCTGATCGCTATCACGGTTTAATAAAGTGTATGTAATTTCTTTATTTTAGTAGATTTTTCTTTGTAATTCAGCTTACTTGTTACCAAATGATGTCTTAACTAAATGTGAAATTTGCTTAAATATATGTTAAGTAGTTTTCTTTTTATTAAAAAAGTCTACGATTTATTGGGAAAACCCTCGTAATTATTATTCGATGGGCAGTTGCTCAGGTCTTGGTGTGGAAGATTATGTTCATGGACAATTAAACTTAAAAAACCAACTGAGATAAACTAATAAAACACAATTCAAAGTGTTCCTGAATATATATGAAAATATGTTAATGAGTATATAAGCATAAAAACTGGATACTTTTATTTTTGTTCAGTATAGTTTGGACACTTTGAATATGATTTAAAAAGATTAAAATTAAATCATGAAGAAATGATGTGTTTCAGATGAATGGATTATAAGAATGCCATATCTACATACAACCTTACTCCTTAAAACAAGGCTGAAAAATATACATGGTGATTTAATATTTTAGTATGACTACAAGTTTGAAATTAGCAATTCATTTCTAATTTGTCCCATATATTTTTCATTTCAGATCCTGTAAACATGTTGTCTCAATATCAGAAGACATTGACAACTTGTACCAGAAAGTCAGCTTGAGTGATGCCAAAATGACATTCAGCACTACAAAGAAGAGAATGGAAGAAATAAAGAAAACCAAGGAAACCAAGCTTCAAAAGCTAAAAGGCGAGTTAAACCAGAAAATAGATTCTGTCAAGGCATTCCGACAAGAATTACAAGCGCTATTGGACGTTATGGAAAAAGAGACAATAGAAGAGTTAAGGAGAGAATTTACCAGAATTGAAGCATCCTTTACAAAGGATATAAATGAGGTCAAGGCCCTGATAACCTCATTTAATGAAGTAGCATCCCAGCTCAGTAAGTCTGAGGGAAACAAGTCGCAAGAATTTGTTTGTGTCAAGTCTCATCAAAAATTAACAGCTAAAGGACAGGAAGCAGTGAACAGTCAACAAATGACAACAGATGAATCAGTCTCCTTCACACCTGATCACAGTATCAGGACATTCCTGCAGCAAAAGTCATTGGGAAGAGTTATTGTTGACAGGCTGTACAGAGTAAAGCAACAGAGAGAAATAGTCGATGTGAATGTTAAGAATGACATGTACAACTGCAACATCTATGGATCCTGTATAACTGAGGATTACGCCCTTCTTCTAGCTGATGGTAACAACAAAAGGTTAAAATATGTGGACTTGTCAACATACAAAGTAAGGGGTTACATTATCTTGCCAGCTGCACCTTTTGCTGTCTGTACTATCAGTAAGACAGAGGCAGCAGTTACATTGGAGAACAGATCTGTGAAGTTTGTATCACTGGAAGGTACAATGACAGTTACCAGGACTCTCACAATGACACATAACTGTTTTGGACTTGCTTATGGAGATGGGATATTGTTTATATCTGATAATGCTAAAATAGTGTATATGTATAACAAGACTGGACAGGAGCTGAAGAGAATAACCCATGATGCTTCTGGTAGAGATATATTCCAAAGCAACCAGCACATTGCTGTCAGTGCTAGTGCAGACAGGGTGTTTGTTACTGACTGGAACAAGGGTGTGGTTGTTCTTGACGGTCAGGGGAACTATCTCTCTACCCTCACTGACAACAATGTGTTAGGTTATAAAGGAGTTTGTACAGATGGCAGAAATGTGTTTGCCTCTGGTAGGTCATCTAATAACATTGTCCAGTTTGGACATGATTTCAAAATGTTAGTGGAAATAGCAAAGGTAGAATATTCACAATCATTGTGTTTTGATAATCAAAAGAAGAGGCTGATTGTTACCTGTCAGAGCAATGACAAAATCACAATTCTGGAACTGGAGTAGAGAAATAAATGTGATAACTGAAACATAGTGTCAACTATTATTATTATTATTATTATTATTATTTATTGTTAATTGTTGTTGTTGTTGATTTATTATTACATTTATTATCACATTGATGCAGTAATTGATACAAACAATGTCTTTGTGATACAGATAATGTCAAATTAAGAGGAGTTAAAAAAATAGTGATTATATGTATTCATAGTATTTGAAATATAGTTTTTGTGTACACTGTTCTGATATTTAACAATTTGAAAAATTGTAAAAGTAAATTATTATGATGTACTATATATACTAAATAAAATTAAATTGATTATGATATACTGTATACTATATACACTACCGGTATGTACTATTTTAAATAAGAATAAATTAAACTATCAAACATACATGTATTGTTTTGTATATCTAGTAGTCGCTTTTTTCCCTGAATGATTGGTATATTTTTAAGAGTAAGTGGTAAAAATAGTTGCCCCCATAATAGGAATAAATTTAAAAACAAAAGGGTATAATTCTTTAATATTCAAAAGAGAGTCCTAATTTTGTGCATTTCACATGCATTATTTGTAGCTATGTGTACTAAAGTAAAACGTTGAAGAGTTGTGAAGTGTTACTGACACAACAAAAAATACCTTTTTTTTTTTGCAACTGCTCGATACTTGACCATTTTTGAGATTTGTTGAAAAAGTAAATTGATATTATTTTCCCTTACACATTGCAATTTAAATTTGCTGCCCAATTATCTTCCACTGGTCAGTTCTAAGTCTTTGCTCAGTATAAACCAATCAGCTAGCTTAATTGTTAGAAATATTGTTAAGATAGCTTTATTACATTAGGACCATGCTAATTATCCCTTTACTCCATATACCGTAAAACTCCTTTTAAACGCCCCCGGGAGTGTTACATTTTCTGAAAGGGTGGGGGGGGGGGGGGGGGGGCGCTCATTGTTTATATTAATTATTTTTATATAAATATTAGATTCTGATGGATATTGGTGAACAAATTTAGATAAACTCATTTTTTCCTTAAAATAAACTTGGGGGGAGGGGCGTTTATTAGGGGAGGGGCTGTTAATAGGGATTTTACAGTATACATATTTGTCACATGGTTAACCAGTGTAGATCCAGATAAGCTGCCACATTTGTGTCATATAATCTGGATCTACGATGGTGGCATCTTGGCTAGAAAAAACCTAATGAATCCATAAAGCAAACAGTTAAGATCCTGATCAGATTTTACAGATGTCCCAGCTGATCTGGATCTAAACTGTTCACCCATGCAATCAAAGCCGTAGCTATGAAGTAAAGTGTTACACAGAGCTCTCAATCTTGGAACTGAGCTTAAGGAGTGTTACTGACTATCATCAAACAAACTGTTGTCCCCTTTACTTGTGGTGGGGACAGGCTTTTGAATTGGATGTTATGAAATTAGAGTAATCTGAGTGTAAGTTTGAAAACAAAAATAGTATGTAGACTGCTTACCTTTTTGCCCCAGTAAATTTGTAATATGAGTGTTTTGTTTTATGACAATAAATGAGTAGTTCGAAAAAGAAAGTTTCATTACTGTAAGTCGCAAAGGGCAATTGTTACAGGGTAGATTCTGTTTTAACCCTTTCCTCCATAGACACACCTATATTGTGTCGGCCAATCTGTGCCATCTGATCAGGATCTAAACTGTTCGCTTTATGATTTGTTAAGTTATTTCTGACCAAAGTGCCACCAGTGTAGATCCTGATCAGACAGCACAGATGTGCCGGCTGATCTGGATCTACACTGGTCGCACATGCTTAAAAATGCTTACAAGTCTTTTTCAGTATACTAGAATGGGGTTTTTGTATCATTCCAGATGTAACAAAACTTGTTTTTGTATCATTCCAGATGTAACATTTCCTCTGAAGCAGTTCCAGTCAAGAGGGATCACAATGGAAGGTTAGTTTTTCTACACAAACAATCCACTTTCTTTGAATTTTGGATAATTGGGCACAGCACATAGATGCATGAATCCCTAATAAAAAACCCTGTTAAATTCTAATAATCAATAACTGGGCAGAGCCCACAGACACACGAATTTCTGAAAAAAGCAACAGCAAATTCTTTGACAAATATAATTTTTACAATTTTCAGACTGAAAATGATGAAATTTCGGTTTGGAAGAAGCAAAATTCCAGCTTAAAACATTGTCATATTTCACATATCCAGACAGGGTCAATGTATTTTGCCTGGATGAGGGCATTTACCTGGAAAAAAAATCATAACATAATAAAACTATTAAACAGTACATTCATTGCTCATGAAATTTGGCCACACTTTTTACTACAGAAGTGGTTACGGTTTCCAACTGAGAATCACTTGCCCTTCACTGCTGTGACTTCGAGACCTACCAGGGTCAAGATCTTTTATGTGAGTAAGCTAACCAGCTAGCTTGCGGAATGTCCGTGGTTCTACCCAGGTGCCTGCTCGGGCCTGAAAATTGTCCAGAGGGGCACCTAGGGTCTTCCTCCACCATGTTAAAAGCTGGTATACCAAGTGGGCTTAAGAAGCAATAAGCTTAGCATCTGTTGATATTCCGGCCTCCAATCTATATGAAACTATGAAAAAAATGAAACTAGGTGGTGCAGCCAATACATAGGTATAGTAGCTTTTGTAAAATTTAAGTCTAACTTTTGAATACTGAATTTGGGCTCATATTGGGGTAGCTGCCGAAATTCAGGTGTGGCCTAAATTCATGAGCGAGTACCTCATTTTACTACATTGTAATATTTTCAAGTTGTATGTTTAGATATTTTCTCTTTTTTCCAGTTTCAATGGTCATAGCCAAAAGGTTGGGGCATATAAGTTAGAATGGGACATTAGTTAGAATAAGGCCGAAAACAAAAATTAATTTGATTTCATATAGAGCTATATTTCTGTAATGTTAAATAAGAATAGTATTTGATTGCTCTACACAATTTTCAGACCTTGTCCAATGGAATGTAACTATGTCAAAGAATGTGTTCCTTGAACGTCTACAAGGGATCAGAAAACTAGAGACACCTCTTTACCTATCCAGCAACAGACAGGCCCTTCAGTTTCTATGGAGACGACCTAATTCAGGTAAGATATGAAAGTCCTAAACACAGTGTTACACTTGTACAAGCCCTTTAGTTTCTATGAAGATGACCTAATTTAGGTAAGATTGAAAGTCCTTGTTACACACAAGCTCTTCAGTTTCCACAGAGATGACATCATTCAGTTAAGATTTGAAGTCCTAGACAGTGTTACGCACACATACACTCTTCAGTTTCTGTGGAGACGACCTTATTCTGGTGAAATTTGATTTTTTTGATACAGTGTTACACCCTCACAAGCCCTTAACTTTCTGTGAAGACTACCCTTTCTCTGATGGGTTTGGAGTCCTAAACACAGTGTTACATACTTAAAGCCCTTAAGTAACTATAGAGATGACCATATTTAGGTGAGATAGAAATACCTTGACTCTGCATTATAGGTCAAATTCTGTACAAAGCAGCTTACTTTACCTTTGTATTAGCTGCATTTTCACATTAAACTTTGTTATATTCACCTAAATCATACATCGTTACCTTAGTGCAATAACGGTTTAACACCTTCTTTTCAGTAGTACTTATACTGTATAAACAGTATGGTGAAGGATTTATTTTTACATTACAGGTCTAGAAATCAATGTGAAGGTGACAGATGTGTATTTGATACCAGAGTATGTGGACATAGATCACATTGATGATGCAAAGTTCATAGAAGAAAACCAGTACCCTCAAAATGTCACTAACCAACTTGCATTCATCAGAAACAAAAACTGCAGGTTTGTTGATGGTTCTTTGTCCCCTAACTCTCTAGGATATACCGTCATTGTTCGAATATAAGCCGCACTCATATATAAGCCGCACCCCCCTAAACCTGATGGAACAGATGAAAATGGCTTAACGCAATGTATAAGCAGCCAAACCTGTGTATTAGCCGCACCACCCAATGTTTTACTGCCAAATTCTGGAAAAAAAGTGTGGCTTATATTCAGACAATGACGGTAGATATGACTTTCATCTCTTGGGGGACCAGTATAGATCTAGATCTACTGGTATGTATGTGCCATCTGATCTGTAACTAGACTTACACTGTTTGCTTTTAGATTCATTAGGTTATATCTAAGCAAGAAGCAAACAGTAAAGATGCAGATCAGATGGCATGGATTTTCTCAACAATACAAGAAATTAAGATTTTTGTAACGATATTTTAATGTGTGTTTTGTTGGTTTTATTTTTTATCCTGGAGGATAATGTTTTCCAGTTGGGGATCTGGGTAATTAATAAAGAACATTCTCGGGGATTCTTCAACCACCCTCACTGCTCCTTTAGTCTCCGGTGATATGATTTACACATACAACTTGAATGATATACTGGTAACCCAAAAGACTGCAAACTCTCATAATAATCTATTTGTATTAAAATTCTAGATATCCAATACCAGATGAGTATGACCTGAACCTGGAGTTTGCAGATAATGTTTTAACGGAAGCTGTTGAGCAGACATGCAACTCCAGAAATAGATTTTTACAAGGTTGTCCTCCAGGCTACAGCGATGGAGACAAATACATACTTCGAAAACTTAACACCTCATGTCGAAAGGTATAGTACTTTTTATTGGAAACTTTGTTATCAAATGATATAAATATGACTTGTTAGAGAAACTTTTATATGTTTGCTTTAAGATTGATCAGGTTATTTCTGACCAAGAAGTAAACAGTGTAGATCTTGATCAGACCACGCAGATTTTCCAGCTGATCTGGATCTAAATTGTTTGCACATGTCATAATCTTAGTGAACAAATGGTACATGTATTATCGAAAAAAGGGAGTCATACCAATTTAGCCCTACTAAAAATTGATAATATATGTATTAAATAGTTAATAGTTTATGTAGTGCATTACAACACATGTCAGATCCTGTATTTCCCATTAAATTTTGTTTCAGACCAACACCACCAATGATATAGGCTTTACCTATGGCTCTAACAATATTCTGTGCTTGGGCAATAATGAGCTTCTTGGGGTGATCTTCAAGAAGAAGGTGGAAGACCCCACCGATCTTACCTTCCCAAGTAAAGAGTGCAAAGAGAGCAGAGAGAATTGTGGGAAATGTTTGTCACAACAAGCTTGTGATCCAAGTAGGTCAAGTTCTACATTACACTTTTGTTAACCCGTCACTCACTAGATACAACTTTACTGTGTCAACAAACAGTGTAGATCCAGATCAGCTGGCACATTCAAGCCATCTAATCAGGATCTACACTGTTTGCTTTTTTCATTCATTAGGTTATTTCTGACCAAATTGTGACCAGTGCAGATCCTGATCAGACGGCTCGAATCTACACAGGTGGCACATGCTTAAAAATGCATACATATTGAGTAACAGATTAACCCTTTCCCGTACAGATACAGCTTTATTGCTAGGGCGAACAGTTTAGATCCAGATCAGCCGGCACATCCGTGCCGTCTGATCAGGATCTAAACTGTTCGCTTTTTGATTCGTTTGGTTATTTCTGACCAAAATGCGACCAGTGCAGATCCTGATCAGAAGGCACGGATGTGCCGGCTGATCTGGATCCGCACTGGTCGCACATGCGTAAAAATGCGTATCTATACAAGAATGGGTTAATAAGTCCTAGGAAGTAAGACTAGCCACTAGTCTGATAATATTTTTTGTCTTTTTATTTATTTTTATACATCATAACAAAATTTACATTTTGACAAGTCAGCTTTTCTATCCTATTACTTTTAAAGATATGTCTGTGTTATCAGAGAGGGATGTAGATTGTGAAGATGAATAATTGGAAAATTGAAGAAAGCAAAACACGTCATTAGCTTTAGGTTGCTCTTTGGTAAGACCAAGGACCCTGTAATTTTCTCATTTAAGAAGCAACTTTAACCCTTTCCTCCATAGATACACCTTTATTGAATGGGCGAACAGTTTAGATCGAGATCAGCTGGTACATCCCACGGATGTGCCGGCTGATCTGGATCTACACTGGTCACACATGTGTTAAAATGTCTATATATGGAGGAAAGGGTTAAAACTGTTTAAAACATCAAAACATCAAATTTGTCAATACATATAATGATTGTTTTCTTAATTTCAGTGTCAAAGTCAAATGAGACAGATTGCTGTAATTTAAAATGTCATCAGAGACCAGAGTGTAAACAATATTTCTCTGACAAGTGCCCCTATTCTCCAGTGGAATGTACTAAAGGTAATTACAATTTAAGATCAGGGTCGGATGCAAGATTTCCAGAAAGCTGGTTTGCTTGGGGCAGTCTAAGGGTAGTTTCATGGCAATTTCCAACTTTCTGGCCAAAATCTACATGAAACTATAATTCTGCCATAAAAGGCTATTCTAGCAACCCCACTGAACCCCCCGTTGATTTGCCCCTGTAGATGCCTCAATAAAGGAATCCTAGGAGTTCATGAAACTTACAAAAATATGAATGTTTGTTTATACAATTCTGCAACTGTTCAGTAGAAAACTAATTCAGTGTTGAGAATGTAGTTTTTTCATGAGCTTTAACCCTCTTTTCATGGATATGCCTTTTATTACATCATTACGCCATTGTTTCAGTGCTATCTAATCAGGATCTTAAAGTAAAAGTGTAAATCCTGATAAGATGTAACATATTGGCTGACTGATCTGGATTTACATTAGTCACCTGATCTGGATCAACATAAGTCACCTATGTGATGGAAGGTGAAGTCAACGTGTTAAGGATTAAACATATCATAAATTTCCAGGTGCCTATTTGTCATACTGAGGTTTTGAAGAGAATGCATAATATATCAAATAATATATCAAATAATCTGAGTACTGAGTATGTAAAAATTTGAAAAAAAATTAAAGATTTTATCAAATGTTGGCAGGTCTACAATTGTGCGTATAAAGGCGCGGAAATTGATGTGCATCGTCACGCAGGTTAATGACTTTGACATTAATATGTTAACTATTTCATGACTGTGCTGTAAAACAATGAAAAAGATGTAGAAATTTTCTGTATATAATCTTGAAAAAGGCTTAATGCCGAAACATCGAAAATAGAGTGATAAAAACAATGTTAGGTCTAGAATATATTGGTGGTTGAAGTACTGCCTACTATATTTCAAATGTTAACAAAAGAATATTTTTACAGTGTACACTGTCTTCACTGTATATCAAACTTGTTTAGGCTGAGAAAAATGTTTGAATTGTGAAATTATTAGAATTATCAGTAGAATAAAGTTTTGCATGTTCCATGAATAAATATATTATATAAAAATCACAAAATTTTAGAAAGTTATATGGAATATTGCAAAATTTTAGACTGAAATTCTATACATTTTAATAAGGGAAATAACTGGAGAAGACTTAAAATTTTGTTTGATTTGTCTCCCTTTTAATAAGAGTAACTGGATAAGTCATAATTTTGTTTGATTAGTCTTCCCTTAATATCCAGTACAGTTCAAAATACATATGGGTTTTGAAAAGTCAAGAGTTCAAATTGCAATATGACTGACTCACAGTAAATATTTGAAATTGCCAAAACTATGTACTATATAACTGGATTGTGAAGTCATTGACAGTCAATGCAGACTTATGATGGTTTCAAAATGCAGTATTATTTCACATGAATCTGTATTTATCTAGGGATGGTCTCAAAGTTCAGCATCATGCCTCGTTTCCAAAGTATAAGCAAGCAGTTTTCCTGTCACCTGCATTACAAGCCGCCAAAATATCTGTACCAACTGTCGTATGAGGTGACCATTCCTAGTCTACAATTTTCCCTCGGCACTCGGAACAAGGACGTTCTCTATAAGAACTTTACGGACCACCAGAACGGTTTCGATCAAGTGGATTATCTGATGATGACACACCATACAGGTAACCTTATATTACTTAAGGCTCAAGTTCTGTAAATAGTCACCCTATAAAATCTGTAGTGAACATGATATCTTTCAACAAGCTGGCAGTCATTGCTGGTATACCTGCCTGATTCTAGAGTTTTAAGGTCTAACTCCCGTCTCGTGCATATTCGTCAGTTTCTCCTGACATATTTCATTTGTCAGGGTGAAAAATAAAACAGACTGATTTTCCAGTAGAAAAATATTATCATCCCAATTTTACCCATTTGCTACATACCACACCAATTTTAAATACCCTGCCATAAAACAGTCTTGCAGATAGGTGTCATTAACTTGATGTCTAACATAAGATTATCATTCTATGGGCAAATAGTGTTGATCCAAATCAGCCGCCATATTATTGTTTAATTCATTTCATTTTTTCTTACCAAGAAGCCAACAGTGTAGATCCTGATCAGATAGAATGATGTGCCAGCTAACTGGATCTACACTGTTTACACATTCACTAAAACCCATACATGTACATATATACTCAACAAAAAAAGAAACCTGACACTGTAACTTGAATAAGTATGAGGTGCATATTCAAAATCTATATTTTTGCACCATCCAAAAGAAAATAACCACTGAATCACTTGTTTCATGCACCAAAAATATCAAAATGCATAATTAAGTTCAAAACATGCACAATTTTTATTACATACCACAATTCAATTAGCTTTAAATCTGATTCCAGGAAAATACACCAAATATAAAGTGTCAGGTTTCTATTTTTGTTGAGTATATATGGAGTTAAGGTTTTTTATGCATGAACTATCACTAATGGACTTGAATGATAATAACTTACCATTCCTGACCATTGTTTTTTGTGTTTGTTTTCAGAAAGTAAATATGACGATGAAGTTATTTTAGTCGGCACCTTCGGTGACCATGAACCCAGGCAGGTGGACAGGTACACGCTACACAAACTGAAGGACTCTGAAACCTTCGATCAGTACCCAGGATTCACAATCGATCCAGTTGGCAGATCTAAATACCGCACCAAGATTCAGTTTGAAAAGCCGTTTCTGTACTCGACAGCTACTTGGTTTCGAGATTCATGCCAGAAAAATGTTTCAAAGATTTATCCTGCACAGCCTTTGTACGTCAGCAATGGGATGGCAGTGAAATCCCCAATTAATAAACCCAATTCTGATGGGAAATTTGTTTACCAAATCATGACAGAAGATGCAGTCCCGCATATGAGATTTTCTATTCCAGGTATGCTCTGTTTCATTAACCTGTTCAAGGTATGCTCTGTTTCGTTTACCTGTTCAAGGTATGCTCTGTTTCATTAACCTGTATAATTATATGGTACTTATTGTGACAAAATCAGTCTTGTGAAAAATTCAGTCTGATTAAAATCATCTCCTGAAAATGGCTATGCTATCAAGAGCTAATGAATAATCACTAAAACATGTTTTATCAAAAACCTTCAGAACCAATCAAACCAAGATAAGCAAGCATATCCTTATTGTGATTTAAGTCTACACTGGACTTAATAAAATCAAAATTGCTAAATCATATGATCTGTTTTATTGTTTTTCAGAAAATACATCTATTTTGTCCTACTACCGAGACACTTACAGTACGGTCAGAGTGAACCCCTGGGATCTACAAGGAGAGATAAGATGGAACGTTTATACACGGCACTGGAATGTAACCATATCAGGTAACTTCCTTTTGTATATCTAAAAGGAACCTTCATGATTTGTAATTAACAAGAGCTGTCAGAGGAGACAGCATGTTTGACTTTACCTTTACTACATATCTCCTGTGTGACCAGTTTAGATCCAGATCTGCCAGCAGGTCTGTGCCTTCTGATCTGAATCTACAGAAATAACCTGTGCCCAAGATCATAAAACTAAATCTGGAGATCAGTCTCAAATCTCAAGCATCTGATTGGCTGAAATGGCGACCAGTCGCCATTTCAGCCAATCAGATCCTTGAGATTTGAGACTGATCTCAAAAAATAGTTTTATGATCTTGGGCCCTAGTGGATCTAAAGGCTAACAGTTCTGATGCATTATCTGAATCTACATTGTTTGCCAATGGGATAACAGCCAGCTATTTGATTTGATTTGTGATTAAAAATAACTTTGCCTATAAAACAGTTCAATTAAAAATATCTGCAATTTTCACACTGAGAAAACACAGCTATCAGCTATCCCCACACAGCCATTTAAATCTTTACTCCATAGAGCACTGTCTGATCAGGATTTAAATTGATTACTCTATGTTATTTCTGACCAAGAAGGAAACTGTGTAGATTCAGATCAGAAGGCAGTGATGTGGCAGCTATTCTAGGTCTTCACAATGTGATAAAAGACATATTCATGAAATAAAGAGATAAAAAGTTATTTTTATATTTCAGGGTCCCTCACAGCTTGCCCTGGCATATTTACGCTGGAAATTTACACTGAAAGTACCGACACACTTCTTGCTAGTTACGACATGCTGATCAGCTGTCCCAAGGAGTTTGCTACAACTTTTGAAATAGAGAGAAATTCTGTGGACTTTGTCGACATATTTGTTGTTGTCTTGAATGATTCTGTGGCAAGTTATAAAATCGTCCTCTCTTCCATCCAAGGACCACAGTATTTTCAAACGATCGAGAAAACTGATGACATTAAAGAATCTGGTGAGCCGTCTCCATGGATACCCATTTTAGTGATATTGTCCATCTGCTTATGTGCTTCAATGATTTTGACAATAATTTATATATACTATGATAAGCAGAAATCTGAATTTATTCCAACTGATATATCGGTGCCAAAACCAGATTTGGGGCCGCAGATTACTTTGTTACAGAGCATCTACAAAACTGACAAGAATAAAGGACTCTCACTGAAAACAAAGTGTGTGATGTTGACATTAGTGATTTTATATGTTGCATATGCATTTATCTTTACTTTCCTTGCCATCTTTGGATTATTTCACCTTATCCAAGGGTCAGCCCTCTACAAAGTTACGCTGGCAACTAACACAAGTGCACAGGTACAATTTCAAATGCAGCGTACTTTAGACGAGATTGTCCAGTACGAGGACAAAGAAATTAACAGGATGTTGAAACTCACAAAGCAACGATTGGATGCATGTAGTCACCATTTAAAGACATCAGTATATGAAAATGTACCAAATGGCAACAGCAAGTTACAGGATATTCTGCATCAAATTTTTCAAAAGGATGGCGCGATGAAGAAAAATCTTGCAGAATATCTATACGACAAACAATCCATATATCAACGGGAGGTCGATAAATTCCTGGAAGAATTTAATCAAACACTTGACGCTAAACTTCACAAAATCCAAATCAAGTATTCAACAGATCTAAAAGCACTGGTGGAAAGCAAATGGCTGACGTTCCCGAAGGAGATTTATATGCAGCAAGAGATCATTAAAGGTCGTCCGATGAGTAAAGTTACAGACAACTTGACGGGATTTCTTCGATGGTTGGAAATCGATAAAGTCCAAGAGATTTTTGATATGCGTGAGATATTAATGAACAGGTTAGTGCAATTTAAGTTATTATTAATTTTAAAGTATTTAAGCTGTTTTTCAGCATAATGATGTCATAGATGATGTCAGATCATTAGACGATAGTTTTTAAAAATGTATTACAAAGGCATTTAGCTTGAAATGAAGTAAAAATTATAAAAATTACTTCAAGACATAATTTGTCTGTAGAAAACGTATACTGAATATGGAAAAATCAAAAAATATTTTTGTTGAAGCCCAGCTTATTAGGCATGGTTTTCCTTTAGCCCGGCTCATTAAGCCTTATCCAGGAGATCAGGTTTTATGATAAATGTTTTGTTGTTTAGATCTAGATCAGCCAGAATATCCATGCCATCTGATCAGGATCTACTAGTAAACTGCTTTTAGATAAGGTTATTTCTGGTACTTCAAGGTACGACCAGTGCAGATCCAGATCACATGGCACTGATGTAGCTGATCTGGATCTACACTGGTTGCACAGTGCCTTATTATGGAGTCAAGGGTTAAATGATAATTAAATACACAGTACTAAGTGCTATCAGGTAAAATGTTCTGCAGGCTTCTTTGTCAATCTTTCCCACAATTTAACCATATTTTATTGTGTCATTTTTTCCGAAGAAAATATGGATTGCTTTTTCCATCTGTCCATCTTTCTACCAGTTAACTTAACATTAGCTATAATTTCCCATTTCTAAATACTTCTCCATTCCGATTTTAAATTTACAATTAACCCTTTCCTCCATATATGCACAATTTAACACATGTGCCACCAGAAATAATCTAAAGAATCAGAAGGTGAACAGTGCAGATCCTGATCAGATGGTACAAATAGGATGGCTGATCTGGATCTACACTGTTCACCCATGCAGTTAAGGTGTGTCTATGGAAGAAAGGGTTAAACCTGTATTAAGCAGCCACCCAAGGGAGAAAATTACATTTGTATTGCTAATGACAGTAGTTTAGTGATATAGCCGAAATCTGTTGTTTAAGGTCTAAGGTCAAATTTCACAAGTTGGGTCCCTTTTATTAGACAACATATCCAAGGGTGAAACAAATTCCATCAAGTGTGATTATATACAATGTAACTGACTTAAAAATGTGTAGAATGGCACCAAGGAACAGCCAACTATTCATGTATCATGGTCTACAGAGGATGCTATAAAGACCAGTAGTACATGCTAACATCCATTTGCTTTTATTTTAAGGGCTGGGTTCATTATTTTTTTACATGCATTTTGTGTTTAACATTAGGAATATGTAATGTGCTCATTTTAAATGTTGTAGGCTGCAGCAGATGATGCCAAAAGTGAATTTTTCCAGTCTTCTGAATGACACAGAATATCCCACTCAAGCCTCTGTCAACATAGACTTCAGAGTCTCTAACAACACATTCAAATTTTCATCAAATAACCCAGATTATACTCCAGTTAGGAGTTTTTCTGATGACGATGAAAGTTTATACAATAATGATGATGAAATATTTAAGAAGAAGAACCTATTTAATGTTGCTAGTATAAAGGGAATTATTTATCCAGTGTTTATATGTACATTTTTAGTGCTAGATTCATTCTTACTGTTTTACCGGTTTTCATGGCTGATTAAAAGTTTGAAAATATTTAAAACCGGTTTAGAAGAAAAGATTCCGTATGATAATGTGACACGTAAGATACACTTTATTTTGACCGGAAAAAAAGTTCCGAAGCCGGAAGACAGCTTGGATCGTCCGTACGATTACTATATGCATAGTAATAAGGATAACATGTGGAGCGATCAAATGGAACAGTACTTCCTGTTTTGTGGAACAAACTCGGACAAAGCACGAGCTGATATTTTAAGAGAAGTTTGGCAACATAAACAGCAGGTGAATCCACGTCCGGAACCAGCAGAAAAGGATAAAAAATGTTGTAATACTTGTGTTTCAAAGTTTGCAAAAACGACATATAGGTTATTTATATCGCCAGTTTTCTGGCGGTTGGCATTAATTTTTGGTTTTGTGTTAATTTTATGTTTAATTGCCAAGGCAACCAATGACCTTGTGACCTTGGAGTCTGCCATGTTTTTATTGGACACAGACGCCATGTTACCAATATTAGAACGTCAAAATGGCATCACAAATGATGTCATCAGCCATTATGAGAGCTACCTCAATGAATTTCTGATTGGATTTAAGGCAAATGTTGACGGGGAGGTCCAAGTGATGAACAATATACTCCTTAATGTGGCAGAAAGACAGGTAAATGGTTCAAGTTAACCCCTTTTCATGTGTCTCCCAGCTCATTTGTATTCATAATCTGTTCAAGTTAGAATCTGCTTTTCATACATGTCATATATGTATTTTCCATTTCTACTGATGCTGGAAAATCTATGGGTTTTTTTACCTGTTACTTCATAAATACAGGTTTTATCATGTGCAACCAGTGTAGATCCAGACCAGCCAGAAAATCTTTGCCTTCTAATCTTAATGTTCACTATTTGCTTCTTGGTCAGATTACCAATTGATTCTTAATGTTACGGTGTAGATCTTGATGAGACGGCACAGATGTGTTTGCTGAACTGGATCTACACTGTACACGCAATAAAACTGCAATGTATGAAGTATGCAAAACAAAAAATTAACTTAAAATTTCATACTTATCAGTGAAGGTTTTTCTTGTGAATCCCATAATAATGATTTTTCATCTGTACAAGGGTCACAAGTTGAAACATTGTGCACAGTCCAATATATTGTGAGCGGCTTTTATTGTAGCCACACCTCTTCATTTAAAAAAGTTAAACATCATCACTGCACATCGCCAGTTTTTATGATTTATAGATTAATAAGACTTCCGCCATAGATGATGCAGTCAAAGTGTAAATCATCACTCTTATTTTTAGAAGACATATACACATTATACAACATTATGGAAGAGTGGAAGGCTGAATGAAATGACCAAGGAAAAACTAGAGAATTCCACATGCTCTTTATAGACAATCTGATTTGTTGGTGAAACAAGGCCATGTATCTTAGTTCTTTTAAGCAGATGAAAAAATATAAATTGGGTAAATGTATTGTACAATCGCCTCTGTTTACAAATGTAGAATTAGAGCAATGATTTACTATTTATAGTAACACATGTAATATGCTTGTTATTTTTTCAGAACTTGCTGCTGAATACCATGATCTCAGAGGTGTGCAATCTAGTTGGACAAACTTCTTGTGTTGGCGGGGTTGATCTAGTCGCAAACTCTGTAACATCTTGTAATTTCTTGCCAATACATTCAAAGCCTTTTGAAGGTAATATGATATTGTGGTGTGATATTGTTTTTATTGAATTTTATTAATTATTTTTATTAAATTTTAATAAGAGCAGTTTAACTATAAGTATTTTGAAAATATCTTTGAGGGGTGATATGGCAAACTATAAACAGGGTTGGATGCAAGCTTTCCAGAAGGGGGTTCGATTGGGGCAATCTGAGGGTAGTTATAATAATTTCCAACTTTCTGGCAAAAAATCCAAATGAAAGTTAAATATTGCTGTGCAAACAAAGGGGTTTAGATACTGATCCGAGTGCCAAGTTTGGTCAGAAATAACCAATGAATTTGAAATTGAAGAGTGAAAATCCTGATCAGATGACATCAATGCGCAATCAGATCTGGATCAACACTGTTTGCCCATGGGTAACAGTCATATCCTTTTGCGTAAAAGATTCATGTATTCTGCAGATATTTTTGTTTTTCTTGCAGTGTTCACCATATTTGCATTTCTTTTAACTCGTATATTTCTTTTTAAATTTCAGGATTCCATGAATCAGTTTTGTTGGAATACATACAGTTAGAGTTATCTCCCCTTGTATCCAGCCTGAGAAATATTCTATTCAGTTCACTTTATCTATTCCTGTTATGTGCAGCCGTGATGGTTGTCTGCCAAATCTTAGCGCGAGTGATTTTCATTTATTTGAAAAATTCTCGCCATGTGAAACTGACAAAAATTTACCAGCTGCCTAGCAGATGTGAATTTCCAGACGACCAGCAGGCTTTGCAAAAAGACAATCAGTCCGTGATAGCGGAAAGTTGTGAGAGTGGAGTATATGATATGACCAATTAGTATGAATTGTTGTTGTTGTTGTTGTTGTTTGTTGACTATATAAAGTTTAGTATCAGATTAAGTGTTAACTTCCATGTACTGTTATATCATTTAAGCCTTGTGAAAATCTGTCATTGGTTTTATTTTCAGTTTGTACTATATTTGAGAAAAAACTTAAGTTGATAAACCCTTTCCTCCATATATACGCATTTTTACGCATGTGCGACCAGTGTAGATCCAGATCAGCTGGCACATCCGTGCAATCTGATCAGGATCTGCACTGGTTGCATGTTGGTCAGAAATAAACTAACAAATCAAAAAGTGAACAGTTTAGATCCTGATCGGATGGCATGGTTATGCCGGCTGATCTGGATCTAAACTGTTCGCCCTCGCAATTAAGGTGTATCTATGGAGGAAAATGATAAGTTAAATTTTCTACTGAACATTGATATATTTTGCTACAAATAGTAAAATTGTACCTGTTCGCATGTCAGGACAAAATAATAAGTGTTTTCAAATATCAAAATTTATAACTGAAACTGTAGAAGTCCTGTAAACAAAGTACATGTTATGTAATATTTATACACAGTCATTGTATATTTATTTACGAACAACATACAAATGAATATATTTTAAACTGAAGTTGTTTTGCACTACTAGCACTAAAATTCACTCACAACAGATCCTAAAAGGTACTGATTACTTTAAAAACCGAGCCATTGAGCCAAATTCACTCCTATTCAGTCTTTTATACATACTATTACAATTAAAAATAACCACTTCCAAGACGTAGTACTCCACTCTGAAATGTGAATAGGCAGCTTTAAACTAAATTACAGTCAAACCTGTTTTCAAAGACTAGGGAAAACATAGCGGTCTTTGAAGGTAGGTGGTCTTTGTTAACAGGTTAATTTGTTCTTTCAATCGGTCATTGGGACAAATAAAATGTGGTTTATATCCACATGGTCTTTTTTTACAGGTGGTCTTTAACACAGGTTGAACTGTATATGATTATTTATTCCTGCAAAAATGCAAAATAATCAATGTTATCTGCTAAACATGTTGACATTATTTTTAGAATGACATCAATTTCTTAAAGACACATTTATTCAGGGTGTCACTCATTTTTTGTGAGTAAAAAATTCTTTAGTGAGAGGCCATTTTTCCTGGCTAGACAAACTATGGAAATTATGCCCCATGAATAATAATGAATTTACGTTTTTAGAGAAGTTTAATATTTACATTTATTTCTTCTGTCTTGGTTGTATCTCTGTCCATACAGTGTTAATGCTTATTGAAATTTAACCCTTTCCTCTAAAGATACACATGTATTGCGTGGGCCAACAGTTTGATCCAGATCAGGCGGCACATCCGTGCCGTCTGATTAGGATCTAAACTGTTCGCTTTTTTATTCATTAGATTATTTCTGACCAAAATGCCATCAGTGCAGATCCTGATCAGATGGCACTGATATGCCGGCTGATCTGGATCTACACTGGTCGCACATGTGTAAAATGTGTATATGTGGAGGAAAGTATTAAACAATCAATCTACCATGGGGATATATCGCATGTTGTAAAAGCATTAAAGTGACAGTAGTAGTTTTTTAAGCAGACTATCTCACTGTAATGAGAAATTGTTAAAAGCACCTTTTTTAACACTTTCTTCCATATATACCCATTTTTACGCATGTTCGACCAGTGTAGATCCAGATCAGCCGTCACATCCATGCCGTCTGATCAGGATCAGCACTGGTCGCTTTTGGCCAGAAATAACCTAACAAATCAAAAAGCAAGCAGTTTAGATCCTGATAAGATGGCACAAATGTGCCGGCTAGTCCTTATTTAAACTATTCACCAATGCAATAAAGGTGTATCTATGGAGGAAAGGGTTAAATAGTTTTGTTAAGGATATTTGAGTTGGCGGTTATGGAATAATAGGTAATAACTAATATTGAAGTATGTATTACATTGTTGTGCTTTTTTGTGAAAATAAATTGTTTTAAAGCTCATCACTTAATTATTTCTAAATTTATTGGACATTAAATACTGTTATTTCATACATATAGACATCACTTTATTTCATTTAGTGAAGTTTAAGTGAGTATCTATGTTTTGGAACATCAGAATTTCATTTTTATGTTCTTTTTTATTTGCCTATCATAATTCAGGATGTATTTCATTATGGCTTTTTCTGCCCATCTGTCCGTCTGTCAGTCAGTGAATACTTGTTGTCAAGATGATTACTAATCAATATTATACCTACAATCACCAAACTTTGTATGTATATTAATGTGAGTATGAACTCGATTAATTTTGAGGACACTAGGTCAAAGGTTAAAATCACAGAATTCCAATAATACACAAACCTTGTCTGCAGGGTTACTAAACAGCAGTTGCCCTAGGGTCAGAAAATGTTGTATGTTGGAAGCCGTTCCTGTGAGGATGACACCTTAAGATTTTTGAGGTCAAAGGTCAAGGTCACTTAATAAAATTTGCCATTAGCATGTCTGGATAACAACTGGACTATGTGTGTGCATACAGTCACCAAAACGTTTGTATGTGGAAACCCCTTGATGGAAGAACGATCCCTAATGATGTTGAGGTCAAAGGTCAACATCAAGGAAACAAATAGTCCAAAAAATCTTGTTCACATACTTGTGCAACAGCGGCTGCACCTACAGTCAGCAAAACTATTATGTGGGAAGCCTCTCGGCAAAACTTGTATGTGGGAAGCCTTAAGAGGATGATACCTTGTACTGATTTTGGAATCTGCATACAAAAGGTCAAGGTCACATAAATAATAGTGCTAAAAGCTTGTCCAGACGATGACTCAGCAATATTTGCGTGGAATACCCATGAGTCAGCAAAACTTGTACCAGTTCTTAATGTATGGCTGTAGGTCATAAAATCAAATACCGTAAGTGCAAAAAATGTTGTTGTTTTTTATCAAACGCCATTTTGGGCATTCTCTTACATATACATTTTTTATTTAAATTTTCTTAACCATGATAATTAACTTGTGTATCAGGAAAGATAACTACACTGAGTCTCCTGCTTCTTTTCAAATTACTACCCTTTATTGATATACTCTAGAATCTAGATCATAGCATAACTATGAAGTGTTAGTAAAAGAGAATTAGTTAAAACTTTACAACTTGTCCGCTTCAAAGTGAACCAGTGGTTTGGATATAACGTTATGCTGAGTACAAAAAGTTTTGCAGGGACCTATGAAGTCAAACGGTGCAGGTCCTATAAAAGACGAATATGTTAGCTTTCGATTGTGTAGACCGACAACTTGTTTGTCTTTATTTAAATTGTGTTAACGATTTATTGAAGGAATCGATGGTGTAGGCCTACAACTTGTTTCTCTTTATTTAAATTGTGTAAACGATTTATTGTAGGTATAAAGATCATTCCACAGGAAGATTGTATAGGGTGGTGGTTTTATAAGCAATTTATTAATCAAATATATAAAAAAAACTACAGGTATAGTTCATTTATCAGGCATGCATTTGCTTGATGACATTGAAGATCGAACTTCAATTTCTTCAAATTTCCGCAGTCGTGATTCGCCACTCCAACACTTCATTTTGCAATGACCGCCATTTAATTTTTCTTACCGCACGTAAACCAGACAGCAAGATATTTGTTTATTCCACTACACGGATCCCCGTACACCAAACTGTTAGCCGCGACCTTGCATTTGCGTTCTCCATTACAGTCCTCCTTGACTATCTTGTCGGAAGTCTCCGATCGGCAGATAGTTGTTTTTATAAATTTTCTGGAGCACGTGATTTCATCCATACGCCCATATATCGCAGATTGCACGTTTATAAATAGATTTTCGGGGCACGTCAGGATCTTTGATTTTTTCTCGCAGACAGTCACATAGTGTAATCCTGAGAATAAAAATCTAACTTATAATAGTGCATTAAAAAGTTTTAGGGTGTTACATGTTTTTGACATATTTTTCGTGTTGACCTTTGGCGCATTGAACAACGACTCGCGATGATCTACGAAAATTGATCGCCCTTTACTGGTCGATTTATGTAACGTTAAATCCGAGACTAGGTAAATAACCACTAAATAACCGACTGGAACCCATCAAATGCAGAAATAGGGGTGCTACACCAAAACACGAGGGAGATGCGAGATTTACAGAAAGAACGTCGTTTGAGACAGTCTTATGGTAGCTAAGTGTTAAATAGCTACTTCCTGGACATAATTCCCTTGAATATTAAATATTGTTGTCTAAAAAGGGAGATCTAGCCAACCATTGAACCCCTCTGGATCCGCACCTTCCTTGAACGCTTCAGTCTGACTGCAAGCCTCTCCCTTAGAACCAATCTGGGGCTAATATTCGATGCACTCTCTTTACATTCAGCTCTGTTAAAGGCTGGGACTATTTTCAACTACATTTACTTTAACTCAAAGAAATAGTTCGCCAATTACATTTACAATAGCTTGGGTTTCTTCGGTTTTAATAAAAGATAGTGAAGATTTCAGTCATTTGTTTTACCTCAAGCTTTCAAATTCATAATTTATGACTGTATTAAATAAGGCTGTCGAGTTTTGTCCAAAATCTTGACATTGAGCCTTTCGCAGAGATGTAAAGTGAGTGTATGGAACGACAACTCTGCGAAGGAGATTGAACCCTCTTGTTAGGTACACATAAGCGCAAATGTTAGTTACACTCAATGGACGATGTATACTCTTTGTTCGGTGCGACGAAAACAAGCCAGTACAGTACCATGCAAATATCTAAGCAGTCACATGACAAACAAACTTTCAATATTAGTCAACAAATGTTTACAAATTATTCTCGTTTTTTCCGCTATTTATGAGTAATTGTTACAAGAATAAAATATAACTCATTTTATGTGCTTTCAGACCAATAAGCGTTTTTTTTTTTTCAAACAAAAGACAATCAAGTGACTACTTATTTATAATCAGCTTAATAAATGTTAAAAGATGGAAATAAAACTAAATGTACCTTCTGTGTATGGTGTGGTTGGTTTGAGTGTACCGGTGGCTGGGGTGCTTGGTGCAGGCGTTCCAATTCTTGCCTTCGGAGGTGTGGGCAGAGCTTTAACATCTGAATAAGAGAAGAAACGCGGTTAAACAGTTACGGACTGAGCTTACGGGAGAACATACCAGCAGAAGCGACATGAACGAACGCAGAAGGCACGGCTTCCGTTGTTTATACATTAACTGGGAAATGGTCCAGCGGATAGATATTTGAAAAACATTTTTTGCCTCACGTGGAGTTAAAATCTTATTTGCCGCTTACAATTAACCAAGCATAAATGATATTTACTGAGCTGTCAAAATATCTAAATAAAATTATTTTATTTTATGCTTTCTTATAAAGTATGGCTTATTACCGGCGAAATAAAAAAAATATTCTCGAAAATTCAAAGAATCTCGACGATAGATCAGAGATTGATCTCGGAGAATGAACAGAGTATCTCGGAGATTGATCAGAGAATCTCGGAGATAGATCAGAGAATCTCGGCGATTGCTCAGAGAATCTCGGCAATTGCTCAGAGAATCTCGGCGTTTGATCAGAGAATCTCGGCGAGTGATCAGAGAATCTCGGCGATTGGTCAGAGAATCTCAGAGATCGATCAGATAATCTCGGCGAGTGATCAGAGAATCTCGGCGATTGCTCAGAGAATCTCGGCGATTGATCAGAGAATCTCGGCGAGTGATCAGAGAATCTCTGCGATTGATCAGAGAATCTCGGCGATTGATCAGAGAATCTCAGCGATTGATCAGAGAATCTCGGAGAATGATCAGAGAATCTCGGCGATTGATAAGAGAATCTCAGAGATCGATCAGATAATCTCGGAGGTTAATCGGAGAATATCAGAAAGTTACAACTGAGCACGTGCTTGTTAACTTAGGATGCACTGATTGCATTTTTACCAAAACAAACAGGTTCCTGCCATGTCCACGTAAAATCATCGAGACACTTGCGCCAGTTGGTGCCATGCAGTATGAACCCTCTGTGGCATGTGTAAACTGCCAATCCGCCTGGGTGATAGTCTTCAACAACCACCCGTCCGTTGTTAGGGTGATATAAATGAGGACACTCTGTGAAATAGAAATAATATATATAATATTAAGTGTGCGTTTTAAGTTTTAACCTCGGCGAAAAATTGTTGCAACTGATGGCATTTGCACGTCAGTGGTACTAATATTTACTAATGGCAACAATTATTGGCTGCCGTTTCTGTCTTCAGAATGGAGCGGTAGCATAAACGACATTCGTCGAATCAAAATGATCCGGATGATTTTCAGTGGGGTTGCTCGATCCAGCAAAGACATTGATTCTTACTTTCCCAGTCGAAATGGAACTTCCAATACTACCAGTCCCTAATGACTTAACTATTTCTGTTGTTGTTGTTGTTGTTGCTGTTGCTGTTGATGTTGTTGATCGTAATATCAGATACCTATATATATATAAAAAAGGTCTTTGGTAATATAATTGTTGTTGTTGCCTTCGCTGTTGTTGTGTTTATATAATTGGGGCCCGTCACGGGAAAAGGTACAACCGGTCATTTTAGTGATATTTTAGTTTTCACTAAATTTAGAAAGAACTTTCAAAGATCTAGCCCTAAAATCAAGAAAAATTTTGAGTTGGATTTTTAAATTCAAATCAATGAGGTATCTTTAAAATTCTGAAAATGCACAGCGTACTGCATGAATTTAGGTTTTAAGAATAAGTTTATAATTATATTATTTTTGTACATGCATATATTCAATTTTGTCATCTGTAATTTCTTTTTAAAAAATGCAAATATACTGTTTGAATAGAAACATGAACTCATTAAACATTTATTCTAGAATTTCCTTGCAAGATTTAATTTTATCAAAATATCTCCGTGAAAAGTGGAAGGTTTAACGGGAGTACTGCACTTTAGCGGGCGCTAATTTACGCGAGTATTCGCGTGACTGAGTCTAGTTTTTTTTTATGGGGGCTACCGCCCCCACACCCCTGCTTTTTATCGCTCAAACGCCGCTAGGCTTTTTGACAGGAGTTTGACAGGAGATTCAAAATGGCTGACATTGTAAACAACAACATGGCCGACCTGCGCCCGCTAAAGTGCAATCTAGCCGTAATTTCACTAATTTTATTAATATTAATTATAATAAAATGATATAATTTAAAACATATTGGAGTGAAATTACTATTATGTTGTGTATTTAACACTACCCCTAAGAATTATTTCAATAAAGCTTTCGAGTTGAAAATTTAGTCAGAGCATACGATTGTTCGCTATCGGGGCCAGGTCGGTCAATAAGCAATTTTGATATTTATACTGGTGAATTATAAGTAACATTGAAAAATAATGGAAAGTGCGGTATGGAATTCCCAGGGGTCTCCTTCCACCACACCCCGCTTCTCTCGAGCAAATGCCGCTTGGCTTTTTGTTTTTTGAACACCCGGGTTCAGCCAAAGTAGACAATGGCGTATATCCCAGACAGAGAGAAGCGCGCAGTAGGGCCTACCAGACTTGAATTTTAACACGCCTATTTCTAAAAATAAATACATAATCACCTCGACAACTGATTACTCCAAAGAATATGTAAAATATTATCACAGCTGCCTCGATTATACCCATCATCCGCAATAATTGTAATTATTTGTTTACTGACTAAACAACGTCAATTTACCATTCATGTATTAATTTACGGAAATGACGTCGGCGTCGACTAGGCAAACGACGTCAACGTTTCTTTTTGGCGCATTTTTATGAAAAAAAAAAGGTTTTGAATACCCTGATGCAGGCGACAGCCGAAATATAATTAATTGAAAAACTTAATTGTGTTTTTGGTATTGTCTTATTCTTCTTATGCGCATTTTAATGAAATATTTATTACAAGAACCCATGTCTTAGTTTCAATATCATGATCTGGAATGTTTAAACAAATTCAAATTTTTTAATTGAAAATTACCGTCAGCGCCGAGATATAATACAGTAACTTGAAAAATACTGTTTGAAAATCTGCCAGTTACTAAAACGTTTGAAAATCGCATGCATAAATTGTTTGACAGATATAATACGGCCTAATGCATACCTATTTACTGAAATATCAACTTCCGATGAATAAAATGATATGATGTAATTGTTTTAATAAAGAAGAACTTCTTTCATAATTGGGCGAATAATCTTATGCAAGCATTTAGCGGTTCGAAATATCCTAATCGTAAATTCATCCACATGTAGATTAAACCGTTGCACACGTTGTCATGGTCCTTTTCACGTAAATGCTGTGCATTTCGGGACTGCATTAGATAACCAACGAAATAGGACCCCGTACTCCATACAGTGGCCGAATATGGAGCCCATTGTATGTGCACAATTATAACCGTTTATTCAGTGGGATACGGCCGTTACCCAGTGGGCGAACAGTTTACGATGTGCCACATTTTTCAGATTGATACCTATATTTATCTCAATAAGAACCGAAAAATCGTCACCGGTTTAACGTTTTAAATGCGGTTAATCGGTAAATCGGTTACATCCCTAATAAAAGTACCTGATACGTAGATTAGAAATTTGGTTTTTCACTAAACGAGAACCTCCTGCTAGCCACTTATTTGTAATGGAAACCGATATATCTTAAATTAAGATGAATTAATTATATACAAATGGGCATATTATATTGAAGCGTGCCATTTTTAAATAGCATGTCGTCTTAAATGTATTTATCATTTTTTCTCAACACAACCTTACAGAAACAAACGACACCGATGTACTGACGAGACTAATATATTTGAGCAACAACAGATAAGTGGGGTCAGTGGTCAAAAACAAACATTCAATACATGAATTATTTATTCCATACATGTAAAAACATCTGCTTTAAATGGGAATAATATTTCTCCACAACGTACAAATATATATAAGATTACATACAATTTCAATACATGTAAGTGAATATAATGTTCACCCTAAACTGAGCATGTCACAGTTTTATCAGTAAACTCATAAATCCTAATAAGTTAGAATACCGTGATTTGTTTAACGATAAGATTGAAATCATTTTCTCAGTGTTAATAACCGACAAGGATCCGATTTTTCTTTTTCTCTTTTATATTTTTTGTTTATTTTTCTGTTTTTTTTTATTTTTTGTTAAAAAGAACTAAGGAAACATGTGTGCTCCCTTAAACAAATACAAATCCAATGTTATCAATACAACATATATTTGCTTTTCTGTTACAGCTAAATATATTAAATAAGAAAATGCCACCACGAAAATTTAATTTGATGTAGCTTCAACAGCACTATCAGTAGAATTGACTACTTCTAGTTTGACCCGCCGAAATACGTCATTTTCCTGTGCTAAACAGCGCCCCCTGTCATACTGATATGTTTCTACGTGAATGTTGACTTTGTCTTTCGGTCCTCCGAATGTAAGGTATTGTGTTCTGAAGCAAATGACCGTGTTTTTAATAAACTGTTAAAAGATATAATTGGTACAAATTTTAAAATTGAAACTCAAATAAACGTTTAAAATCGGGATTTAAAAAAAAATCAGGCAACAGGTTTATTATCACAATCCCAGAGTTTAGGAAATTAGTTTCGGTATACGTCTAATGCCGAAGTTTGAACAGCGGATATGCGGATATCTTCGAACTTTATGGTAGCGGCGTAACCTTTTAGAAATAAGGTAGTAACTGCAACTACATTTATTATAACAGTGCACTAAATATGGATAAAAATAACTCTCAAGCCACTCGTGTTCAAGTACTTTGTCATTCTAATAATTTTAATTTCGCGGGGAAATACTTTCGCACAGAGGTCGCAAACGAGTTTTCGCGCGGACATAAATTAATGCAGTAACTGATATTCAACTCAGATCAAAGGATACTAGTAATCGATTGAAAAAAAAAACAACACAAAATTCTACACTCTTCTTTGTGAATAAGTTTGACGTTTTGAAATTAAATTATCCTTGTTTGACTTAATATATTGTTAAGTCGTGATTCCAAAGTAAAGACCTGGTGCATTGTACATTCAAGTAACATCAAAGAAGTTTGTCATATTGAAAACGGCTATGGAAATTTGGGATTTTGAATAATAAACGAGTACGAGTACCTTATTAAGACTGAGACTTACACTATATATTAGTATTTGTAGAAACTTAGTATTAGTAAGTTGTTATCGAATGTTGACAGTGTTCACATCGGATATTATGTATTTGCATGTCATTTCATTAGTTCAATGTTGTACAGCTGCAGCTTCTTCTTCCCGGCAGCATTATTGGAGACAGCAAGTCGTGTGTTATCCTTAGATACACAAATAATACGTGGAAACTTCATATCCAGCACATGAGAGGACAATATCTGTCCTGTATGTGATATCTGCACTATAGAATTTTGTTTTTGACTGCAGACAACGATACAGTCGGCAGGACCGACCGCCACACGACATGGTTGCTTGATGATCTTCTCGTCCTTGACCTCAACTCTTGTATTAGTGGCTCTATCATATATGTAGACTGTGTGCGCGAATCTGTCCGAGAAGACAACCTTATTACGATTCCTAATGTAGGTACAAGCACTGCTACCGAGGATATGATTTTGTGGGAAATTGTATACCGAGCTCTCCCTCTTCTCCTCTCATGGATACAACACTTAGTGGCTGAGGATCATCGATACATCCAACAAGTATATTGTCATCGTCTATCACACTGATTGACTGGAATTTTTCTTGACATCGCATTCGCGAACCACACTTATTTTGTTTAGTTTAGAAATTTTAAGAAAAATGAGTTTATATCCGTCTTCTGTTGTTATTGCCACTTCATCTTCTGACACAACTACTACTCCGTGTGGTATCTTAGATAACGTGCATGAGTTTAACCTTTCCAGATTCCGATTGAACACCACACACTTCTTGTTATAATTGTCCACAGTCACCAACCTGCCATCTGGCAGAAAATCGAGGCCAGCTATCAACGGTTCCTTTGAATTATCCTCATCTTGTATCAAGTCAATGGAAGCCAGCAGCTTCAGATTGACCTTCTGTTCCTTCACTGGTCTCACCATAACACTACAGAACAGTTCAGGCGCTGCGAAAAAGTTCATTTTAAGTTTCCCCGGCTTGGCATGTTCAGCTGGAGGTAGCTTCAAAGAATCATCAAAGTCAAATTGCAGCACGTAGTCTTTCAACTCGCCGGATACCTTCTGTGTTTGTGTTTTAAGTTCAGTTTCTTTAACTTTGAAGTTTTGGGCCATGATGAGTTGTTGGGCGGGACTTCCTTGTTCTAAAACCGCTTGTATCTCAGTTACGGTTTGTTTAAGGTCACCAATACAACTATCACAGATGGCAGTTTTTGTATCAAAATCGTCAAACGCTTGCTTTTGGAATTTGGCGATGTCCATGGAAATGGTTTGCTTCAAATTATCGAACATTACATTCACCCTGTCTTGAATTGTTTGTATTTTATCAGTAATTTCGTGAGCATCCTTAATAAATTTATCTTTCGACATTTCTAAAAAATCCGTTATCTTTTTTAATTTAGCTTCAATTTCTAGAAACTCTTGCTGAATATTCGACAAATCTAGAGTTTTCAGCTCTTTGGTTTTTTCGATCTCGACAACATGGTGGCATTTTCGGTGACTGACGATGGCACATTTCCCACAGCAAGGCATCTTCTCATCCTCGCAGAAGAACTCCATCAATTTCTGGTGTTCCTTACATTGATCCAAACCTTTCATATCGTACTTTGATCCCACGTCGCTAGCCTTATCTGCATTCACCAGTTTATGTTTCGACATAACAGGGAACAGTTGATGTATTTTCTCGCATTCTTTACACTGATATTCCCCACAGTCCTCACAGTAAATATCGGCCACATTTCTGGTATCCTTTCGTAAACATGGTTGGCAGAATTTAATTCCAACACGGCCGGGAACTGCATCGGCCATTTTGTTCTTTGCAATGTTTAATAAAAATGTACGCCCATTTGTTTGCCTATCTTATTTATCTAGGTTATAAATGAGGAAGTAATACAAGATTACGGAGGTATTCCGGTGATAAAACAAACTAATGCAAATATTCGTGTTTATTTATGTTACATTCATTTTAAAGTCTAAATACAGTCATTAACTTTCTCATAAAATTAATTCTGTATGTTGTTTAAAGTAGATCTAAATGTTAAATCATTGTCACCTGGTTAAACTGTAAACTTGTCTTATCACAATTAAGAAGACTTGGTATGTGTCGGTAAATAATATCTTGCTATTACTAGTTAAATATTTTGATTTTAACTTAATAATATAGTGCCTCAAGACCATACAACAGAGACTGGAGACCAGTCTTAAATTACAAAGCTTAATTGCTGGAGTTGAGACCAGTCTCCGCATGATCAAAATTCATAATTTTGTGTCATGTCTCCAAACGTACTTTTATTATCGTGTGCCCTGGTCTTATTATTAAAGGATATAGCCCACCAAGCCGATTCACATACCAATACAGTGAAACTCCGTAATAAAGACCACCTGGGGACTGAGGAAACATGGTCTTAATAGAGGTGGTCTTTAGTGTACAAATATCGCAAAACTGTAAAATGGGACATTTGAGTACAAAAGAAGTCTAAATTTCGGGGAAGTCTTAAGTGGTTTTACAGTATACCATTTTAAAACGGTTTATTCTGTCTGAAATTAAAATTTAACATGTTTCTGGCCAAGTAAACCGTCAGATAATGTCGAAGAGCAAGATAAACAAGTAGCCGGGCGGGAGTGATGGGAGGGAGTATGTGTTGGGGGAAAGGGCGGGAGAACAATACCTCCAATCATTTAGTTCTTGATGTTCTTATTTGACTCGATGTTTCAAGATGCTATGACAACCTAAACTAAGTTTGAATCTTTTTATATAACAGTACATTGACATTAATTTTAACCCAAGCAAACTTCTAAAACAACTTGTCTCATCACTGAGCAAACCCTACTTAAATTTAACTTTTAATGTCACATTTGTTAATGACAGTTTTTTACACCTTGTTCACTTAAAAAGGGGAATAAATATTAAAAAATAAAAAATGACGTAAAAAATAAACGAAAATTAAACGCCTCTTTTTTGACATCTCAAAGGAAAATAATATGAACCGACTCGTTTTGTTAACAAAACATTAACGCGTACTAATGACGAAAGAAACTATTTTTAATAATCTTTGAACGTCAATGAATACTACAACCTTTCTCTTTGTGTTTCAGAAGCAGGGTGCTTTAGCTTCTCGTCGGGCTGTTTTTGATCAGTGCCCAAGGTTTTAAAACTGAGCATGAAAAGAAGTCTCAAATCTCAAGCATCTGATTGGCTGAAATAGCGACCAGTCGCCATTTCAGCCAATCAGATCTTTGAGATTTGAGACTGTTTTCCAATCTCAGTTTTATAACCTTGGGCACTGATCAAAAACACTTATACCAGATGTGCGTCTCTAAACTTATTTTTTATCAAGAAAGGGACTTAAAATAAGGTTAATATGAATATAAAACAAATTCCTAGTAAGAATAAGGTGTGAGAGCTATGTAAAATGTTGGCCGGAGTCTTGTCATGCCGTCTGTAATAAAATCCAATGGCTGTCCTCAGAATCAAACCGTGCATTCAGCGACTACATGTACATGTTACATCCTACTTCAGTGCGAGATGGGAGTTTGGTAAACAACGTCGCAATTAAACGCCGACATGAATATTGCGCCCGTCATCTACATTGTCGCTACATTGTCGCCATATCCACGTCAGATGTAGGTCATGATCTTTTGTGGTATCATAAAGTTTTGCCGGGATAAAATTTCGCACAGAGTGCATAAATTACATTTTCGCGAGGACACCAATTCGCGAAGTTGCATTACTCTCTAAAGATAAGATGTTCGACGGTAGGATTTTGCATAGTTTTATGGGTTCGATTTCGCTCACTTTCCTCAGTGCGAAATACGCGAAAATTAAACTCATGCGAAATATAATGATACCAAAGTATAACCTAATTCTGACGAAGATCTTTCTACGTATTAAGTTTAGTTAATATGTAATGAAGGTGACCAAACAAGGCAATTCCTTGATAAAAGCTCAGTATGGTCAAAGACCTGATATTAAGAACTGATTCTAAGATCTGGTACGATTTTATTCATAAAATTATCGTACGACGTCTGAATCATCTCTTAATTATTCATCAAACATAGACAAAGTTATCATAACCTAAATCAATGTTATCCAATTAAATAAACAGAGAGCAGATAAAATGGATTTCAATCTTTTTATGTCGGATTCTTTTTATGACAACAAATTTACTTACCAATCATTGTTCATGTAAATGTACTAAACATTTTATCAACATAATATTAAAATAGATTACACATACACATAATGTTATTTATTTGGATGTTTGTTATGATCTTGAAGAAAGGTTTAACCGTTGTAAGCATCGTAATTACATGTACAGACGACGTCTTTAAAACATCCGGAACAAGCAAATAGCGTATTGTTTCCCACTGAACACTCAAAAACTGGTTCTTTTTATTGTTGTTTGCGGTGTGTTATTTCAAATTGATCATCTTATAAACACATGCTTTATTTTTCTATCTTCTTTTGGCTGTTTGGGAAGGCTCTGTTTTCTGGGTGTTGCTTCCCCTGATATGCATATTTTATCACTTTCCTAGAGGTGGCCGAGAACTTTATACTCCTAAAAAATGTCGATATCGTGAATAAAGATGAATTTATACGAGTGGGCATAATACATTTTAAGCATGCTATTTTTAAATGTATCATTTCGTCTCAACACAACCATACCGAAACAAACAACTCTGTTGTGCTGACGATTCTAGTTTTTTAGCAACAACTGATTCGTGGGGTGAAAAACAAACACGCCTAACAAAATACATCTGCTTTGCAATAAAAATAACGTTTCTTAACAAAACATACAATTATCTAAATATTACATACAATTCCAATAAATATAAGTTAAAATATATTCATCCTCAACTGAGCAAGTCACAGTTTTATCAGTAAACTCACGAATCCTAAATATTCAGAATGCCATAAATTGTTAAACGATAAGATCGAATATTGTTCTCATGGTTACTAGCCGTCCAGGAAAACAACTCTTTATTGATTTTTGTTGGGGGGTGGGGGTGGGGCGGTATTAATTTCTTGTTAAAAGAACGAAGGAAATCTGTGTTCGTAACATGCGCGAAACATATATATTAAGTGCTTCTTAGATTAACCCTCCCAATATTAGAATACGATGTTCCTGCTTAAACAAATACAAATCCAATTTTATCAAATATAAACATTTCGTCACCTTAGTGTAATAACTGTATAACTCCTTCATGTTTAAATAAAACTTATATCATTACTGCAATAAGCTGACGATATGTTTGCTTGTCTGTTACAGCGTAATATATTTAGTAAAGAAAAATGCTATCATGAAAACTAAATTTGATGTAGCTCGAGTAGCAGTCTCGGAAGAATTGACCATCTCAGTTTTGACCCGCCAAAACACGTAATTTTCCTGTGCTAAACAGCGCCCCCTATCAAACTGACCTACCTAGTTCTTGGTCAGGTTTTTATGAGACAACCGTTCACCGCTATACAATGTAATCCGGAGGACTATACTACTCAAAGTTTGCTGAGCATCAAGTTAACCATCATTGTGAAGTCTACATATCATTATATTTACATTTTAAATCATTTAGTAATGTATCAAGAAGGTCCCCAGTGTCCACATAACCTTGAATGACTGTCGAACAAACTAGGCGACTCTGTATTGTCATAGTGTTTAACTTAGGCTGCATACATGTACCCGACATTTAAAGTCAATTAAAATTTTATATGTCAGATATATTAAATAATTATAATAGTAGAAAATTCCTAGCCTTAAAATAATAAATATTTTAAGATACTATAAGGGTGTTTTTCTATTCATAATTTATGCAAAATACATCAAATGGTGTCTTGAAAAAAATCACAAATTAGAATATGGAGTGATTTCTTGCAGTTTTAAATAAAAAAAGATTGAAAGTCTTTGTCGAAAATCTTAAACCATTTAAAATAAGTTTCCAATATTTTAGTTCTTCGTTCCTTGTGACAATTGAACGGCACCAACAAATGGAACTTTGGCACGAACTGGTTTGGATTTTCGAGGAATAATTTATTGCCAATAAATTCTTGTAGTTGTCTTTCAATTGGTTTTGAATAATAATAATATTTCTTGTTTCTTCCAAAATGCTTTTTGGTGATATCTAAATTGTCTGATGAAGTATATCGAGGCACTTGATCAAGAAATTGTCATGAACAGGCATTAATGTATGAAGTTCTTCGTTGTCGAACAGGGCAAGCGGAAATAAGTGAAGGGATTCCTTATGTCGGTTATATTCAGCCATTCGAAGTTGATTTCAGCGTCTTCGGTTATCTGACTTCTTCCTGGTTTTTTTTCAACGTGTATCGCATATACATCAGTGGAGTGTTTCCTCAAACGAAGCACGAACGTTCCCGGAATATGCATACTTGTGCTGGTATAGACGTATCCTTCATATTAGCTGCACCGCAGTTGTGAAAATGTTCCAACTGGCACATGCAACATAGTTGATGAACATAGGCGCAACAATGATCGGAAGCTGACGAGATTCCGGTGACCACGATGAATTGCTGAAACACTGCTCTGTTTCATTCTTTGGAGCATACGGTAAACGGTGATCCATTACCTTGAACAAACGCGATGATTTTCTTCTGTACTAGGAGATAATGTAGCTTGGCATCTTAACTGTGAGAGGTAGATTCGGTTGAATGGTCGTACTCGCGGTTCTGTCACCAACTGCTACCACGGTAAATTCCGGCGATGGGATTTGTCAACGGTGTACCGTCAACCAGTAATAAATACAGTAAAACCCCTCATTACGGACACTCGATATTACGGGCACCCCGTTATTACGTGCGATTATTTAAAGAACGGACATTTTGTCTTCTTTTTGTAACTAGTAAATAACTCGATATTACGGGCACCCCGCTATTCCGGTAATACGGACAACGGACGCAGTACAAAATTAATTTTAATGCATATTTTAGACCCGCTATTCAGGACAGTCGAATCTGGTAACGTTCCACTTTCTGACCGTTTCACGACATCAGTTTACGACATCGGTTTGCGACATACGACCGCTTAACGTAATATTGATCAGATTCCTTTACGGTAATTGGTAAAGTTGCAAATTGCAATCAAAACAGACCTGTCAAACTGTGATTTACACAATTGACAGGGGTACTTAATCGCGAAAAGTTATAATGTCAATTAGCAGTTTAAGATTATTGTACCATTTAGTTAACTGGGCTATAATTGGCATGTTTCGGCAATGAGAAGATGCGCTTCTGACCGATTTGATTGGATGTTTTTGTTTTTGTATGTAAATCAGCGAATAGTTTGATGAAAATGTTTCAAAAATCACATGCAAACATCACATTAAATTTTGGCAAGATAAAACAATTAAAAATATCTTCTGTTTCCATTATGGAGAACAGTAAAAAGACAGAGAGTTGAATTGACTCTACAAAGGAAAATAGAATTAATTAGAGAGTCTGAGAAATAATGCAAAAGCCAGAGAAATAAGTTAATTTACATATTTTGTCTGATTTATTACATTATACTAGATCAAAAGTTGATTAACATCAATTAGTCTGTCAAATCAACGATATGTTAATAATGTTGAACTAAGATGTAACGGACAGTGGCCGGTGATTCAAACCCACTATTAAGGACACCCCGCTATTAAGGACACTTTCCCTCAGTCCCTAAGGTGTCCGTAATAGAGGAGTTTTACTGTAGTGTCCAGAAAAGATTTAAAGTTCTGTTATTCAACACTTCAAGTTATAGAAATGTTTACGTATTGTTAACAACAAATCCAGAATGCTATATAATATAGTAATTGGTATTCCAAAATTATTTATTAAAATTTAGCGTGCGTCAGTGTTCTGTCCATGAAGGTTAAAGATCGAATGTATTAGCAGAGCCTCTGCCGCATCAGCTCGGACCTTTGCTAGCTATCACGTGGTCTGATAAGATCCTTAATCATAAATGTGTCAGACTTCGAATTACAAATAATACCCGCCTGAGGCGATTATGACTATAATAACAAACCTTGTCAACAAAGGAAACATAGAGCAGCTTTAAACTTGATAATAAAATATTTTAACATTTAAAGTCAATTAAAATTTTATATTTAAGATATAGTATAAGAAAATCCCATCTTAAACACATTCAAATTCTATTAAACCCCGAAAGCATAGTGCAGTTGTTAAAACATTTGTCTAATATTATAATGGTTTATAAATCACTGATCTGGTGCGCAAAATGAAGCTAATAAACGACATATAGCAAAAGATATGTAGAAAATACCCTTGGTGCTTAGCAAACATTTAGTATTACACATTTTTCTACGTCAGTGTTCACTTTGTCTTTCGCTCCTCCAAATGTACGATATTGTGTTCTGCTGCAAAAGACCGTGCTTTTAATATAACTAATAATGATATATTTGGTACAAAATTTAAAATTAGATTTAAAAAAAATAACGTCTTAAAACGGGTTTTTAACTCAGGCACCTGGTTTATTATCAAAATCCTAGGGAAAAGGAAAAACAGTTTCTGTCAAAGTCTTATGCCGAATTTTGAACAGCGGATATCGTCGAACTTTGTTTCTTTTATCCCTGTCATCGTGTTCTTGCTAATTTGACTCCAGGTGCTCTGGTCTCGGTACGATCATTGTGAACTCGCCGATTGGGCTTTGCAATGCTATTAGCTTCGTATGTTTTATATGTTTGTGTGCTTTTGCATTTCTAATTGAAACCGATATATCGTGAATTAAGATAAACTTATTATAAACGAATGGGCATAATACATTTTAAGCATGCTGTTTTTAAATAGCATTCCGTCTTGAATGTATTTATCATTTTGTCTCAACACAACCTTACTAAAACAAACAACTCTGATTGTAATGACGAGACTAATTTATTTGAGCAACAACAGATAAGTGGGCAGGGGTGAAAATCAAATATTCCTAACATAATACATGAACTATTTCTTCCATACATTAAAAACATCTGCTTTAAAATAAGAATAATGTTTCTCCACACCTATAAATGTCCAAAGATTAAATACAAATCCAATAAATGTACATATAATGTTCACCCTAAACTGAGCATGTCACATTTTTATCAGTAAACTCATGAATCCTAAGAAGTCATAATGCCATGATTTGTTTAACGATAAGATTGAATACAATCAGTGTTAATAGCCGCCCAGGATCCGGTTTTTTCTTTTTCTCTTTTATTATTTTTGTGTTTATTTTTTTTTGTTTGTTTTTTTGTTAAAAAGAACAAAGGAAACATGTGTGTTCCCTTAATTAAACAAATACAAATCCAATTTTATCAATACAACATAATAATATATTTGCTTTTCTGTTAAAGCTAAATATATTAAATAAGAAAATGCCACCACGAAAATCAAATTTGATGTAGCTTCAACAACACTGTCGGTAGAATTGACTACTTCTAGTTTGACCCGCCGAAACACGTCATTTTCCTATGCTAAACAGCGCCCCTGTCAAACTGATATAGTTCTACGTGAATGTTGACTTTTCGTTCGGTCCTCCAAATGTAAGGTTTTGTGTTCTGCGGCAAATGATCGTGTTTTAATTAAACTCTTTAAAGATATATTTGGTACAAATTTTAAAATTAAAATTACACAAATAAAGGCCTTAAAATCGGGATTTTAAAAAATCCGGCAACTGGTTTGTTATCACAATCCCAGAGTTTAGGGAATAAGTTTCTATATACGTCTTACATGTACGCCGAAGGTGATACAGCGGATATGCGGATATCGTTGAACTTTATGGTAGCGGCGTAACCTTAAATAAGGTAGTAACTGCAACTACATTTATTATAATAGTGCACTGTCATATGGATAAAAAATAACTTTCAAGCCATTCGTTTTGAAATTAAATTATCCTTCTGCACAGCAGATATTTGTATCATTTTGACTGAATAAGTCGTGATGCCAAAGTAAAGACCTGGTGCATTGTACATTCAAGTAACATAAAAGAAGTTTGTCATATTAAAAACGGCTATGGAAATTTGGGATTAGAATAATAAACGAGTGTCCGAGAACCTTATTAAGATTTAGACTAAATAAATATTAGTATTGGTAGCATCTAAGTAGTAGATGCAGCTTCGTCTTCCCGGCAGTACTATTGGAGACAGCAACTCGTGTGTTATCCTTGGATACACAAACAGTACGCGGACCCTTCATGTCTAGCACATGTGAGGACAATATATGTCCTGTATGTGATATTTGCACTATAGAGTTTGTGTCTTTACTGCATACAAAGATACAATCATTAGGACCGACCACCACACCACGTGGTTCCTTAATGATCTTCTCGTCCTTGATCTGAACTCTTGTATTTGTGGCTCTATCATATATGTATACTGTGTGCGAGAATCTGTCCGAGAAGACAATCTTACCACGGTTCTTAATGTAAGTACAAGCACTGCTATCGCGAGGATATGTCTCTGTAGGAAATGGTATACCGAGCTCTCCCTCTTCTCCTCTCATGGTCACAACACGAACTGGCTGAGGATCATCCATACATCCTACAAGAATCCTGTCATTGTCTATCGCACTGATAGATTCGAACTTTTTCTTTACATCGCATTCGCGAACCAGACTTATTCTGTTTTGTTTAGAGATTTTAAGAAAAATGAGTTTATATCCAGTCGCGGTTGTTATTGCCACTTCATCTTCTGAAACAACTAGCAGTCCTTGCGGTTTCACAGATAACGTGAATGAGTTTAACCTCTCTAGATTCTGTTTGAACACCACACACACGTTATTATAATTGTCCACAGTCACTAACCTGCCATCCGGCAAAAAATCAAGGCCAGATAACAAAGGTTCCTTCACATCACCCTCACCTTGCTTCAGGTCAATGGAAGCCAGCAGCTTAAGATTGACTTTCTGTTCCTTCTGTGAACTCATCATAACACCAGGTGAGAGCCATGGAGCTGGAATAAAGTTCATAGTGAGCTTCCCCGGCATAGCATGTTTAACTGGAGGTAGCTTAAAAGAATCATCAAAGTCAAATTTCAATACGACGTTTTTCAACTCGCCGGCTACCTTCAGTGCTTGTGTTTTCAGTTTAGCTCCTTTATGTTTGAAGTGACCGGACATAATGAGTTGTTGAGCGGGACTTCCTTGTTCTGAAACGGCTTGTATCTCAGCAACGGTTTGTTTCAAGTCAGCAATACAACTGTCACATACGGCCGTTTTTGTATCAAAGTCGTCAAACGCTTGCTTTTGGAACTTGGCGATGTCCTTGGAAATGTTTCGCTTTAAATTCTCGAACATTTCATTCACCTTGTCTTGCATTGTCTGTATTTTAACAGCTATTGCGAGAGCATCCTTGATGAATTTATCCTTCGACGTTTCAAAATTTTGAACAGTCTTTTTAAATTTGTCTTCAATTTCTAGAAACTCTCGATGAATTTTCAACAAATCTATTTTTTTCAGCTCTTCTGTTTTCTCGATCTCAACAACATGGTGGCATTTCCGGTGCCTAACGACAGCACATTTCCCACAGCAATACATCTTCTCATCTTCACAAAAGAACTCCATCAATTTCTGGTGTTCTTTACATTGATCTAAACCTTTCATATCGTACTTTGCTCCCACGTCAAAAGCCTTATCTGCACTTACCAGTATATGTTTCGACATAACAGGGAAGAGTTGATGTATTTTCTCACATTCTTTACACTGAAATTCTCCACAGTCCTCACAGTAAATAACTGCCACATTTCTAATATCCTTTCGTAAACATGGCTGACAGAATTTTATTCCAACGCGACCGGGAACTGCATCGGCCATTTTGTTCGTTGCTACGTTTAATCAAATGTACGCCGATTTGTTTGGTTGTCAAATTGATCTTGTTTAAGAATGAGGAAGTAAAATATAATATCTGTGCTATTAACGAGATAAATCAATTTATTGAAGATATTTGTTTTGGCTTAAATTTTCCATTTCGGTACATATATTTTAAAAGCTTAATACAGTATTAAAAGTTTCTAAAACAATTCTATTTTGTTGTTTGATTTACACGGAATAATTTTTGTAATCAAGAGAAAAGCTGAGCGTTTAAATCAAATTGCGTCGTTCGAAATTTTATCCACGAATGAGCATAATAGATTTTAAGCATGCCATGTTTCAAACATATTTATAATTTATCATCTTTTTATCAGTAAGGGATTTAGTGCTGTAGCAAAAGGTTATATGTAACTGTTTAATGTTTATTTGGTACAAAATTAAATATTAAAAAGAAAAACTATTGAACATATAGGGGGTTAAGATGCAACAAGTATTTTATCTGAAAATTGATAAGTGTAACCATCGGGGTTAGGTTTTAGTTTGAACATAATTTTTACGTTTTATGACAACAAAATGTGGTTATTGCAAAACAAGTTTCTCTTAACGTACCTGTCACGTAGATCAGTAATGTGGATTATTCAATACGTGAAACCACAACTTCCCAATCAGATACCTCTAAATACAACCGAAATATTGTGAATTATAATTAACGGTAATTACGTACGCACGAGCAATATAGATTTTGAAATTTTATATTAATAAAACATAAAACACAACAACTTCCTAGTAAGCAAATGGTGTGAGAAATACGTCAAATTCATACGTCGGAATCCAACATAAATATTGTCGCCAGTTTCACGCCAGATGTAGATCATGATCTACTGTGGTATCATTATATTATGAGAGGAAGAAATTTCACGCAGAATGCACAAAATACACGTTCGCGAAGTCATAAATTCCAGAATGTGTATAACTCTATCACTCTATAAAGGTAAGATATGTATGGTTTCGATTTCGCACATTTTCCTAAACGCGAAATACGTGAAAATTAAAAACACGCGAAATATAATGATACTACAGTATACAGTATTAGCAGATTCTGACGAAGAAAGTGTATAATTAAACGTCTGTAAGTCCCTGAAATAATCAGAAATCAAAGCAATCATAACCATTGTGTTTTTGATTAAGAAATAAAGGGAATATTTTAAGCATTGTTATACTATATTTATGTTGTGCAGCCGCTGGAATTATGGTCCGCAGAGTTTTATTGGATGGACAAAAACACAATATTTTATTTAACGAAATCATCTATGCAGATTTATAAAACATTGTCTTCATAACGACAGCAACAGGTTGTATTTTGCTGGGATACATTGAATTATTACATGTAGTTAAAATATACAACTCAAAGTTTGATAAGGGCCACTTTTGTAGTCCGGAAGTTTTCCCGATCAGATAATTTTACAATCATGTTTCAGCTCAATAATTCAATTCAGATGACTAATTCATCGGAATTTTACCAATTAACAAAAGAAACACAACTTAAGGTATAACAAACTGTTCAAATTTCAACCTAAACAATAATAAGTACACACGTCGACAGTGGCCTATTACAAAAGTTTAGTATTATAGTAAAAACGCGTAGTTTAAATGTTGCGGATGGCAATAACCCTTTCTATGCACCTACTACGTACATGGGTACTCAAAATGGGTTGAACAAGATTAAAATGCGCGTATGCTTTTATATTTCGCATTTGTTCGTTTTTAAGACCTGGGATATAAAATGTGATGTTTCCAGTTAATTCCAAATTCCATCTTATGTCGTTACTACAATCTACTATCAAATTGTTAAATTGAGTCAAAACGTTCCCACTAAGGTATTAAAATGAGACTCGTAAATATTTTCATGTTTTATCACGTTAATAATAAATGTTTTGTCAAGGATGGATGTTTGACAACATAGTGGACAACGGCTTGTCTTAAAACGTGTCATCATATTTTACCCAATCCAACTGTTTATGAGCTGCTCACACAATGAAAACAAAAACAAACTCAAGAAATAACTTCAAGATATCAAAGTTTGCGATAAGGGCATTATTTGTCTTATTCATGAGAAGAAAAAGAGAATTAAAGTCTTTATTTTAAAAAATAAGTACTTGAATATCTATGACATTTTGAATCATTAATCAAAACTGGTACGTGTAAATCTCCGTATATATACTTCACGAGAAACTCAGATGTGTGGTTACTCATACATTGTTCTAGTTACTGCAGATGATTGTTACAATTTTATCAAGGAATAAGTTACACATTGTATAACATCATGCTGTTAAGTTAACTTTAACATTATTATTTATTTCATTTCAAATGTTTAGGTAGATCTATAAATAAAGAGTTCACGGTTGAATTGACATGAACTTTAACATATTTTTGTTTCAAATATGGCACATTTATAAAGGTTAATAAAACATGAAATGGATTCACCATCCATTACATAAGAAGTCATCATTTAAAAATATATAAATAAATTGTATGTAAACAAGTACTCTATTCATAATTTAAAAGAAACTGAAATCTAAAAAAGCATCACATAAAATTAACAGTTGTCATGAACACGCCCGTCATTCGGCAGATCCAGGAGCGGACGGCACAACCAGGCGCAGACAAGGTTAGTTGTTTTATATTTGACAGCGGTTTAAGAAATTATCAGTTTCGCTAGTTTGGATTCACTCTTGGAAAAAACTGTCGGCTGATTTTAAAAGCCAAATGAATTTTTCATCTATCCCTTGATTTCCAGATCGGTAGAAGGGATAATCAACATTTTATCGCAATAGAACAATACTATCACTGTTTGTCAACAAACTTTTATTAATGAGGATATAAAATAGTGTGAAGAGGAAACGAATTTCAGTTCTCGATTTTATCTGCTCCTGGTCCCTGCCAATAAATTCCCATTCTAATCCACGGAGCCGCCGATTTCTAAACCCCAGCTCTATTCACTAAGCTCTAGCGAATTTGTTAAAAGCCTGTCTGTGCTAATACTTCATATGTTGCCAGGGGAAGGATTAAATTTTTTCAATAGTGCTAACAGATTTAAGAAGAATATCGGATCTATGTAATTTTTATATAAAAATCAGAACTTCAAGATTTAAACACAAACTTCCGTATTTAAATCGCAATAACATGTTTATTATCCCTCCTACCACTCCAGAAATCAACGAATATGTGCAGAATTCATTTGGCCTTTAAAATCAGTCAAAATATATATTTCCAAGAGTGAAATGAAAATAGCGAAAATGATAATTTCTTACACCGCTGTCAAAAAAAAAACAAAAAACTAACCGTGTCTGTGCCTGGATGTGCCGTCCGCTCCTGCATCTGCCGGTTGACAGGTGTGACATAGGTTATAGTACATTAATTTTAAAATCCATTCTTTTCCTAATGCATTTGTTTTTATGTTATTGCACGGCAACATAAATAATTATCTTATGGGTAATGTAAGAAAATCATGAAGAGGAAGCTATACAATATTAAATGAATATATTACGTGTTCCAGCAGTCATTTATCTAATCACATGATAGATAAACAACTTGAGTTCTGATATCTATTATCTAAAACATCTAGATAAAAAAACACAATGTTTTGGCATTTGTGGCTTTCTTTGCGCGCTGAACTAAATTAGATCAAAAGCTGATAGAACACAAAATAGCTTACAAGTCGAATGCCATTGCTTCCTTTTATGATTTGATGGCATCACCTTTATGGAGACATTAAGATTCTGTCCGTTCTGAGCATGAAAACGTAAACCAACCGGTGGATAATAATAATAATAATAAATTGTAAAAAAATCGAAATATTAATAAGCAGGAATGTATGTATGTGCATGTTATTTCATCAGTTCAAAATTGAACAGCTGCAGCTTCGTCTCGCCTATACAGCTATTGGAAACAGCAAGTCGTGTGTTATCCTTAAATACACAAACACTACATGGAAACGTCATACCCAGCATATATGAGGACACTATCTGTCCTGTGTGAGATATCTGCATTAACGAGTTTGTCTTCTTACTGCAGACAAATTTATAGTCAGAAGGACCGACCGCTATACCACTTGGTTCCTTGATGATCTTCTCGTCATTGACCTCGAGTCTCGTATTTGTGGCTCTATCATATATGTAGATCGTGTGCGCGAATATGTCAGAGAAGACAACCTTATTAAGGTTCCCGATATGGGTACAAGCACTGCTATCAATGGGATAGGAATTTGTGGGAAGGTCTATACCAAGTTCTCTCTCTTTTCCTCTCATGGATACAACACGAACTGGCGGAGGGTCATCGATACATCCTACAAGCATTATGTTACTGTCTATCACACTAATGGACTGGAACTTTTTCCTCACATGGCATTCGCGAACCACACATATATCTTTTATTTTAGAGATTTTAAGAAAAATTATTTTATATCCGTCATCTGTTGTTATTGCCACTTCATCTTCTGACACAACTACCAGATAATGTGGTACCACAGATAACCCGAACGAGTTTAACCTTTCCAGATTCTGATTGAACACCACACACCTCTTATTATAATTGTCCACACTCACCAACCTGCCATCTGGCAAAAAATCAAGGCCAGTTAACAAAGGTTCCTCTACATCACCATCACCTTTCTTCAGGTCAATGGAAGCCAGCACCTGATTCTTCCGTGGACTTACCATAACGCCAGATGAGAGCTTTGGAACTGGAATAAAATTCATAGTGAGCTTCCCCGGCATAGATTGTTTTGCTGAAGGTAGCTTTAACGAATCATCAAAGTCAAATGTTAATACGACGTCTTTTAAGTGAACGGACACTTTCTCTGCTAGTGTTTTAAGTTCAGTTCCTTTATATTTGATGTGATGGACCAAAATCAGTTGCTGAGCGGGACTTCCTTTTTCTGAAACGGCTTGTAATTCAGCAACGGTGGATTTCAAGTCAGCAATACATCGGTCACAGACGGCAGTTTTTTTTATCGAAATCATCAAACGCTTGCTTCTGGAATTCGGCGATGTCCATTGAAATGGTTTGCTTTAAATTATCGAACATTTCATTCACCTTGTCTTGCATTATTTGTATTTTATTAGCGAGTTCGAGGGCATCCTTAATAAATTTGTCTTTCGACGTTTCCAGATGGTGAACAATATTTTTTAATTTTTCTTCAACTTCTATAAAATCTTGTTGAATCTTCGACAAATCAAGATTTGTCAGCTCATTTGTTTTCTCGATTGCGACAGCGATTTGTTAGCTCATTTGTTTTCTCGATTGCGACAACATGGTGGCATTTCCGGTGACTGACGACGGCACATTTTGCACAGGAAGGCATCTTCTCATCTTCACAAAAGAACTCAATCAGTTTCTGACGTTCTTTTACATATATCCAAACTTTTCATATCGTATATTGATCCCATGTCAATAGCCTCATTTACATTAACCAGTTTGGGTTTCGACATAACAGGGGATTTTTGATGTACTTTCTTGCATTCTTTACACTGATATTCTCCACAGTCCACACAGTGAATGGCAGCTACATTTCTGTTATCCTTTTGTAAACACGGCTGACAGAATTTTATTCGAACACGGTCGGGAACTGCGTCGGCCACTTTGTTCGTTGCTGTGTTTTATCAAAATGTACGCGGATTTCTTTGGCTATTTATCGAGTTAAGAATGAGGACGTTAGAAAAGATAACAGTGGCATGAACTTGAGATAAATCGATCGGTTGATAATACCTGTATTTGATAAAATGTTGAATGTTCCCTAAAGGTGGTGTATACTTTTGATGCAGTAAAAAAAAACGTTCTAAGACTCTAAAACTATACAAATTATTCTATTATGCAGTTTGTTTTACACGAAGAGTAATTTTGTTTTCAAGGGAAAACAGTTGGGCAAGCCGATGACCTTTAAACTTTGATTGCCATCCTTTAAAATTTTATCTTTTGATTAAGATAAATGTGGCAAAACCGACACTTTTAATATACCTTATATTTAGTCACTTAAACCATTCTTTTGTATTAAATACCAGTCTTATCAGTCTTTTTTTTCTGCAGCCAAAATTTCAAAGCTCCATATTTGATAAAATGAACCGTACTAATTTGCGTAACATGCAATTGGAATTATATCAAAGACTGTCTTACTTTTTCTTCGCCTTACGGAAAGCTGATACAAAATGGAAAGTTTCCAATGATTTTATTTTAGACACCCTACTGGTTTATTGGCCCACGTTCAAAAGAAGGTTTTAGCGGACGGTAGCCGAGAAATTTGAGAAAAAAAAAACGAAAATAAGGTAGTGTACTCCTAATCGTAATGATTGTTTCAAAGCTGTCGAAAGTAAAACTTAAAATTCATTAGAAGCCATTCATATTTGTCAGCCAGTGAAAGCTGGTAGTATTAACCATTGTTGTAACTTTCTATTGACGGAGAGTATATATACGCAGCAAAACAAAAGTATCCACTTTCCTAACTGATATTTTGTAAAATTTCATAAAGAAAAATTTAAATTATTTCTTTGAACAAATCTGCATTTCTGTAGTCTTTGCGAACAAATAAAATGTTCTTGAAAATCTGTAGTCACAACTTACTTCTTTTTCCATTTGTTATTATAAGATTTCAGAAAAAAAGTAGGTGATTTTGCAAACTGCTCACATTTATTAGAATTAAATCAATTTAAGGTAGTTGTTGTTCTTTGTGTCAACAAATTCACAAAACATTCATTAATAAAACAACTAGTCCTCAGTAAACAACGATAGAAATTCCAAACCTTCCCAGTTACCTCCCTTTTAATTTAATTTCTAGTGTTTTGTATTCCATTATTAATTGTCATTCGATAGGCAGTTGCTCAGGACTTGGTGTGGGAGATATTTGTGTTTGTTTAAATGTCCTTTTCTGTTACAGTTTTACAGGCGTCATATCGTATTACTAAATAAAATACATACTTAAAGCAGATTACATATCGTAGAACTAAACAAAACACATACTTAAAGCAAATTATTTTGTTCAAAGGACACTCAAAATTTTGTACGGAACAATCCTTCATCGACAGTTATTAATATCGCGTGTTTTAAGGTCCAAATACCACGTTCTGTACCGCAATATCCTGTTTTACGCAAGGGATTGGTGCAGGGTACTCAAATTGGGTTAATAAGAGTTATATGTGGATTTAAATATATATTTTTATTAGTTCCTTGTTTAAACCTGTTATACTTTAGGTTGTGTTTGATAACATAAATTCGAGATTAAGTCGTTTTTAATAAACTCTACACTTACATTGTCTTAAACACACACACACAATGCAAACTTTTTGGTGTGGATTTGAGTTTCCCAAAAGCGTCTCGAATGTCCTAATTGAACATTACTTTTTTCATTATACATTCTACCCACACGAGAGGTCTTCCACCTTATATGGTAGTGTCTACAGACCACCTACATTTCTTTGTAGAAAATAAACGTGGGTCAATTTTCCATATTTTCTTATTGAACCGTTTCAAAAAGATCCCACTTAGGAATTACATTTACACGCTTTTATCCCTGTCATCGTGTTCTTGCTGATTTAACTTCAGAAGCTCTGGTCTCGTTAAGATCATTGAGTACCCGCCCCTTCGGCTTTGCGATGCTTTTAGCTTCTTATTTTTTTATATGTTTACAAGTGTGCTTTTGCATGCAAAATTGTTAAGCCGATAAGTGGGTTGGAGTTTTTTCACCAAGACAACTTGTACTTGTTTTGTGATATGAGAACCTGTTGGGGGCAAGTGTGAGGTTGGTGCACCCTAGAACCTGGTTTAAACCCCCAGTGGCAATTTGAATTGCCACTGACAGTTCCAAGGCGGTAACCCCTCCGGTTCTCAATTTTGTTAATTGTTAGTGGTGTCTCTTTTGAAACTGATCATTTTATTTACCATGCTCTCTCCCTCTCCTCTTCTTGACTGTGTGGGGAGGCTGTTTTTTCTGAATGTGGCGATTCCTGGTATGCATATTTCACCTCTTTTTTCTCATTTCTTACCAAATCATTAAGAAGGTTTTTAACAACACACCATTTATTACACAGAGCAAATAACGGCAAATCTTCTGACGCATGTGTCGAAATATTTACCAAGTCCAGCTGTAAATGAGGTGCAATCGGAACAAATGATGTTCATAAAAATATATAAAAAACAGTCTCAAGAAGTTACTACAAGGCAGAAAAAATGAGACAGGGCCTTTAAAAGAAAAACAAGAGTTTAAGACTTTATTTTCAAATATGCATATACATGTATCAATGACAAATTGAATTCGATCATTTATGAACTTTGGCAGAAGCGGCCAAAAGACCCTCGCAAAAACAAATTAAAGATAGAAAAAAGGAACATTCTGGCTTGTTATGCTCATAGGCTTTTCTAGATATAGTAAACATCAACATAATTAATTTGTTTGTTTTAAATATTAAGTATTAATAAAAAAGTTCAGGGTTGGCTTTTATTACGTGTATATACATGCTCATTAAATTTTAAAAATATATACAATCGCGCAAGTGGTCCAGTATAGCACGTTTATAAGAACAAAGTTTTAACGTAACATAAAATGGATTTCCTGAAGTCTTCATTTAAAGGGGGTAAACTAGTCTTCAAGTACATTAATTTAAAATATACTGTAATCTTGAAAAACATATCATCAAATAAAATAAGTTGTCACGATCCAATGCTTTTAAATTGCAGTGTATCATAATGCTTGTGTTCTTATTTCGTCTAAAGAAGATGCAAGCATATCATTAGGAAGAAGCTTTTATAATTACTTGTGCGTTCCAGCAGTCATGTATCTAATCTCATGATGATGTCTAAAAACCAACGAGATTAAAAGAACTAAATATATTGTAACTATATAAATTGGTTTTTCTGTGCACTGAACTCATTTGCAGCAAAGCTGCTAGACAAATAAATAGTTTACTTGACCAGATATATTCTATACTGAGCCAAAAAAAACTGAAAACTTGACACAAATAACATGGAAAGCTCTTATTACATAATTGACGCCAGTGAATCAAAATATCTGGAGGAATTTGATCACGAATATGTTTAAACTTGGAAGTCGTCGGTTCAGTATCTATCGGTTTAAAAAAACAAACAAAGAAAAACAGTACGTGTTTGTGGAAAATTAAGCGTTGAATTTCATTTTTAAAGAAAGAGGAGATAACCTTAACCTATGTGTAAGGATAACAACATTTTCCAGCTATTTCAAATGTCGAGATATATGCAAATACCACAAATTAAATGAATGATAAGATATATAATCACTAAATAAAATATTTGAATTTAAAAACTGCTAAGTTTTTATTTTTGTTTGGTATATTATTTCATAGCTTCCTCTTTTTGATTTGATAGCATCACCTTAACATGGTCATTAAATTATGTTTGAAACGAGCGTTCAAACTTATAAACACAGGTGCATATTTGTTTCGTTAAATTCTCCCGTGCAATACATAATTTCCCGACATCATTTTTATTTCTGGTTACTAAATGTGTTACTATAAATAGTAACAAATTTACGTTACGACCGGAAGCGTTATTCAAGGTCGCAGGGCATTAATTTATGAGAGGCAGGGCCATTATCGATAATGACCCTTCGATTTAATTTTAGGTTTTCAATTGCTATCATCGGTTTAATCATATTTCATCATTGATAATTGTACATACCCGTAAAATATTCCCAATTTAACATCACTTCTTTCCCTTTTTAATTTTTTTCTTTTCCGTTCATTTGTATCCATAATATTCACAAAGCTAGCCTAACAGCCTTGTGTAAAAGAAGCTCGCAGCAGAGGTATAAGAATGAAACTCTCTCAAATCATTGCATTTACAGTCTCATACCACTATTATCACTTCTAGCATTCAAAGTTTAGCAAATCCCTATCCTTTCCAATGACTTAAAACAAAATAAACAAAATGGTACTGAATGAAATAGTAAACATTCGTAAATGACGTCACATATAAACAAATAACGTAGTCACTGACATCATGATGTACTAATTCTAATTGTATCGATGAAAGTGCCCAATCAATTAAAAACTAAAACACTTGTCGATAATGGCACTGCCATATAATAATGTCCCTCGGGCCATTATTCATATGACAGGGCCATTATCGACAAGTCTTCAACTTTTCAACTTTTATTTACATATAAAGGTTCGAGTCCCACATAATGCGGGAAACATCGACATAATACAATTTACAAATATGCAAACATAACATAAACAAAGATATCACGATACAATTTACAAACATAAATCACGTGACAGTTGGAAAACGGCAATTAATTAGTTTTTTAATAAATGATAGGTATGATGGAAGGTATGATGTAATAATACAGATTATATCAATGGGTAACAAAACAATTACATAAAATCTTTCACATGCTTTCAAGAGAGGGAGTAACAGGTTAACAGCGAATGCATTTATAATAGTTCGGAAAAGAACTAGAAGAGTAAGGCATTATAAGCTTATGATAAAATAAAATTATTTTTGAAATATTTCATTACCTTACTACAAAATATACTAAGATTCTTTAGAACTACATAATTTTCTGATTTAATAAGTTCGATAAACTTTAACATACTTGGTCTTCTTAAAATATTTATATTGATATATTTTTTTCTATCGTCATTGAAAATAAGACAAATAAGCATATAGTGATACTCGTCACCTATATCATTACAGATTGGACATTTACGTTCGTTTGAAGGAGTGTTTCTCCATCTCCCTGTTTCTATAGGCAGATGGTGATTTCTAGTAAGAAAAGACATCAGCGATTGGGAAAGATTATTTGGAAGTTTATCAATATAATGACTTCTAACAAAATTACTTTTAACGTATTTATATAGATTGCTACAAGAGTAATTATTTATTTCTGAACGCCATTTTTGAATAAATATATCTGTGTTTTTGAAAGGAGGCCTTAATTAGCCACTTACTGTTTATAAAACTTTGTGTTTCCCATATATCCGGAAAGCCTAAATTACATAAATATTGTTTAATATTATCCAACCATAATAATTTAATTCTGTTTTGGGAATAGAGTGTTTACAAAAACGAGTACAATTTTCCTGATAATTTTGTAGTTTCATCATTTTTGATATTTTCGATTAGCCTCGACCAGAAAGATATCATTCTGTTTTTGGCATGTATTTCTATTGGCGTGACTCCGAGCTCGCCATAAATCATATTTGTTGGAGTCGATTTTTTTAACTTAAAGATATACTTGAAAAGCTTTAATTGTACCTTTTCTTGAATTTCCAGATTTCCATATCCCCAAATTTCGCTTCCATATAAAAGTATTGGTTTGACAGTTTTATCAAAAAGTTCTATTTGTAAATCATAAGGTAATGACAATTTATTGATTTTTTTAAGTAAAGCGAACATTGCTTTATTACCTTGTTCTGCAATATGTTGTTTCGTTTTGTAAAAACTACCACTTTTTGAGAGATAGAGGCCAAGATATTTATAATCTTCAACAATTTCTAACTCAGTGTTCCTATTTTAAAGATTTTGTCGTTTCTAAGACGGCCCTAACTAAATATCATAATTTTGGTCTTATCTGTATTTATTTTTAATTTCCACTGTTCGCAATATACTTTTAAATTGTCTATAGCAATTTGAAGGTCTGTGTCATTGTCACTGAAAATAACGGTATCGTCTGCATATAACAAACTGAATAATTTAATGAAGGTGTGTGAACCATTGATTAAAACATCTCTTGAAACACCATTGACATTTATTTTGACTCAGAAACGTTTCGAGATCATTAAGAAATATTGAAAATAGGAACGGCGAAAGCTTTGCTCCCTGTCTTACTCCGACAAGGCAATCAAAATATGGAGTAGATCCGTCTGAAGTAATTACTCTTGACTTAATGTTACTATATAAACTATGAATTACATTAAAACATTTGCCAGTTATATTTTCTGCCTTAAGTTTTTTCCACAGACCTGTTCTCCAAACAGAATCGAATGCCTGTTTAAAATCAACAAAACAACAATATAACTTTTTCTTATTAGATTGTACGATGTTAATAAGACTTTTCAAGATAAAAATATTGTCAATCGTTGAAAATTTTTTTCGGAAACCAGCTTGCGTTTCGTGTATACGATTCGTACTATCAGCGTATTTATTCAGTCTATTGTTTAAAATACTTGTAAATAGTTTACCGAAACAACTAAGAAGAGATATAGGACGATAGTTTTCAGGTTCTTTCGGATTACCTTTGTTTTTGTATATTGGTTTAATTGACCCAGTTGTCCAACTTAAAGGGACGATACCTTTATCAAATACAGCGTTAAAAAGTTTTAAATAGATCGGCATCATAACGTTTAATGAAGATTTTATGTGCTCGTTTACAATATTATCAGTTCCAGGTGATTTATTATTTTTAAGACATTTAACAGCTGCTAAAATTTCAGATTCAGTAATCGGACAATTTATTTCTTCATTTATTTCTTCGCTGTTAGTTATACGATCGTTTTCTATATTTGTGTTTCCATCTTCGTCGTGACTACTTTCATTAAGACTTTTGAAAAACGTATAGAAATCTTCCAGTGAGGCACATGGTTTAGTTTGTTTAGGTAATAAATTTATAATATTCCAGTATTGTTTTAGGTCATTGGTCTTCAATTTCTTAAGGTTTTCTATGCGCGATAATTTAAAATTAAGATTTGCTTTATTTAGAGCGTTCTTGTATTGCTTACTTATATTTTTAAGTTGGGTTTTGAAAAAAAAATGTGTTTTATATTTGTTGTACATTTTCCTTGTTCTGTGATATTTGTCTCTCAAATTATGACAGTTTTAGTCAAACCATTGTTTATTAATTGTTAACGGATTATTTTTTACCTCTTTTTTTTTGGTTCCAAATGTTTCTAATGCACATTTATTAAAAATGTTGCCAATATCGGTCGTAATATTATCAATATGGTTTTGTGTAATTTCATCGTCATGTATCAGATGATTTAGTTTCGTTTCAATTTCATACAATTTAAGAATATCTTAATTTTGTATAAATAAATCAGCCTTCTTTGGGTCCCATAGTCTTGTCTTGGGTTCCACCTGATCATTGATAGGTTTAGTGGAACTGCTTGCCCATTTATTAACCTATACATACTAAATGGTTTAATGATATTCTATACACATTATTGTAATAATAATAATAATAATAATAATAATAATAATAATAATAATAATAATAATAATAATAATAGTAATAAAATTAATAATAATAATAATAATAATAATAATAATAATAATAATAATAATAATAATAATAATAATAACTGACATTTGAGCAGTAGTATAAATTTCGGGAAGTCTCTTTAAGTGGTTTTTACAGTATATCATTTTAAAACGGTTAAATCTGTCTGCAATTAAAAGTTTAACATGTCAAGTAAACCGTCAGACAATTCACAGAGCAAGATAAACAAGTAGCCGGGCGGGAGAGATGGAAGGGAGTGTGTGTTGGGGGAAAGAGCGGGAGAACAATACCTCCAATTATTTAGTTCTTGATGTTCTTATTTGACTTGATGTTTCAGGATGCTTTGACAACCTAAACTAAGTTTGAATCTTTTTAAATAACAGTACATTGACATTAATTAAGACCCAATTAAAATTCTAAAACAAGCTGTCTCATCACTGAGAAAACCCCACTTAAATTTAACTTTTAAAGTCACATTTGTTAATGACAGTTTTTACACCTTTTTCACTTAAAACGCGAATAAATATTACAAAATAAAAAATGAAGTTAAAAAAAAAGTTTTAGAAAATTACACGCCTCTTTTTTGACATCTCAAAGGAATATAATATGAACCGACTCGTTTTTGTTAATAATCTTTTAACGTGAATGAGTTTTACAACCTTTCTCTTTGTGTTTCAGAAGCAGGTTGCCTTAGCTTCTCGTCGGGCTGTTTTTGATCAGTGCCCAAGGTTTTAAAACTGAGCATGAAAAGAAGTCTCAAATCTCAAGCGTCTGATTGGCTGAAATAGCGACCAGTCGCCATTTCAGCCAATCAGATCTTTGAGATTTGAGACTGTTTTCTAATATCATTTTTATAACCTTGGGCACTGATCAAAAACACTTATACCAGATGTGCGTCTCTAGACTTATTTTTTTTATCAAGAAAGGGACTTAAAATAAGGTTAATATGAATATAAAACAAATTCCTAGTAAGAATAAGGTGCGAGAGCTACGTAAAATGTTGGCCGGAATCTTGTCATGCCGTCTGTAATGAAAGCCAATGGCTGTCCTCAGAATCAAACCGTGCATTCAGCGACTACATGTACATGTTACATCCTACTTCAGTGCGAGATCGGAGTTTGGTTGCAATTAAACGCCGACATGAATATTGCGCCCGTCATCTACATTGTCGCCATATCCACGTCAGATGTAGGTCATGATTTTCTGCGGTATCATAAAGTTTTGCTGGAATAAAATTTCGCGCAGAATGCAAAAAATACAGTTTCGAGATGACTTAAATTCGCGAAGTTGCATTACTCTCTAAAGATAAGATGTTCGATAGTTTGATTTTGCATGGTTTCGTTGGTTCGATTTCGCTTACTTTCCTCAGTGCGAAATACGCGAAAATTAAACTCATGCGAAATATAATGATACCAAAGTATAACCAAATTCTGACGAAGATCTTTCTTCGTATTAATGTTATTTAATATGTAATTAAGGTGAGCGAACAATGCAATTCCTTGATAAAAGCTCAGTATGGTCAAAGACATTACGAACTGGTTCCAAGATCTGGTAAGATGTATTTCATAATATTATCGGACGACGTCAGAATCATCTCTTAATTGTTCATCAAAAATAGACTAAGTTATCATAACCTAAATCAATCGTTATCCAATAAAATAAACAGAGAGCAGATAAAAGAAGGATTTCAATCTTTTTGAGTCTGAATTTTTTTATGACAACAAATTTAATTACAAGTCAATTGTTCGTCTACATGTACTCAAGATTTAATTAACATAATCTTAAAATAGATTACACATACACATACGCCTTAATGTAATTTTTTGGATGTATGTTATGCTTTTGAAGAAAGGTTTAACCGTTGTACGTAATAATAAACGACAACTCATTAACGCAGAAAACATTCTGTACGAGCAAATGGCATATTGTTTTCCCACTGACCACCCCAAGGCGGTGAAACTGGTTCTTTTTATCGTGGTTTGCGTTGTGCTATTTCGCATTGATCTTCTTATAAACACATTTTGTATCTACTTTCAGCTGTTTGGGAAGGCTCTGTTTTCTGGGTGTGGCTTCCCCTGATATGCATATGTCACCACTTTCCTCGTAGTGTAGAACTTTAGACTACTAAACGAAGTCGATATATCGTGAATAAAGATGAATATATACGAGTGGGCATAATACATTTAAAACATGCTATTTTTAAATGTATCATTTCGTCTAAACACACTTGTACCGAAACAAACAACTCTGTTGTGCTGACAATTCGAGTTTTTTTTAGCAACGACAGATTCGTAGGTATGAAAAAAACACGCTTAACATAATACATTAGCTTTTTCTTCCATACAGGTAAAACATCAGCTTTGCTATAAAATAATATTTCTAAAAAAACTTACACATATCTAAATATTACATTCATTTCCAATAAATATAAGTGAAAACAGTTCACCCTCTTCTGAGCAAGTCACAGTTTTATCAGTAAACTCACGAATTCTAAGTATTCAGAATACAACGAATTGTTAAAGGATAAGATCGAAGAATATTGTTTGATGGCTACTAGCCGTCCAGGAACAAAACTCCTTTTTTATTGATTTTTTGAGGGGTGGTGATGGGTATTACTTTCCTTTTAAAAGAACGAAGGAAACCTGTGTTCGTAACATGCGCGAAACATATTAAGTGTTTCTTAGATTAACCCTCCCAATATTAGAAAAACGATGTTCCTGCTTAAACAAATACAAATCCAATTTTATCAAATACAAAATATCGTCAGCGTTCTTACGGGATTAACTCCTTCATATTTAAATAAAACTTATACTGCAATAAGGTGGCGATATGTTCGCTTGTCTGTTACAGCTCAATATATTAATTAAAGAAATTTAAATTGATGTAGCTCGAACAGCAATCTCGGTAGAATTGACCACCTGTGTTTGGACTTGCCAAAACACCTTATTTTCAAGTGCAATACAGCGCCACTTATCAAACTAACTAACTAGTTTTTTCAAGTTTTTTTGAGACAACCATTTTCCGCTATAAGATATGATGCGAAGAACCGCATTTATATATGAGTGATGACTTTTCAAAGTAACTTTTTAGACATATACATATGTATTTTGTACAAATTTTAAAATTATTATTAGAGCTTAACAAATAAACTTATAATATCGGGATTAAAAAAATCGCAACTGGTTTATTATCAAAATCCTAATGATTAATGCATTCGTTTCTGTCAGATACTTTACAAAAAAACCGCCGAACTTTTAACAGCCGATATTGCCGAACTTAATCGTTGCGCCGTAACGTTACAGATATAAGGTTATATTTCTAACTACATTTATAACATTTTTTATTATAGTGCACGAATTATTGATATCAAATAAATTTCAAGCCACTCGTGTTCACTAACTGCAATATCATTTTAATTTCGCTTTAAAATACATTTGCGCAGAGACCACTAACGAAATTTTCGCGCGGACATGAATGAATGTAGTATATAAAAAGACAGACGATAAGAACACCAATGTCTACACTTGTCTTTGAAAATAAAAATAAGCTTGAAGTGTTGAAATTTACCTTTTGTGCTGCACAGCAATTTATTTGTAGCATTGCGCAATTTCCTTTAAAAAAGTGGAAAAGCCTATTATTATTATTAATATTATTGTTATTATTATTAATATAAATGAGCCGTGTCGTTAGATTTTCGACCTACTGGTCAAAATTTTACATTTTCAGGTTTTTATTGTTTCAGATAGTTTAATCTATTCTGATTATTTTGGTATGAAAATCAGGTCTGTATTCAATCTAGAAATGTATTATTATTTTTAAATACATGTATATGTTGTTGAAATCAATATTTTTCCACATGACGTCATCGACGTCAAAACGTTCGCGGAAAGTGAAAATTGTTTGAGGTGCTCCCGCGAATTAATTGTTATATTTAAAGGTCACGGTGTAGAAAACCTTTAAAACACTAGTGTTTGCAGCTAACTATCTATCCTTTATAATGATAAAATAGGGTATACAATACGTGCATAAAAGGTACATTTGTAAGTTTCAAATTGTATTCTTTTTACCGATTGTGTAAGGTTTTAGCTTCAACGATGACGTCGATATGCAAATAATATATCAGAAATACAAATATTTATTAAAATCTTTATTAATAATTTAATATGACTCTTTAAAATACATTTGTCAACAGAACCTTTTTCTATACTGTGAGTACTGCTTCATTTGCAATATTTTCGTTATACAACGTAACTGCACAAGTTGTTCGTTGACGTGAATTGGTAAAGTTATGAAAAGTATAAAATGTAATTTTTTATCCCTATAAAATTTGTTCGTCCTAAACAGATCCAAGTACACTATTTAATGAGTCATAATAATATTGTTTTACGTGTATGTTATTATAAATGTACACAATTACGCATATCACCATTTCCAGCCAATTAACACTGAAATCAGTTTTACAGAACGTAACGCATACATGTATACGTTTCACAGAAAATTTAACACTTTCAATAAAATGCAAGCGTAGTGTTCTACTGTGGCTGTAGATGTCTAATCGTGAAACCTCTGGTCGGATGCTTCTATTGGTATTGGTGTTTCTCAACAAACAAGCCACCAGGCGGCAGAACCTCTGGTACTTTCGCGACCTCCCGTCGGTGTTTCGCGTATTCGCACGGTGTTTTCGCGTTTTCGTCGTCTCGCCCTTAGGACAGCGAGGCCACGGAGATGCGAGATTGCGAACGAACGAAACGCGAAGTAGATATTAATTTTGCACCCTATCATGGTACTTCCACGATATTGCATCGTTTTTGTTATTTTTATCGTATTCGAGGCTTCGATGTCTTTAGGGCGAGACTACGAAAACGGGAAAACACGATGCAAGAAAGCGAAACAACGATGCGAGGCCGAGAAAGTACGATGCGAGGGAGCAATATTTATATTGTGTCCTCACTTCCTACTTTGGCGATTTCGCATCGTGTTTTCGCTTTCTAGCATCTGTCTAAGCGTACTCGCATCGTGTTTTCGCGTTTGCGTGATCTCGCCAACGAGGTCGGCCTCTTGGAAGGACGAAACAACGAGGGTCCCAACGGAACACCGTAGTAAAACATCTCTACTGCGGATACGTAACAGAATCTTTCATTGTTGCGGATCTTTCCACTATTGACGCCATGTCCGCATTACAGTCAGCATCAAAACGTATGTAAAAAAGTAAAATAGACATGTCACGCTTGCTGTTTTCATAAACTTAGTGTTATTAGAGTTTAACAGCTGGACAAACATAATTGAAAATATGTTACTAAGTAAATGTAAAATATGAAACGTTCAAAGAACTGTCGCGAGGTCATTAAATAATGCAGCCTCAAATTACACAAAACAAGTAAAAATATGCATATCAGTTGGTGTCCTCTTCTCGCGGCAAGACTAAAAACTGAAATAACAATGAACTCTATCGGCCTTTTAAAATTCTTGTTGAAAGTATTTGATGCTGAACAATATATTTGAAATTTTGACAAACAGTCCAACGGACAACAAAAAAAAAGATTTCTTTGTCGCCGAATGCTTCGTAAGTAAAATATACAACGGTTTCTTCATCTGTTTCTGTTGTGCTAGTAAACTTTTTCGAAATCTACCACATAATTATATTACATGCAACAACTTGATTTTCAAACTCATCTGACATAATGTTACCTCCATCAGCATTTCTTTGACAAGTACCCTTGTTTATTCCTAAATGTTTATTAGACATAATATTTTTATTTGTCACCTCGTAAAATGAAATTCACAAGGATATACAGATACTGATTTTCAATTAAAAATGTATTAAAGACAGATGCAGACATAATCGGACTTTGAAATGCATCAAAATAATTAACGCATACAGGCGTTCACTACAGTGAGCACCAAGTGTAACTCGCTAACCTCCCTTGAAACAATGACGTAATAGTTGTAGACTACTAGTATTGCTTTGACAGTACATTCTAAGTGGCATAAAGAAGAGGGCGTATACAGAAATACTTTTTGATTTTGCGGTGAAAAAAAAGAAACAAACAAGAAGAATATGACATGTATGAAAATTAAATTGCAGCAGACTTGTTTATGTTTATTTACCGCAACTTGTTAATTTTCTTGTTATGAGTAACAAATGCGTAATGAGCTGAAACTGTAGATCCTTAAAAACTCTTCTACTACATTTGCTTGAAGCATTTTTATTTAATAAATTAAAATAAAAAGTTCGTTGTTTTTGTTTTTGTTTTAGCAACCGCATGTTTAGTTAATCGCGGCCGTTTTTATGAACAGGCGAGCGTCAACAATTAAAGCTAAGCTAATTATTGTACTTATTGTATGACGTCAAACCTTGTCGATACTTTGACGTCGATTATTTACATGACGTCATTTTGACCAGAAGGTCGAAAATCTCACGACACGGCTCAAATATTATTATCATTATTATTATTATTATTGTTATTGTTGTTGTTGTTGTTGTTGCTGTTGTTTTTATGAGGAAGAAAAAGAAGAAGCAGGTGATGATGATGATGAACCTAAAAAATTGAAATATTACATAAGCATGAAATTAAAATTAACTCTTTGTTCATTTTCCGCTGGAATTGTTTTCCACATGTAGTGTTAACTGTGTTTACATGATATATATGTGCACGTCATTCCACTACTTCAATGTTGAACAGCTGGAGCTTCTTCTCTCCCATAGAACTGTTGGAGACAGCAAGTCGTGTGTTATTCTTGGATACACAAACAATACGTGGTAACACCATGTCCAGCACATGTGAGGACAATATCTGCCCTGTATGAGATATTTGCACTATAGTTTGTCTTTTTACTGCAGACAAATATACTGTCAGAAGGACCGACCGCTACACCACTCGGTTCCTTGATGATCTTCTCGTCCTTGACCTCGACTCTCGTATTAGTGGCTTCAACATATATATAGACTGTGTGCGCGAATCTGTCCGAGAAGACAACCTTATTACGGTTCCGAATGTAAGTACAAGCTCCGCTGTCAAGAGGATATGTCTTTGTAGGAAATTGTATACCGAGCTCTTTCTCTTCTCCTCTATAGGATACAACACGAACTGACCGAGGATCATCGATACATCCTACAAGCATATTGCTATTTTCTATCACACTGATGGACTGGAACTGATTCTTAACATTGCATTCGCGAACCACTCTTATTTCGTTTAGTTTAGAGATGTTAAGAAAAATGAGTTTATATCCGCTTGGTGTTGTTACTGCCACTTCATCTTCCGAAACAACTACCAGTCCTAGTGGATTCGTGGATAATGCGAATGAACTCAATCTTTCCAGATTCTGATTGAACACCACACACCTCGCATTATAGCTGTCCAGAGTCACTAACCTGCCATCCGACAGAAAATCAAGACAAGCTAACAAAGGATCCTTCACATTACCCTCGGCTTTCTTCAGGCCAATTGAAGCAAGCAGCTTCAGATTTACTTTCTGTTCCATCTGTGAACACTCCATAACACCAGAAAAGAGTTCTGGAGCTTGATCAGGAGCAAGAATAAAGTTTATTGTGAGCTTCCCCAGCATAGTATGTTAAGCTGGAGGTAGCTTCAAAGAATCATCGAAGTCAAATTGCAGCACGAAGTCTTTCAACTCGCCGGACACCTTCTGTGTTTTTGTTTTAAGTTCTGTTCCTTTATCTTTGAAGTGATTGGTCATAATGAGTTGCTGGGCGGGAATTCCTTGTTCTGAAACGGCCTGTATCTCAGCAACGGTTTGTTTCAAATCATAAATACAACTGTCACAGATGGCAGTTTTTGTATCAAAGTCATCAACGCCTGCTTTTGGAATGCAGCAATATCCTTGGAAATGGTTTGCTTTAAATTCTCGAACATTTGATTCACCTTGACTTGCATTGCTTGTATTTTATCAGTTATTCCGAGAGCTTCCTAATGAATTTATCTTTTGATCTTTCTAAAGAATGCGCTATTCTTTTAAATATTTCTTCAATTTCAAGAAACTCTAGCTGAATGTTCAACAAATCTAGATTTTTCAGCTCTATTGTTTTCTCAATCTCGACAACATTGAGGCATTTCCGGTGACTTACGATGGTACATTTGCTACAGCAAGGCATTTTTTCGTCTTCACAGAAGAACTTCATCAACTTCTGATGTTCTTTGCATTGATCCAAATCTTTCATATCGTACTTTGATCTAACGTCGCTAGCCTTATCTGCGGTCACCAGTTTATGTTTGTCATAACAGGGAAGAGTTAAAGTATTTTCGCGAATTCATTACACTGATATTCTCCGCAGTCCTTACAGTACATGTCAGCCACATTTCTGGTATCCTTTCGTAAACATGGCTTGAATAATTTTATTCCAACACGGCCGAGAATTACGTCGGCCATTATGTTCGTTGCTGTGTTTAATCAAAACTTTTAGCGGATTTGTTTGGCTATCTATCTAGTTTAAGAATGAGGACGTTTGAAAAGATAACAGTTTTATTAAGGATATAAATCAATCGATTGATAATACCTGTATTGGTTAAAAGCTTCTCTCTGGTTACAGCTTTTTAAGCTAAAAGCAGTAAATAACTTTCTGAGACTCATCAAACCATAAAAATTATTCTATTATGCAGTTTGCATAATACACGAAGTGTAAATTTCAAAAATCTTTCCACGAAGAGTAAATTTTGTTCTCAAGGGATAACAGTTGGACAAGCCAATGATCTTTAAAACCTTATTGCCGTCCAAAATTTTATCTTTTGATTAAAATAAGTATTGCAAAACCGACAGTTTAAATACATTATTTTAGCCATTTGAACTATTCGTTTGTATAAAAAACACGAAACAAAATGGAAGAGAAACCAGCGGGGTTGGAGTAAAGATTGTTCATGTACTACACGTTTGTACGTTTCATGGTAAAATTTTGTTGGAAACCAAAACATTATTGACTTGACAAAGGGAAACTAAGAACGATCTATGGAAATCACAACACTTTGACAAGTCTAAATGATAGAAGTCTTTATTCTCAAAATATGCCTTTACATGTGTCTATGGCGATTTGATTAATATGATTATAAACCCTTGTCAAAATTGGTACTTCTCCTTTTATAATCTTTATTATGACTCAATGGCAGAAGCTGCCCCCACATCCCAGCAAAAAATCAAATAAAAGATAACAATTAGGAACGTTTATACACTTTTCTAGTTATCAGCAAAAGCATGCTAAATTTTGATCACGGACTTAGTTAAACAATATATAACAACACCCTCGTACGTCTACAACATAATTATTTTCTTAATTTCAAATGTAATTATTTAGTAATAAAATATCATGAATATGTACATACTTTATAACGCATATGTTTCTGCTATAGCACATCTATAAATCATTGGACACTGAAACGGATTATCTGTTAAATAAAAATTCTTCTTTTGAAAATACGAAATGGGATGTATCTCTGGCTTTGAGCGTTTTGTTTTACAGAACTATGTTTTATAAAGTTTCATTGAATGTTTTAGAACATACAAAATCGGGTTTGATAAATAATCACGTTCACAATCTAAACATTAATCTGAAACCAAAAAAAATGCACCAGATGAAATGTAGTACATGTACTACATAGTTGTATTTCAAAGAAAAGTAATGACAGCGCAGTTTCAGATTATGGCATTCTTGAAATAAAAAGAAGATTTTCTCTAAAAAATTGCATATATCAATGGCGTTTGGAGAAAGATCATATCTGCTCCCTGATCAAAATCTAAACTACTTTGTTTATGATCTTCATTATCGGTCAATGGCAGGAGCAGTCCCAACAACCCAGCTAGCAAATAAAAAGAAGAAAATCAGAAAAATAGAACTTTCTATTGTGTGATAACTTATTCAATGTGTTCGAGTTACTGCAGGAGAATTTTACATATTTATCAAGGATTAAGTTACACAACGCACTGTCGTATCATTAATTTTTGCGGGAACGAATTTTCGCGAAAAAGCCACAAAATATATTTTTGCGCGGGCATAAATTCGCTCTATTGTTTTATTTTATTGAATCATTTTATTATATGGTTGAATTTCGCAGAGACTAAAGTTTGCGCAATTACTCTATTTCGAAATACGCGAAATTCAAACACGCGCGAAAAAAACAGAAACCACTGTATTACAACATGCTGATAAGTCGACATCATTTTAATTTATTAATTTTAAACGTTCAAAATTTTTATACAGACGAATTTCCGGATCTGTGAATTTTATGACAATAAATAAAATATTATTGATGTGTACAAACTATTACACGCTTATGTTTCAACTATAGCACATCTATAAGGACAAAGGAAACATGAAATGGATTCACGATAGATTAAAATAAGTCTTCTTATTTAAAAATGAAAAATTGGATAAAGCTAGTCTTAAACTAATTAAGTAAACAATCCTAAAATCTTGAATAGATAGCATGAAATAAAAATAGCTGTTATCACCCAGACAACTCTTATAAATCGCTGTGTATCATAACGATGATGTCATGGCAACATAAATGTTTGTCTCTGTGTTGATGCAAGCAAATCATAAAAAAGATAAACATTATTTATTAATAATCACAAACGCGTGTTTTCAACAGTCAATAATATAAATGAATTCTAAATTTATTTAAACTGTATAGAACTTTGTTTATGCATTTAGTTATTTCCCCTAGATCATTTTTATTTCAGCTAGTTAATGGCTATCTGATATTCCATGCACATGATTGTTGTAATAATAATAATAGTTGTAGTAGTAATAGTAATGGTAGTAATAGTAGTAGTAGTAGATGTTGTTGTTGTTGTTGTTGTGGTAATAATAATAATAATAATAATAATAATAATTATCGAAAAAGCGCACGAGCAAGAGAATTACAACTTGTTCACAATCCGTTGATACTGTCATCGAATGTTATCTGTGTAAACATAATATATTACATTTGATTATGTGCATGTCATTCCGCTAGACTAGTTCAATGTTGTACAACTGCAGCTGACTCTTCCCGGTAGCACAGTTGGAGACAGCAAGTCGTGTGTTATCCTTGGATACACAAACACTAACTGGAAACACCATGTCCAGCACATGTGAAGACAATATCTGTCCTGTATGAGATATCTGGACTATAGAGTTAGTTTTCTCACTGCAGACAAAGATACAGTCAAAAGGACCGACTACCAAACCACGTGGTTGCTTGATGATCTTCTCGTCCTTGACCTCGGCTCTCGTGTTGTTGGCTTTATCATAAATGTAGACTGTGTGTGCGAATCTGTCCGAGATGACAATCTTATTGCGGTTCCTAATGTAGACACAAGCAATGCTGTCAAGAGGATAGTTCTTTGTCGGAAAGTGTATATAGAGTTTTCTCTCTTCTCCTCTCATGGATACAATACGAACTGGCTGAGTACCATCGAAACATCCTACTAGCAAACTGTCATTGTCTATCACACTGATGGACTGGAACTCTTTCTTCACCTCGAACTTGCGAACTACATGTATTTCATTTAGTTTAGAAATTTTAAGGAAAACAAGTTTAAAAGCGCCTCCTGTTGTTATCGCCACTTCATCTTTTGACACAACTACTACTCCGAGGGGGTTCTTTGATAACGCAAATGAGTTTAATCTTTCCAGATTCTGATTGAACACCACACACCTCTTATTTTTGTTGTCTACTGTCACTAACCTGTCATCAGGAAGAAAATCAAGACCAATTATCAAAGGTTCATCCGCATTACCCCTAAAAGGAAAGTTTCCCTTTTTTGATCAATGGAAGCCAGTAGCTTAAGATTGACTTTCTGTTCCTTCTGTAGACTCACCATAACAAAAGAAGAGAATTCCATAGCTAGTTCAGGTGCTGGGATAAATTTCGTCTTCAGCTTACCCGGCATAAAATGTTCAGCTGGAGGTAACTCCAAAAAATCATCGAAGTCAAATTCCAATACGGCGGTTTTTAACTCAACAGAGATTTTCTCTGCTTGTGTTTTAAATTCAGTTCCCTTGTCTTTGAAGTGACTGGTCATAATAAGTTGCTGTGCGGGACTTCCTTGATATGAAACGGCTTGTATCTCAGCAAAGGTTTGTTGCAAGTCATCAATACAACTATCACAGACGGCAGTTTTTGTATCAAAGTCACCAAACGCTTGGTTTTGGAATCAGGCAATGTCCTTTGAAATGGTCCGCTTTAAATTCTCGAATATTTTATTTACCTTGTCTTGCATTGTTTGGATTTTGTCAGTTATTTCGAGTGCATCCTTAATTAGGTGATCTTTTGACCTTTGTAAATGTTTAACAATTTTTATAAATTGTTTTTCAATTTCTAGATAATCTTGCTGAATGTTCAACAAATTTAGATTTTTCAGCTCCTTTGTTTTCTCGATCTCGACAACATGTTGGCATTTCCGGTGATTGACGACGGCACATTTCCCACAGCAAGGCATCTTCTCATCTTCACAAAAGAACTCTATCAACGTTTGATGTTCTTTACATTGATCCAAACCTTTCATATCGTACTTTGATCCCACATCGCTAGCCGTATTTTCATCTACTAGTTTATGTTTCGACATAACAGGGAAGTTTTGATGTATTTTCTCACATTCTTGACACTGATATTCTCCACAGTCCTCACAGTAAATGGCAGCCACATTTCTGGTATCCTTTCGTAAACATGGCTGACAGAATTTTATTTCAACACGGCCGGGAAATGCGTCAGCCATTTTGTTCGTTGCTATGTTTAATAAAAATGTTTGCCCAATTGTTTGGATAAAATTTATCTAGTTTAATATTGAGAAAAGATAACAGTGTTATTAAGAAGATAAATCAATCAATTGAGAAGACCCATATTGATTGAAATATTGAATGTTTCCTTTGGTTACATTTTTCTAAGCTTTATGCAGTTATAACGTTCTGAGACTCACCAAAACATACAAATTATCCTATTATGCAGTTTGATTTACACGAGTAATGTTTGTTCTCAAGGGTTAACAATAGGGCAAGTCGATGATCTTTAAAATCATATTGCCGTCCGAAATTTTATCTATTTGTTAAACTAACTATTGCAAAACCGACTGTTAAAATACATATAATACCCGAAACGAAATGGAAGAGAAACCAGCAGGGTTGGGGTAAAGGTTGTTCATGTACTACATATTTGTACATTTAATGGTAAAAAGGTGTGGATATTTCTAAATTAATTTCTATCAAAAAACGCTGACTGGTAGTTCAGTAATTTGTATTATTCGCGAAACAGAAAATATTTTGTCAGTCACTTATTTCTTAATAAAACTGATATACCGTGAATTATCGTGAGTTATATATATTAGTATGAATGAACTAAAAGATTTTAAGCATATCATGTTGAGACGTATTGTAATTCTTCTGTTTGAGGACTGAAACTTGCTTTTATTATTGACTGATATCGTATGCTGTAGCAACAGGATAATTTTCAACGAAACTGTTTAATGTTTATCTGGTCCAAATTAAAAAAAAACAATAACAAATAAACGTCTTAAAACAGAAAGGTATTATTATTTTATCATCGAGTTTTAGCTCACCTGTCACATAGTGACAAGGTGAGCTTTTGCGATCGCAATTTGTCCGGGGTCCGTCCATAAACTTTTAATTTAAACGACATCTTCTCATATACCGCTAAGCCATTTTCATCCAAACTTCCCAGGAAAATTGTTCAAAGAATTGAATTCCATGCAGAACTCTTGTTGCCATGGCAACGGAAGGAAAAACTTTAAAAATCTTCTTCTTTAAAACCACAAGGCCTAGAGCTTTAATATTTGATATACATCATAAGCTAGTGGTCTTCTACCAAAACTGTTCAACCTATCCCCTGGGGTCAAAAATGGCCCCGCCCTTCGGGGCACTTGTTTTACGTAGTCTTATATCGGGAAAACATTAAACAACCTTCTTCTCTAAAACCACAAGGCCTAGAACCTTGGTATTTGGTATGTGTCATCATGTAGTGGTCCTCTACAAAAGTTGTTCAAATTATTCTCATGGGTTCGAAAATGGCTCCGCCCCGGGGTTCACAAGTTTTATTACATAGTGTTATAAGGTAAATCTTTAAAACTCTTCTCTGAAATCGTAAGGCCTAGAGCTTAGATATTTTGTATAGAGCATCATCTAGTGGTCCTCTACTAAAATTGTTCAATGTATCCCACCTGGGATCAAAAATAGATCCGCTCTAGGGGTCACTTGTTTTACATAGACTTAAATAGGGAAAATTTAAAAAATCTTGTTCTCTAAAACCACAAGGCTTAGAACCTTGGTATTGGTATGTGTCATCATGTAGTGATCCTCTACAAAACTTGTTTTCAAATTATTCTCCTGGGGTCAATACTGGCCCTGCCCCGGAGGTCACTAGTTTTATAACATATTGTTATATAGTAAATTTTAGCAGCATTATTTTTGGATTTGATTTTACCAAATTTGCACACAACTCTTGCAACCATTGAGCAGTTGTTGACAGGTGAGCGACCAAGGGTCCTATGGACCCTCTTGTTTATTATTGTGCATGTTTTTAAAAAGAAGATAATTACTTCACCATCAACAGTACTCAGTCCTTTGGGATGTATCAAAAGTGTACTGTTTTATTGTCACAGAGTTAATAGGTGCTGTGTTGCACTCAACCTTGGGCTACGTGGCGTGAGCTGATTATGAACAGGCTCAAAGGAACCGAGCCTGCAATGTTTTCATTTCTTGTCGCTTTCAAAGTTCCTTTTTTGACTATTTTAACTATTAATATTATAGTGCAAAAAAATCGTTAACTTTCAAACCACTCGCGTTTATTAACTTTGACCCCAAACAACAAACATAAGCGCAAGGACCTCAAACGAAAATTTCGAGCGGTCATAATTAAGTCCACTTATTTCTATATAAAATGTATTATATTCTTAATTTGACTGTGCTTTTAATTTCGTGCTTTGCCAAACGCTTTGAAATTCGCGAAAATTCAATGCGGTGAATTATAATGACACCGCAGTATTCATGTAGAGTAAATTCTTTCAGATAAAAACAAAAACAATAGTGATTATTGGAAAATTCGAACCCAAACTCATGATCGTCAGATTTCATAGCAGAGCGAACAGTCTGGATCACTCGAACATTTAGGTCGATAAGTAGAATTGTTCTTTTAAAGGACATATCGACAATGCAATTGTATCATTTTAGGCTGTCATCATTCAATAGAATGTTCATCTTGAAACATTAAACTGTTTGCGGAAGGAGCGATCTCGCCAGGAACAATAAAATTCTAGCTGCGGCTTCGTCTAGTCCCCTTTTTTGTTAAACGAAAAGGAAACTTGAAGTGCGACGAGTCGCTGACAATCTCAAGCGAAATAATATACCGGGTATTCTAACATGAAATGAAAACATTCCAACCGAGCTTGTTTTGAGCTAAATGGCAGGAAAATGTTTTCCGCCAAATGGAACATTTCTATTGCTCATGATCATGTTCTTCAACTTATTATTTGAAGCTTTTTTCATCGAAATTTCAGGTAATTTGTCGCTAAAATAACATCTTGTTATTTATATTATTAATTATTAGTTTAAAATTTTCATTTCAAGTTTTATGATTAATGGGCTCAAGACCAAAACTTGAGACTGAATAGCAGTCGCAAATCTCTCTTAACATCTGATTGGTTGATATTGAGACCAGTCTTCAGACTGATCAATAAAAAATCCAAAGGTCTGGTCTCCAATACTACTTTCAAGATCTTAAGGATGCTTTCCTGTTTTAGTGCGCATGTGCTAACTAACGTAAATAGACGAATTGTCGTTAAAATTCTAGAGCGGTATTTTTAATTTATTAAGTAGCTATAATCAAGGAAATAACAGATATTTATCAGTGAGTCCATGGGTTAAGAAAATATTTTGCGACAGTCACTTGTTTCAAAACGTTTCTACTTCCGTTCGTTCTCCAATTTGAAATTGAAAGCTAGTTTTTGTCCGTTTGGCGTAGTTAGCTCATTGCATGGTCTTAATCTTATTTTCTGGTCTAATTACAAATGGATGTAGAAAACTTAGCCGATTCACATACTAATACAGTGAAACCTCGCTATTAAGGTCTGATTGAGAGAACCTGAGATATTTTATGTGATGGATCCAGCATATATCAAATCAAAGCTTACAGGTTGTTGCTAAAGTATATACACTTTTAACTGATTTTTTTTCTTAAAAGTACACAAATTGCCGACCTATATGAGTATAATGTTCATTTTGGACATTACACTCTAAGATATACTTACTTCTTTCCAGAGTATTGAGAAAGCGTTTAAGAGCATATCCTTTTAATGGATGTTTGGCACATAGTAGATCATGCCAAGTTTCAAGATATTTTACCCAGTCCTACTGTTAATGAGCTGAACAAATGTTGTTGTATTTTTACCTCACAATCAAAAACAGTCTTAATAAATAACATCACGGCAGCAAAATTTACGATTAAGGCATTTTTGTCATGTATGCTTAAAACACGTTTTATTTTAAAAAGGGATCTTTCACAAAAGTTCCAATTGGTCGCCAATTTTATAGTACATTTACATGCTGAAAACCCTGTGAAATCGCTAAGTTTTTTACGTTAAAGACATAACACAGAATTTTCTTCTATATTTTTATTGATATAACATCAAGTAGGTAGTATTAAGAACACTTATCGAGACAAATCCGTAAAATATTCTCTCGTCTCTAAGTAGGTTCTTAGGAAGCAAATATTTCTAAAACTGAATTCATTCTTTATTAATAACACCAGAACATTATTGACAACTACATGTACGGAATCTAATAATGTTCTTACAAAACCAAATTTAAGAACGTTTTAGGAAACCAAACATTTTAACAAGACTCAGCATGTAGAATCTAAACGTTTTTACAAAACCAAATCTATGTACGTTCTTAGGAAACCAAACAATTTTGACAATACGCATTATGGAATCTAAGAAAGTTCTAAGGAACCCGAATTTAAGAACGTTCTTAGGAAACTAAACAAATTTTGACGACTAAACGTATGGAATCTAAGAACGATCTTACGAAACCGAATCGAAGAACGTTCTTACAAAACAGAATCTAAGAACATTCTAAGGAACTTAAAGACATTTTGACCAGACTTTAACATAATATTATGGATTGTAAGAAAGTTCTTAGAAAACCGAATCTAAGAACGTTCTTTGGAAACCAAACATTTTGACAAGACTAAATAATGGATTCTCAGAATCTAAAAAGTTCTTATGAAACCGATTTCAAGAACGTTCATTGGAAACATTTCGGCAAAACTTAAAAGTATGAAATCTAACGTTCTTACAAAACGAATCTATGACCGTTGTTAGGAAACCAAATCTAGGACAGTTCTTACGAAACCAAATCTCAGAACGTTCTTAGAAAACCAAACATTTTAACAAGACTTGACGTATGGAATCTAAGAACGTTCTTACGAAACCAAATCTAAGAACGTTGTAAGGAAAGCAGAGACATTTTGACACGATTAAACATATGGAATTTAAGGATTTCTTACGAAATCAAATCTAAAAACGTTCTAAGGAAATCAAAAACCAAATTACATGTCTAACCGCATGAAATCTAAAATCGTTCTTAGGTAAACATATCACTTTGAAAATATTAAAAACATGGAATATTAGAACGAAGAAACAAAAAAACATTATAATCTTTACAAAAGGAACAAAAAAAACCGTTCTTATAATATCACAAAAAGTATGATATCTAAGAACTTTCCTAAGAAACGAATAACATTATTGACAAGTCTACACAACAATAATCTAAGAACGTTCTCGGGAAATCTTATGTGTCTTATCACAATTTAAGAAGATTTAATATGCGTCGGTAAAATAATATTTTGCTATAAAGAATTAAATATTTTTATTTTTAGCTTGATAATACATGTATAAGGGCTCAAGACCACAAAAAGAAGAATCGATACCAGTCTTTAATTACAAAGCTGATCGACAGGAATTGAGACCAGTCTCCGCATGATCATTAAAAATTCAGAATTTGCACGTATCTGTTAATATACATAGGGTAACGACCTAATTCTCCGTAGACCGCGGCGCTACACGTGCTTTGCTTGACGCCTAAAAGCGTTTTGCAAAATTTAAGTTGAATCCGTTCTAATTCTTTTGATTTTGTAAATCCCCAGACTGGACATGCATAATTTAGTATAGAACCAACAAATGCGTCAAACAGCTGTAGCGCAATTTTAGGTGGCACGTCGTATTGATTAACATTTTTGGTTAACACGTGCATGGCTTTTAGAGCTTTGCCAACTACATATTGACTATTTAAGATAAAAGTTCCTGTGTAATTAAATACGACACCTAAATAATTGAAGTTATCAACTACCTCGAGGCGTTCGTTGTTTTAGTACCAAGTTTCATTTTGTCTAATTGGGCCTTCTGTGTTTACTTCTAAACCCCACTTTTGACAATAATCATATAGGTGGTCTAAACTTGTTTGCAAATCTTCTACTGAATTTCCTAATATGACCATATCATCTGCAAACAAGAGTATCATAATACATAAATCATAGAGCGAAATTCCACAATTAATATTTTTCTGCAAATACAGTTCTAAATCTTCTAAAAAGAGGGCAAATAATACTGGCGAATTGTTTTGTCCTTGTCTTAAACCAATTGAAATATCGAAAAAATCAGATAATGCGTTACAATGTTTGACACATGATTTAACTACCGAATACATTGCTCGAAAAATTCGAAGTATTTTGCCGTCTAATCCCATCTTAAAAAGCTAATACCATAAGGCATTTCTGTAAACGGAATCGAATGCTTTTTTAGGTCAATAAATGCACACGGCAATCTTAACTTCGAAATCAAGGCAGTTTCAATTAAATTATGAAGAGCGAACATTGCATCCTTTGTGCTTGCCCCTTTCCGAAAACCGAATTGTGCATCAGATAACAAGTTATTTTCATCAAACCAGTTTTCTACCCTTTTAGTGAGAATGCGTGTAAATATTTTTCCTACGTTACTTACTAAGGTAATACCCCAGTAATTATTAGGGTCATTTATGTCGCCTTTTTTATGTATAGGCACTATAAAACCGTAAGACCACGACAAAGGGAAATAACCGCCGTCGAGTACAACGTTAAACATATCAGTCAGGTGACCAACTAAAATATCAATCGTTTCAATAAAGAACTCGTTTAGTAGGTTATCTATCGGACATGATGATTTATTATGTTTGATACCTTTCACCGCCGACCTAACTTCATCATGAGTTATTGCAACATTGAGTGATTCGAATATAGGGTCGTCGATATTAAAATCCGACTCGTTGACGAAATTTTCTATTTCTTCGATTTTAGTCGATCTTATATCATTAAGTAAACTGGCAAAATATTCCTTAAATCTATCAACATACCTCCATTTATTTAAAGTTCTGGATGTTCTAATTTAACTCGATGTTTAAAGACGCTATGCCAGCCGAAACTAAGTTTGGATATATTTTTTTTATAAAAATACAGACATTTATTTAAACCAAAGTAAAAGTCTAAAACAAGTTGTCTCATCACTGAGAAAACCCCCCACTTTAATTTAACGTTTAAAGTCATATTTGTTAATGATAGTTTTTTAAACTTCGATTAAATATTACAAAATACAAAATGACGTAGTTTAAAAATAAGGTTATCGAAAATTAAACGCCTTTTTGACATCTCAAAGGTATACAATATGAACCGGCTCGTTTTGTTAACAAAACACGCTTATTAGTGACGCAATAAAAATGTTTAGTAATCTTTGAACGTCATATGAGTTTTACAATCTTTATCTATGTTTTCCAGAAGCAGGGTGGTTAAGCTTCTCGCCGGACTGTTTTAACTCAGTGCCCAAGGTTATTATAAAACTGAGCATGAAAACAAATCTCAAATCGCCAGTCGCCATTTCAGCCAATCAGATCCTTGAGATTCGAGACTGGTTTTCAATCTCAATTTTATAACCTTGGGACCAGATGTGCGTCCCTAGACTTATTTTTGATTAAGAAAGGGAGTATAAGTTAGGTTAATATGAATATTAAACAAATTCCTAGGAAGAATAAGGTGTGAAAACTATGTCAAATGTGGGTCGGAATTTTGGCTGTTCTCAAAATCAAACCGTACATTCAGCGACTACATGTACATGTTACATCCTATATACATCCTATAGATGTAGGTCATGATCTTTTGTAGTATCATAAAGTTTCTCTGGAAGAAAATGTCGCGCAGAATGCAAAAATTACATTTTCGCGAGAACATAAATTCGCGAAGTTTCATTACTCTCTAAAGATAAGATGTTCGATGGTTTGATTTGCATGGTTTCATGGGTTCGATTTCGCTCACTTTCCTCAGTCCGAAATACGCGAAAATGAAACTTATGCGAAATATAATGATACCAAAGTATAACCAAATTCTGACGAAGATCTTTCTACTTTCTATGTTATTTAATATGTAATTAAGGTGACAGAACAAGGCAATTCCTTGATAAAAGCTCAGTATGTTCAAAGACCTGACAATACGAACTGGTTCCAAGATCTGGTACGATGTATTTCATAATATTATCGGACGACGTCTGAATCATCTCTTAATTGTTCATCAAAAATAGACAAAGTTATCATAACCTAAATCAATCGTTATCCAATAAAATAAACAGAGAGCAGATAAAAGAAGGATTTCAATCTGTTTGTGTCTGATTGTTCGTCTACATGTATTCAAGATTTAATCAACATAATCTTAAAATAGATTACACATACACATAAGCCTTAATGTAATTTTTTGAATGTATGTTATGCCTTTGAAGAAAGGTTTAACCGTTGTACGAAATAATAAACGACGTCATTAACGCAGAAAACATCCGTTACAAGCAAATGGCATATTGGTTTCGCACTGACCACCCCAAGGCGGTAAAACTGGTTCTTTTTATCGTAATTTGCGGTGTGCTATTTTGAATTGATCTTCCTACACATGCTTTATTTTTCTATCTACTTTTGGCTGTTTGGGAAGACTCTGTTTTCTGGGCGTGGCTTCCCCTGATATGCTTATTTCACTACTTTCCTCGTGGTGTAGAACTTTAGACTACTAAACAAAGTCTATATATCGTGAATAAAGATGAATATATACGAGTGGGCATAATACATTTTAAACATGCTATTTTTAAATGTATCATTTCGTCTCAACACACCCATACCGAAACAAACAACTGTGTTGTTCTGACGATTCTAGTTGTTTTTAGCAACAACTGATTCGTGGGGTGAAAAACAAACACGCATAACAAAATACATGAGCTTTTTCTTCGATATATGTAAAACATCTCCTTTGCAATAAAAATAACGTTTCTTAACAAAACATACAATTATCTAAATATTACATACAATTCCAATAAATATAAGTTAAAATATATTCATCCTCAACTGAGCAAGTCACAGTTTTATCAGTAAACTCACGAATTCTAAGTATTCAGAATGCCAGGAACAAAACTCTTTTTATTGATTTTTGTTTTTGTTGTTGTTGGGGTTTTTCCCTCCCAAAATTAGAAAACAATGTTCCTGTTTAAAGAAATACAAATCCAATTTTATCAAATACAACATATCGTCACCTTAGTCTACCAACGGTGTAACTCCTTCATATTTTAATAAAACTTATATCGTTACTGCACTAAGGTGGCGCTATGTCTGCTTGTCTGTTACAGCTTAATATATTAAATAAAGAAAATTCTATAACGAAAATTATATTTGATGTAGCTCGAACAGCAATCTCGGTATATATAGAATCGACCACTTCTTTGTACCCGTCAAAACACGTCATTTTCATATGCGAAGAACTTCGGTCCTTCAAATGTAAGGTAATGTGCAGCACATTATCGTGCTTTTCAATGTAACCGTTAAAAATATACTATCTGGTACAAATTTTAAAATTATAATGTTAACAAATAAATTTTTAATATCGGATTTTTTTTTTGATTTCGCAATTGGTTTTTTAAATTAAAATTCCAGTGATTAATGCATTCGTTTATGTCATAATCTTTACAATAACACCTAATTTTTAAAAACCGATATTCCCGAACTTTATCGTTGCGTCGTAACGTTACAGAAATAAGGTTATATCTCTATATGGCACGCCAATGCTGTCTTATGCATAAGAAAAATAAATTGTGTTGCAAAAACAGTTCATCGCGATGGAAATTTGGCATATCGTGATGTCTGTTTAATAGATCGTGTTGCAACCATAACATATCGTGATGTGTACTTCATATGTCGTGATGTAAGTTGTATATTTCGTGATGCAAACTTCATACGTCGTGATGTGAGTAAATAATATCGTGTTGCAAATATGGTATATCGTGATGTGAACTTAATGTGTCGTGATGTAAGTTGTATATGTCGTGATGCGAACATTCAATGTTGTGATGTGAGTTCAATACATCGTGTTGCAAATATGGTATATTGTGATGTGAACTTCATACGTCGTGATGGAAGTTGTATATGACGTGATGGTAGTTTCATAAATCGTAATGCGAAAATTAAATGCCGTGATGTGAGTTTAATATATCGTGATGTCAGTTTTATATGTTGTGATGTGAGTGTGATAAATCGTGTTGCAATCATTGTATATTGTTATGTGAATTTTATGTGTCGTGATGGCATTTTTATATATCGTGACACGAGTTTAATACATCGTTTTGCAACCATTGTATATCGTGATGCCAGTTTTATATGTTGTATTGTGAATTTATAAATCGTGGTTTAACCATTGTATTTCGTGATACGAGATTCTAGTTCGTGGTGTGCATATTGCTTGCCGTTATGCAAAGCTAGTAGATCTATATCGTGATGCGAATACTTTATGTCGTTAGGAGGATAAATCAATGGGGTGTTTACAGGTGCTTTCACCGGCTAAAATGGCGGAGCGTCCTGCAGACGACGAAATTGGCAAAATTTTGTCAAAAATTCAACTGCAAACTTTAATGTCTAGATTTCGGGACCAAAAATTAACGACTATTTCAATCTGTAAAACGCTAACGGATAGCCAACTCGTTGACCTTGGTCTGTTAACCATCGGGGACAGAATTCGATTCAGATCGGCGCTGCAAGCTGAGCCTGAGGGTCAACATGGTCATGGGCGAATTATGAGTTCCATCGAAGTTTCCGGTGCGTTATTATTATTATTTCAAGACTTTTCTTTTACGTTCTTTTCCATTTGTTTTGCATGTTAGCATGTTTTATACAGTGTTGGCAGAGTTGGTTTACAAGAGCTGTGTGCCAGTGTTTCGGCGACCAAGTGTTCGAGTTCAGCACCGGCCCACTTTTCCTGCTGAATAAAATTGTAATAGTGTGTTGTTTTTATTTACGTTTAGATCAAGCCATCTTTCATATAACATAAAACAGTTAATTATTGTTTTACAGAGATAATAAATGCACACAAAAGCGTATTTCAGTATCGGATCCAGGGGGTGTGGGGTGGGGGGAAGGGCAAGGGGTAGCTGAAATAATTCGCGTTCAGATAAATTCCTGAATTTCGAAGAGTCCATCAGATGTAAAAACTCTTCGCGGGCATATATATGGACTAGGCAAGGGGCCCCTGTTCAGGGTTTGCACATGCATTGAAAAGTTCCCTTACAATAGATCTATTCGTACTTTTTCTGTTGTGTGTGTTTTTTGTAAGGTAAATAACAACAATAAAACTATTTTTTTGGGTGTTTCAAATATTTGAGCAGTGTTGGGAAGTTTTTGCGACATCATCTGGTGCGACTGTCATAAATTGGGGTCATATGTGTCATCCAATCCGATTGATGTGTCATCATTTGCACATGGAATTCCCCCCTATGTGAAAGATGTAAACAAAACAGATACTGGTTTTTTTTTAAGGTAAATATTAAAAAATCAAACTCGCCTTGATGAGAACAAACGCTGCATAAAGCTTCTATTGTTGTTAGGGTAACGAAATAATACGTGACTCCGCGGATAATGTTATTTACAACGCAAGTGACCATTTTGTCGGATACTACTAGCAGTTGGAAACTTGCTTCCAATTTCCAGTAATTAATTTGTGACAGATTTGTGACTGCTACCTGATGATTATATTGTTGACCCAATTTTAAACTGTAGAAAAAATGTGATAAACAAGTAAATGAATATGGTAAATTATTGTTGGATTTTCGGAAGATGACAGGGCTTAGAATTCTAAATGGCAGTGTTTGTGAAGATGCTGATATTGGAAATTTTACATTTGTTAATTTACAGGGTTCTATTACTATTGATTTTGTTTTGTGTAAACCTTGTTTGTTTCCACTTGTGAGTAGTTTCATGATCTTAGAACCAAATATTTTATCAGATCACTGTGTTTTCTCATTTTCATTAAACCAAACAAACCGTTCAGTCAGTGTTTTCCCTTGAATATTTTTCTAGGGGGTCACAGTGTCCCTCTAGGTGTAGGATTTGGGGGTCATAAGTAAATGTTTGGGGTCACATTATATAATAACACTACTAAATAATAGTCTTACACCTTAAAAACAAAACTGAATTGTTTATTTATGTTCAAAACTATTAAAACTTAACAAACATTCATTATACATTTTAGATTTTAATGTGTTTAAACCATTTTTCACAATTTGCCCCACTTGTAGATATATCTCTTTTTACCATATGTTATGTTTGTTTGTTTGTTTGTTTCGGGTTTAACGCCTGGTTTCAACAGCTTTCTAGGTTATATCCCGGCTGTCAGTCCTCCTAACCGGTGTTCCTGGGTTTCCAACCAGTACTAACCAATTTCTCCGCAAGCGACTGACTGCTTCCTCACTTGAATCAGAGGTGAGGGACAAATGACTCTCAGACGCAATGTCCGAGTTCAATTGTTACGGAGAAATTTTTTCCCGCCTCGGCTGGGGATCGAACTCACGATCCCTGGATTGACAGTCCGATGCTCTACCAACTGAGCTAGCCGGGCGGGGCCATATGTTATGTAGTAATAATTGACCTTGTAGTGTTTCTAATAATTTTACCATAGACAGTTTGGTTTCTAAAGCCAAACATATATTGCTTAAAATCATTATGCAACATATGACTTCACTATGTTTTAAAATATTAATGAAAATAAAACAATCCAAACGTTTGAAAATTAGCATGTTTACGGACCGGTTTTAGCCGCATTCTAAACATAGCGATCAATACTATTGCGACGCTATATAGAAATATTATACCTGAAACAGCGTTTATCTACGCAGAATTGCTGGTTCCCTGTCATCTTATTGCAGTGCATGTTTCAGACAAGTTTCATTATTGTATATTGAGGCCTTACTGAATTATGTGCCCTTGAACTTAAGACGTATAGTGCACATAGGCAAACTTGTACTTGAAAGTGTGTGGAGGGAACTACTTTCACATTTACTCTTTTCCAAAAAGGCAGTTTGTTTGATCTTCGTCAAATTTTTATTAAAGAGAATACTAGGTAAGTGTTGAATAAAGCTCTAGTTTTATCCTGCGAGTCTGAGAAAATTCATAATCACGAGGCTTGCAGATTGATTTTGGATTTTCAAGCCGAGCAGGATAAACTGGAGCTTCATTTAACACTAATCTTAGTATTCTATTTATCATATCATTTTTTGTTAAGAACTTATTCTTTTTAGATTAGAAATATAATATGTTTTTATTAGTTTTATGCTCATATAATTCATTGGTTTTTCATTTGCTTGCTGTTTCGTTTTTCTGTTGTTAAGGGCGCTGTTTTCAAACAACATACATGTAAAAAATTGAGAAACTTATTTTTAAACACAAAAAGGATACTTAGGTTGAATCTGATAATCCAAAAATTTTTTTTATTTTTTATCAGTTTTGCTGAACTTTTATACACCCGTTTGAAAAACGGGCGTATCATGTGATCACTGTCGATGTCCGTCTGTCTGTCTGTCTGTCCATCCGGCGTTGTGCGGACTATAACTCTGTCCTTTGTTAAGAGAATTTAAAATAACTTGGCACAAATGTTAACCATCATTGGACGATGTGAAGCGCAACAACCATATGGCTAGGTTTAAGGTCAATGTCAAACTAAGGTCAAATGCGAAAAAGATTGTGCGGACCATAACTCTGTCGTTTCTTCATTGAATTTAAAATAATTAGACACAAATGTTAACCATCATCAGACTGTGTGTCAGCAACAACCATGGTATATAGCATCATCTAGAGGTCCTCTACCAAAGTTGTTCAAATTATGCCCCTGGGGTCAAAATTGACCCCGCCCCGGGGGTCACATTTTTACATTGAATTATATCAGGAAAACTTCAAACAACATCTTCTCTTTAACCGTTCATAGAAATTTGACCAAACTTCACAGGAATGATCCCTGGGTGGTCCCCAATCAAAGTTGTTCAAACCGTTCCAGTTGGTTGTATAAGTAGGTCACGGGGTCAATAAATAGGTTTTAAAATGAAACTTTCAAAAATCTTCTTGTCTGAAACTACAAGGGCCAGTGCTTTCATATTTAATATATAACATAATCAAAAGGTCCTCTACCTAAGTCGTTCAAATTATGCCCATGGGGTTCTCTATTATTGGCTCCACAGTGTGACCTTTGACCTTTTCCTCAGGTGAGCGACCCAGGGCCCTCTGGACCCTCTTGTTTCATTTTTATCATAGTTAAATCTTTTCCAGCCTTAATCTCTCAAACAGCTTTTGCCATTTTTTATGAAACTTTATGAGAGTTACCCGTATACAACCAAGTTGTGCATATAATAGGAATTTTAATCTTTAACCATTTTTTGACTAAGTTGCGGCCCTTTTCATATTTTTCATAGTTAAAACTTGTTTGGCAATCATCTCCCAAACTGCTTGCCTGTTTTTGATGAAACTTTATTAGTATGAAAACTAGTTGTCCATATTAATTGTACTTTTCATTTGACCTTGTTTTTAATAGAGTTACTGCCCTTGACATATTTTTTTTGTTAAATCCTGTCTGGCTCTTATCCAAAATACTGCTCTACCTCCAAAACCACTTTATTATCAAGAACCATTTTGCATATTGCTTTTACTTAATCCTTCCACTCTCTTGCAAACTAGTCTTAATTTTTCCTTTTAACACTTAACATCCCCATGTCTGCCATTGTTTAATGCAATGTTCTGTTATGGTTCATGCTGGCGAGCTCTTTATCAAATGTTGTTTTCAATATTTTGGGTAAAATAACCTAATTGTTTCTTGCAACTTTGCTGACAGTATTAGTTATACAATTCTTGCGCATTTTAAAGTTCTGAGTTGTGTGTTAAAATGAAAATGTCAGTTCTTTATAATTATCATTAGTATGACTGCATGTAAGGCTTTTTATCACGGTGGTGATGAGTTTTTAGCTCGACTATTTGAAAGTAGCGGGTGTATTATTAATCATGACAGTTATAGTTCTAGTTCAAACAGTTTTACCTTTCTTTGTTCATTTTTTCGAAATAAATTACTTAAAATGTTGTTTAACTTGTAGTTTTTCTTGTTCGGGCGAATAAAGTTTTATCTGTTGCGAACTTTTGGCTCGCTTTCACTCCAGGCCTGCCACAGTTTTTAACTAATTCAACTTGGTCAGAATCATCAGCTTAACAAAATCTAGGTAAATTTCCAATGTGGGTCAAGTGGAACAAAAACTTGGTCACCAGGTAAAATCTTGTTAACAATCTAGAGGCTACAGTTTAGAACAAATTTCATTGAAATTTGGAAAGAATATTCCAAATAAACTTTTTTACTTAAACATCTTCTCCTCTGAAACCACTCATTGTATTTTGACCAAACTTCACAGGAATGATCCCTGGGAGGTCCCCTACCAAAGTTGTTCTAATGGTTTTGATTGGTTGCATAAGTAGGTCACGAGGTCAAAAAGTAGGTTTTCAAAATGCAATTTTCAAACATCTTCTTGTCTAAATCTACAAGGCCCAGAGCTTTCATATTTGGTATATAGCATCATCTAGAGGTCCTCTACCAAAGTTGTTCAAATAATGCCCCTGGGGTCAAAATTGACCCCGCCCCGGGGGTCACAATTTTACATCGAATTATATAAGGAAAAGTTCAAACGACATCTTATCTTGAACCGCTATTAGTAATTTGACCAAACTCAACAAGAATGGTCCCTAGGTGGTCCTCTACCAAAATGGTTCAAATGGTTCTGATTGGTTGCATATGTAGGTCACAGGGTCAAGAAATAGAATTTCAAAACTCAATTTTTGAAAATCTTCTTGTCTGAAACTACAAGGCCTAGAGCTTTCATATTTGGTATATAGCATCATCTAGAGGTCCTCTACCAAAGTTGTTCAAATGATGCCCCTGGGGTCAAAATTGACCCCGCCCCGGGGGTCACAATTTTACATTGAATTATATAAGGAAAAGTTCAAATGACATCTTCTCTTGAACCGCTAATGGTAATTTGACCAAACTCAGCAGGAATGATCCCTGGGTGGTCCTCTACCAAAATTGTTCAAACGGTTCTGATTGGTTGCATATGTAGGTCACGGGGTCAAAAAATAGGTTTTCAAAATGCAATTTTCAAAAATCTTTTTGTCTGAAACTACAAGGCCCAGAGCTTTCATATTTGGTATATAGCATCATCTATAGGTCCTCTACCAAAATTGTTCAAATGATGCCCCTGGGGTCAAAATTGACCCCGTCCCGGGGGTCACAATTTTACATTGAATTATAAAAAGAAAACTTCAAATGACTTCTTATCTTGAACCGCTTTTTGTAATTTGACCAAACTCAACAAGAATGATCCCTGGGTAGTCCTCTACCAAAATTGTTCAAATGCTTCTGATTGGTTGCATAAGTAGGTCACGGGGTCAAAAAATAGGTTTTTAAAATGCTACTTTCAAAAATTTTCTTGTCTTAAACTACAAGGCCCAGAGCTTTCATATTTGGTATATAATAACATAATCTAGAAGTTCTCTACCAATATTTGGTTATAATAATATAATGGCTTCACCTTGACCCTTGACCTTTTCCTCAGGTGAGCGACCTAGGGCCCTTGGGCCCTCTTGTTGGTCTTCTTTTTTACTACGTATAATATATGGAATTTCGTATACTTACGTAAATAGCATACAGGTAATGAATATGGACCAAGATAAGCGGTTAAGGACCCACGGGGTCCTCTTGATATGAAAAGCACCATCTGCCATAGCAATGAAACAACTTTTATTGATTTCATAAATTGTAATAATACATGAAATGATATAAAAAGTATGCACAGTGTTTTGCTTTCACTTTTCCTGTTGATAAATGTTTAACTGGAAGCATGTTAGTTTGAAAGAGATAACTACAGGCGAATATGTCTCTGAATTATGTCAACAGCCCGCAGGTAAATGTCTATTCCAAAATTACTTGAAGACCAGTTTTTAGGACAGTTTACTCCCAGCTCCTGATTACACTCATTTCCCAAATGTAAATCAAGTGGGTCTATAGATGGTCTAGAGTCGTCGAATTCAGCACCATGCAACTCGTTGCTGGACTCATTCAAATTCATCGATGGGTCTTCCACTGGGCAATTAATTGCCCCTGCTGTGAATAATCGTAGGGGAGATGTTCGAACTGTTCGAATTCTGTGTGTTGCCCATGCCGTCTTCCATATGTCAAGTTTTTCATTGATCTTTTCTAAAAATACATAACTCAACGCAGCGAGGTGAACTTCATTCCCAGGATCTAGAATGTTTTCGTCTTCCATATAATGGAAAAGATCGTAATAGTAGCAAATAACACCGTCATATACGTCTCGCCACAAGCGTTCAATCCTTTGATTATGCGTGCTTTTTCCAGCTACTACACTGTTTTCGCCTCGTGTGTCAATCATGTGCTCAGCAACGCGAATGTTTTCCAATCCCTTGTCAGTACGTACTCGTAGTGGTGTTCCATACTTTTCTGTGGCTTCCAGAAAACATCTCAAAATTGTATCAGCTCTGTTGTTGTTTTCACATCTTAAAAACACAATAAATCGACTAAACCCATCGACTCCACCACAAATAATAAGACGCCATCGGATTAATTTATGATTGGTGTCTAAATGCCAGATATGGTTTGGGGCTTGAACATGGTATACTCTTCTATGCAACCTGCGATGTGATCTGTTCTTTATTCCAGTTTGATCAAAAGCGTGCAATGCGTCTCTCAGCTGCGATCTGGTTATCTGCAAATATTTACATTTAGAATTATTAGAACATACTTATTTAGAACATACAGGTCACAATTTGACTTGCGAGCGTTTGAATACGACTCAGTTCGACGCGTTCTCACGCAACCTGGACAATTGCTGTCGCCGACGTATATGTTAACAGTGTGAAACGGTTTTTGCAAACATCACAAACATTTATTTTTATTTTATTGAGTTAACATATATGGTAAAAATAAAACACCAAAACATGGTTATTTGGCATATCTAAAACATTTTATTTGATAGCTTAATCGACCAAGGGTAGTAAAAACCCAGTGTCGCCAAAACAAATGTGGCTCACATAAAACATTGTAAAGAACTATTTCTTGCAAAAAATAACACTTTAAAATAAGAATTAGTTTAGTTTTACGGCATTGTATCATATTACTATCCTTAGACTATGCTAATCATTTTGCTCGTTCAAATATCAATTGCACAGCAACTTGAAGATTACGATTTTGAAATTTGATTTTTTTTTTCGTATTTTGTTTCTTGATTAAACACGATTTTCACGTACTTGTTTTAGTCCAATCAGCTATTTTAGGGACTTTTTAGAAACAACAAAAAATTTTGTGTATGAAAATGTCGCAATGTAAAAAAATATTATTTAACATACAACTTTTCATATCAAATTTTGTTGATATGTAATCAAAAATAAAAGCATAAAAACAGTGTCCATATATAGGAAAGACATTAGCATCAACAAAGAACTCTTGAAGTGTTGCTGGTCAAACTTTAAGACTAGTAGGAGAACAGATAACTTTAACTAAAAATAATGTTTTTGAGTGGATTTGCTTCCATAAAAAATTTGATTTTTGTTTAGGCCAATTGTCCAGGTTACGTGAGAATGCGTCAGAAGACAATATTTAAGCTACGTTCGAATCTGGATATTGAAGTGTAAAAACTATAGTTAAGCCTAGAAACTTTAGAAAATTGTTGTTTATACCAAGCTTGTTTAAGTCATGTTGGACCAAGAACTATGTCAACACGTTAAGTCGTAGGAATATGTTTTTGAATTTTAAGCCGCAGTCACACCGACTTAAAATGGAAAACGGATTCGGGATTCAGTGGCAAATTTCAGAGGGATTCGGGATTCATTAGGGAGGGGGTTATGACCCCATTCAAAGACTATCAAGGACCTGTGAGAACCATGTACCTTAATTCCTCGTTGATGGAGAATTCGGTGTATCATTGCTTCGCCAAGTCGAGGGAATTCCGTCGTCAGCTCACTCACTTCCAACTGCAGAGTCTCTTCGTCAATGTATGTAAACGAATGCTTTCGAAGACCAAACTGGTTCATTCTCCGGTAGACAGTCTTTTCGGAGATATGCAGTAACGTAGCTATTTCACGGATTTTGAATCCAGAATCAATTAGACGCTCAAGCGTTTCCTTTGAAATGTCACATTTCTGTTGTGGGATAAAACTTCCTCCATGTTTTAAGCATTCTACTCTAAGTCTCATCATGTCTCTGTTGTCTTTTATTCCCAAATGTCTCATTTCCTGCATCGAAAGTTTGCAAACGATGTCAGGAGTTATTTTTTCTTTTTCAAACATAGAAAAACACGAAATTAGTCCAAGTGAATTTAAGATATCCTCCATTTTAGTACTTTTCACAAAGTTGATCAAAATCAAAATGAAATCACGTGTTTACCCCCGATAGATTTTCCGCATAACGACATAAAAAGTTCGCATCACGATATACGATATTTGCAACACGATGTATTAAACTCACATCACGACGTATGAAGTTGGCATCACGATATACCATATATCGTTCGCATCACGACATATACAACTAACATCACGACACATGAAGTTCACATCACGATATACCATATTTGCAACACGGTGTATTAAACTCACATCACGACGTATGAAGTTCGCATCACGATATACCATATATCGTTCGCATCACGACATATACAACTAACATCACGACACATGAAGTTCACATCACGATATACCATATTTGCAACACGATGTATTGAACTCACATCACACCATTAAATGTTCGCATCACGACATATACAACTTACATCACGACACATGAAGTTCACATCACGATATACCATATTTGCAACACGATATTATTAACTCACATCACGACGTATGAAGTTTGCATCACGAAATATACAACTTACATCACGACATATGAAGTTCACATCACGATATGTTATGGTTGCATCACGATCTATTAAACAGACATCACGATATGCCAAATTTCCATCGCGATGAACTGTTTTTGCAACACGATTTAAATGGACGCAACACAATTTATTTTTCTTATGCATAAGACAGCATTGGCGTGCCATATCTCTAACTACATTAATTACATTTTGTATAATAGTTCACGAAATATTGATCTCAAATTAATTTAAAGCCACTCGTGTTCACTGATTGTGATATCATTTTACTTTCGCTTTGACATACATTCGCGCAGAGACCACTAACGAAATTTCGGGGCGGACATGAATTAGTGTAGTATATAAAATAATAAGGGCGATTTGAACACCAGCCTACATCAGTCTTTGAAAATAAGCTTGAAGTGCTGGAATTTAACTATCTTTCTGCACATCAATTTATTTGTAGCACTTTGTACGTTCCTTGTAAAATTGTAAAAAATAAAAAAGTCCGCAGTGGAAAAACCTAATCTGGAATTAAGTAATAACAAAAATAATAATAATAATAATAATAATAAAAAAATAATAATAATTGATGATGATAATGATGATGAATGTAATAAATTGAAATATTTCATAACCTTTCCACGACCATAACGTATTAAAACGTGACAAAATTTTGACTTCCCTAAACCCGACCCTGTTTTACGGGAAGACGCCCAAAACGTATTTTAACATATAAAAATCGCTTTTTAAAACCCGACCCTGTTTTTTTTCGTCGGAAACCCGTCGATTTATTTTTCATTTTAAAAAAGTCCTTACTTTGGTGGCTATTCATACGAACACGGAATCATCGATCAGTATTTTAACACTATTAATCCTTTGAATGCATCGCATATTTTCTCTCAAATATTATTTAGTAAGAAATTGAATACATGTGACTTAGATAATCTGATAAGAAAATTAGTAATTTTAAAAAGTTCAATTTTAAAAAAAAAGAATCTAATTACATTTGATGCTGTTTCTTCATCTTTCATTGTCAAAATAAAGAAGTGGCTCCAAAACAGTTATACAGTTTAAATAATACCTATATCTACCTAGTAATAACTTAAAAATGGCATTTTTTGCAATTGCATAGAAATTAATGACTGTTCATTAGATTAATTAATTTACGGAATTTTACGTTACAGTCTTCTTGCGATAAACCGAATTTTTCACCCATTACGTAAAAGAGCGTTGAAATTCGGGATTTTAACGCACTGTTCTTGATATGAAATTTTCCACCTTTTTTACAGAAGAAAGACCGTAACGTTAGATAACGTGTTTTACAGTTATTTATCGGGTTTCTTACTATGTTGAAAATTCCGAATTTCATTAAAAGGTAGAATACCGGTAACGGACAAAAGCGTATATGCTTTATTCAAACATACACTTATCAACGGGCATTAAACCATTAAAAAATTTACGCAGATTTACGTTATGGGTTTTAAAATCGTGAGAAAGCATACGTTTAAATGCGTTTCGGGCGTCCTCCAGGAAAACAGGGACGGGTTTTGGGAAGTCAAAATTTTGTCACGTTTAAATACGTTACGGAGGTCCGTCCGGTAAACAGGGTCGGGCGCGGAAAGGATAAGAAGGAAATTAAAATTAACCCTTGGTTCATAGACCGCTGGAATTGTCATCCACATGTATTGTTTACTGTGTTGACATAATAAATTTGTGCACGTCATTCCACTACTTCGATGTTAAACAGCTACAGCTTCATGTTCCCGGTACAAGTGTTGGAGACAGCAAGTCGTGTGTTATCCTTGGATACACTAACACAACATGGATAGTGCATGCCCAGCACTTGTGTTGACAATATCTGTCCTGTGTGAGATATCTGCACTATAGAGTTTGTGTTTTTATTGCAGACAAATATACAATCAGCCGGACCAACCGCTAAACCAGTTGGTTCCTTAATGATCTTTTTGTTCTTGACCTCCACTCTCGTATAAGTGGCTCTATCATGTATGTAGACTGTTTGCGCGAATCTGTCTGAGACGACAACCTTATTACGTTTCTTAATGTAAGTACAAACACTGCTTTCTATGGGATATGATGTTGGTGGAAAAATTATACCGAGCTCTCCCTCTTCTCCTTTCATGGATACAACACGAACTGGCTGAGGATCATCGATACATCCTACAGGCATACTGTTATTGTCTATCACACTGATAGAGTGGAACTCTGTATTAACATTGCAGTTGCGAATCACGCTTATTTCACAGAGTCTAGAGATTTTAAGAAATATAAGTATATAATGTTGTCCTGTTGTGATTGCCACTTCATCTTCAGACAAAACTACCAGTCCGTATGGAAATGTGGATAACGTGAACGAGTTTAACCTTTCCAGATTCTGATTGAACACCAGCCATTTAAAATTGTCCAGAGTCACTAACCTGCCATCTGGCAGAAAATCAAGACCAGATATCAAAGATTCTTTCATACGACCCTTACCTTTCTTGAGTTCAATGGAAGCCATCAGCTTTATATTGACCTTTTGTTCCTTCTGTAGACTCGGAATAACATCGGACGAAAGCTCTTGAGCTGTTATAAATTTCATTGTAAGCTTTCCTGGCATATCTTTTTGAGCTGGAGGTAGCTTAAAAAAATCTTCAAAGTCAAATGTTAATACGACGTCTTTTAACTCCGAGGACAACTTCTCTGATTGTGTTTTAAGTTCAGCCCTTTTATCTTTGATGTGATTTGCCATAATTAATTGCTGAGCGTGACTTCCTTGTTCTGAAACGTCTTGTATCGCAGCAACGGTGTGTTTTAAGTCAGCAATACAGCTGTCACAGATGCCAGATTTTGTTTCAAACTCATCAAACGCTTGCCTTTGGAAAGCAGCAATATCCTTGGAAATTGTTTGCTTTAAATTCTCGAACATTTCATTCACCCTGTCTTGCATTGATTGTATTTTATCAGTTATTTCGTGAGCATCCTTAATAAATCTATCTTTCGACATTTCATAAAAATGCGGTATCTTTTTAAATTTTTCTTCAATTTCTAGAAATTCGCGTTGAATGTCCAACAAGTGTAGATTTTTCAGCTCCTTTGATTTCTCGATTTCAACAACATGGTGGCATTTCCGGTGACTGACGACGGCACATTTCACACAGCAAGGTATCTTCTCATCTTCACAAAAGAACTCCATCAACTTCTGATGTTCTTTACATTGATCCAAACCTTTCAAATCGTACTTTGATCCAACGTCGCCAGCATTATTTACATTCATCAGTTTATGTTTCGACATAACAGGAAAGTTTTTATGTACTTTCTCGCATTCTTTACCCTGATATTCTCCACAGTCTTCACAGTAAATAACGGACATATTTGTAATATCTTTTCGTAAACATGGCTGACAGAAATTTATTTCAGCACGACCGGTAACTGCGTCGGCCATTTTGTTCGTTGCAATTTTTAATTAAAATGTATATCCTCTTTGTTTGGCTGTTACATTTTTAAGTATATGTAACCAGTGTTATTTATGACATACATCATTATATTTTTAAAAATCGCATCGTTTTAATTGTTATTTTTAATTACATTTCATGTTTAGCTTAATACAATAATTAACGTTTTGGCAAGTCGATCAGCTAAAAAACATAATTTTCGTCGTTCGATATTTTACCAATGAATTAATTAACAATGGCAAAATCTGATATTTAAAATACTTTTCAAAGTCACTTGAAGCAAGCTTTTGTATAAAATACACGAAGTGAAATGGAAGAATAACTTTTGAAGTTGTAAAAAGCCTGTCTGTATTTAATCCCAATTTTCATTGTAACTAGCGGGGTTGTGTTTCAGGTTGTACGTGTAATATGTAGATAATGGCACCGTAGTGTGAATATTGCAAATCAATGTACCTCAGCCTGACATTTCGATCAGTAATGTGTATTGTTTGCTAAATAATAACCATTTTCCAGTAACCCAATTCTTTATAAAACCGATATACACATGTATCGTGAATGAGAGAATACTTTTGTATAAACAGTCTTTTGAAATTACGAATTGGTTTGTTTCAAGGCCGTATTACCACAGGTTCTCATGATTGATTATTGTTTGTTGTGTCTGTTTTGATCATTTTATACACTCAAACAAAGTTCTAATTGGTCAATTTTGTCCGTGTGTTCTTATTAGAAAGACATTGAATTCACTATTTATTAATGATCATCTGCCAACAACAGTCTTCAACTTAATTTTTAATCTTGTAATAATTGGCTTTGGAACAGTTTGGTGAGAGTTATCCTTAATTTTGCTTAAATTGCATTTCTTGCATAAAAAAGGTCAAGCATACAGAAATTTGCTCTTAGTTTCTTGTTTTGTTTTAATAGGACCTCTCATTAATCAACTGCACATTTGTTTAAATAAATCCCCTTCAAAGTATCCAATTTTAAAATAACATCCCTTTCAATTAAAGATTGTTCTAATTTTGACCCTGCGGTGCAAGAAAATGGTATTGGATTAATTTAAGAAAACAATAAAAAAAGACATTAGAGAATTGATTTCAAGACAAAACAGTTCTTTCAACAACCTCTCTTGACGTAGGGAAGAAACGAAACTATCATTCATTGTAAACAAATACAATTGATGACCAATTAGAAATTTAATTTGTGGAGTGTATATCTTGCTCTTTCTTTCTCTTCTTCGTGGCTGATGCAATTGTCGCAGGCTAGCTACGCTCTTTCTTTATGGTTTCAAATAACAACTACAACTCCTTTCAGTTACGTGTATTGATACAAATCGACGCAAATCCTGTAACTTATTAATATTAGAGTCTTATACCAAATAACTACAACATTTAGTAATATAGCAATGTGCATAATCTATTTAGAATTTATGATTCTGAAGATTTATGTCAACATAAAATGAAATAACAACAACAATTTAGTAAGCAGTTGGTGTGAGAAATTTAAGTCGAAATCTAGCCATGCCGTAGGTTATGAAATCATTTATAATTCAATATTGCGTCACATTGGCGGTAGATTAACGCCGGATGTAGGTAATGAACCACTGTGGTATCATTTAATTTCTCTGGGATAAATTTTCGAACGAAAGGCACATTTTCGCGACGTCATTAATTTGCGCAGTTGTATTACTCTATAAAATTATATTCAATGGTTTTGCAACTTGCATTTTTGCATTTTATTGCTTGTACTCTGAGTATGAACAATAATTATCTGGGGGCAGAAAGTAATGCCTGTTGGCGGTTACTGGCATGTTCAGTGCTTCTATTTTATAAGGACTAGGATGTATCTAAGGAAAGTCATTCACCTTGGGATGTAAATGGCTTGCTCTGCTTCAATTCCACGTAGGACATGTATGTATCTTAGGAAAGATTCTCGTGCAACGTACATGTAGGAAGTAAGATTTATTTTGCTTATCACCAAGTTGTTTTTCAGGGCAACAAGGCATACAACGTCAGCAGTTACTTGCATGGTGTTTACATCTATCCTGCTTAAGACAAGGACAAAGTTCCATGTACAGTATCCGACTTTTTCTTTCTTCCAACCTTAGACTATTAATCTGCTATTAACTTTTAACTATAGACTAGGTATATTGGAAGTAACTTGCTTTCCACAGATTGCTAACCAGGTAATATAAAGCAAATGCATTGACGTTATTTACTCTAAAATAGTTTATGGAGGGTTTTTTTTCTGCTTAACTCTCGATTCAAACTTGCAAAGTGGAGTAAACATGCGAAAGCGACGCGACGTCAAAAGCAGGGCGAGTTTGCTACCTTGAGCTGGTACTTGTGGTTGATATTTGTTTGCTTTTTGTAAACAATTAGCATTTAAGATTATCACAAAACACTGAAAAGTAACATATAGAGTGCATCAAATGAATACTTCTCAATGAGAAATTATTAGAGTTTTATGTTAAACGCGCATTTAGAAGAATTTCATGAAATTTTCTATTATGCTAATATTAGAAACTAATAATAATTATCTATTTAATATGCCATGTATTCTAAATATTACTTAATTTCACCTGCTGTTGTAATATGTTCTTTTGTGACTGAAAATAAACAAAAACTATCCTTTTTCAAATAATAGCTGTATTTGGATACTCCTTTGAGTTTTTCTGTAATTGTGATGGCATCTGCAGTCCGATTTCACCGGAAATTGTGTTTTACAGCATATATTTTACAAATAGATAAACACACGAATATATAGGGAATATTATAACAGTATGCATTCTGTAGGTTCGTATTTTTCGAGTTGGGTTTGTAAACGGAATCGTGCGTGGTTAAAGGACGAGCGTGCTGTGGTTTACATACGCAACGAGAAATAATACGAACCTACAGAATGCATACTGTCATAATGTTCCTTGTATTATATATCCTTTTCGCTCAAAACATATTTAAATAAACTAAACAACAAAATTTTAGTCAAAAACGTGGTTTACATAATAGCTCAGTGAAATAAAAAAGTAACGCGATAGTAAATTTATGAATGTCGTAGAAAATTTATGAATGGCGTAAAAATATCGTAACGTTTGTAAAACTGTGACGGAAATTTCCTATTTTGGAAAGTACAATAAAAAATGATGCTCAATAATCTTATTTGGTAAAACACACCCAACATATCATCTAGACGTATGCAGTATTACGACTGCGCAATACTTGTGTCGAATCACAGAATAAGATCTTCACCTAGAGCATTGTTTGCTTATGTTAATTTAAATTGTTAGATAGGAAGTCAAAATAGTAATGCACAGTAATTACTTTTTTCTGCACATTATAAGTGCAGGATACTCAAACTGGATTGAATTAGAGTATAACGCACATGTTGTTTTTATTTTACATTTTCTATGGTCTTTTTTATATTCTCATTTCTTAATAAAATATTGAGTGCGAAGAATTTGCAAAAACGTGATATGCAGACTTTAGGACAAGTTGTTTGACAACAGAGCGAAGGGCGGCTCATCTTGTAACAGCAACTTAACTCTCTACTTTTTGGCTGTGTGGGGAGGCTGTGTATGCTGGATGTGGCCATTCCTGATATGCATATTTCATTTTTTTTAAGTATGTGTTTTGGCTTCACGAGCAGTCCAACTGTTTATAGGCAGTTCATGACAAATGTTTCTATTGTCATCACAAAATGAAACTAGTATCAATATGAATTTTATTGCAACAAAATTTAAGATTAGGACAATACAAATTATATATGGAGAAGAAAAATATTTATTTCCAAGACATACATTTAAGGATCGAATCTATAGTTGATGGTTTCCATTTTGGTATGAAAAACAGTTGGCTTGTTTAAAGGTAGTCTAACTGTAATGCTTTCCCGCGCATAAATTTGCGACGTCGGCAAACATCGGCTCGCTTTCGGTGACTTCCGACGCTACTCGTCAGCGCCGATAGTAACCAAAGCGACATCGATTATTGTCGACTGTAAGTGACAGTTAACCGAGTATTCCCGACATTCGAGAAAAAAGCGCTGGAAATCATTACAGTTAGACTACCTTAAAAACATGGACTTTAAGAAATAAGAAACAAAAAACATTATATATTTTTACAAAAGGAATCAAAAAAAAAATCTAAGACCGTTCTTATTAAATCACAAAAAGTATGATATCTAAGAACTTTCTTAAGAAACGAATAATATTTTTGACAAGTCTACACAACAATTATCTAAGAACGTTCTCGGGAAATCAAATCGACAAACCTAAATGACAGAAATCTAAGAAAGTTCTTAGAAATTATTCATTTGAAAATACGAAAATACTATGTATCTCTGGCGTTTTGTTTTACAGTAGTATGTTTAACAAAGTTTCATTGAATGTTTTAGAATATATAAAATCGGGTTTGATAAAAAATCAATTTCACTATCTAAACAATAATCTAAAACAAAACAAATGCACCAGATTAAAATGTAGTACTACATAGTTGTATTTCAAAGAAAAGTGATGCCAGCGCAGTTTCAGATTATGGCAATCTTGAAATATAAAAAGTTTTTCTCAAAATATGCATATATCAAGTGCATTTGGAAAAAGATCATTTCTGCTCTCTGATCAAAATGTAAACTTCTTTGTTTATGATCTTCATTATCGGTCAAATGCAGGAGCAAATTACCCCGCTAGCAAATAAAAATAATAAATTCAGAAAAAAATAGAACTTTCTGTTGTGTGGTAACTTATTCATTGTGTTCTAGATACTACAGGAAAATTTTAAACATTTATCAAGGATTAAGTTAAGGCCCTGTCACACTACAGCGCGTTTCCACTGCGTTGCCACGGCGTTGTTTAATTTTCCAGAACGCCGTGAGATCGCAAGAAAAATCTGACTTTTATCGTGAAGATGGAGACTGCACGGCGTCCTCACTGCGACCATGGCGTTGCTTCGGAGTTTACATTGCGTTCTATCGCGTTCCTACGGAGTTCTTTTTAGCGATTGCCTGCGCTCTTACGGCGCCTTCACCGCGTGCACTGCGCTTTCAGGGCGTTCTTACGGCGTTTCCACTGCGTGCACTGCGCTTTCACGTCGCTCACGCTGCGCTGACGGCGTGTTAATGACGTCCTAATGCATAAAACGAAGTGTATCACGAATCTTCATCATTTGCTTGTTAATTCGTGAGCAGTTAAGACTATGCCTGCAAAAAGACTCTCCTCTTTCGTCGTATTACAATCATATGCATATACAATCATAATCATCTTGGTATGTTTGCTTGACATGCATGTAGGTCAGCAATAGCCCGACTTGCTGCTGTACTTCAGTCATGGTGATATGTATGTTTATTTGCCAATCTTGTACATTATGTTTGTCATACAAACGTCAATGAACGTAGAAGAAGCGCTTTTGGAGCGCAATGATCGCTGTGACAACGCGGTGGAAGCGCATTGTGAGTGCAATGATCGCTGTGACAACGCGGTAGAAGCGCACTGGGAGCGCAATGATCGCTGTGACAACGCGGTAGAAGCTTATTGGGAGCGCATTGATCGCCGTTACAGCTCCGTACAGTCGTTGAAAGAGCGCAGTGAAACAATTAACACTCCGTATAAGCGCCGTAGACGCGCCATAAAGCGCTGTAAAGACGCAGTGACATCTCCGACAACGCCGTGCGATCTCCGTGCAAACGCCACCGATTACCACAGCGTTCGCACTGCGACCTCTGTGCGCGCCCGCGGAGCTCCTGCGGCGTTGTAGGAGACCTTACTGCGCTGCTAGGGCGACCATACGGCGATCCCACTGCGCTCTTATCAGAACGCCGAGCGACGGCGTTTGTTTTGTGCATGCTCAAAGTGAGCGCCGTGGCTATGCGTTCTATGCGATCCCACTGCGTTTACTGGCGATGCCACCGCGTTGCTGCGGCGATGCTTGCGATCGTACTGCGCGCACCTCGGCGTTCTTGAACGCCGTGGGAACGCCGTGAGAACGCGACCCTGGGTTTTACACAACGCACTGTCGTATCATTAAATTTTGCGGGATTAGTCGACGTCATTTTAATTTATCAATTTTAAACGTTCAAAATTTGTATAAATACAAATTTCTGGATCTGTGAATTTAATGACAAGAAATAAAATATTATTAATATGTACAAAATTTAACACGCAATATGTTTCAACTTTATCACATCTATAAGGACAAATGAAACATTAAATGGATTCACGATCTGTTAAAATAAGAAGTCTTCTTTAAAAAAAAATGAAAAATTGGATAAAGCTTGTCTTCAAGAAGCTAAGCAATATTATTAACAAATGCGTGTTTCCAACAGTCTATAATATAAATGAATTATTATAAGTTTATTTAAACTGTATAGAACTTTGTTTATGCATTTTGTTTATGTTTACCGAAGCTCCAAACCTTCTACAACGTTTACAGAATCTACAGGACGTTGGGTGCCTTGACACCGGTTTATTAGTCTTGACCCCCTGACCTTATCATTACTGAGAGCTGTACGTCGGGAACCAGGCAGCGGTTAATTAGAGTTATGTCCCCATGATAGCCTCGTTTTCAATGAGGCAATGAATTACTACGCGACGGTGTAAATAGGCAACATTACCATAATGTAGTCAGTGTTTATTTATTTTTCAATCCGTCTTTTTTAATAAATAAATGTTTATGTATTTGTGTTTTCATTTAAATTTGTCATAACGAAATTCCCATAATAATTGTCGGTCATCAGGATGACCGACATATTATAATGGACCAAACTTGAACATTGAAGGGTAACACCGGTTAACAGCGGCACCGGACGTGGTCACTTTAGACAAAGCCACCCGTCTAGAGCTTGGGAATGCTATTCCGTTCCCCCTATTTGCAAGAAAAGTCTTCTAAATGTTGATGAAATAATATCTGGACGTTGTAGTAGCATCAAATCAGAAATTGAGCTGATATATAACGACATGTTAAATTATATAAACATACGTGTGTTGAATTTTCTACAGGGTGTAGAAATAATGCTATGCGTCTTTTTTTAGAAAGTCACGTGATGCAAACCTTCATAGCAAAATATTATTTGTGTATAAATTCAACTGATACTTTATTTGAATCAAACAACTGTTCAGGATGATCCCATATATGAAATAGATTCGATCCGTTATATTGAATTTGTTGGTCAAAGCAAGACATCGTTTATGTTTTTCTTAGAGACTAATGAATATCCGATTTTGGCCGGAAAGGCTGTCTGTAAACAAAAGTTTACAAAAAGCTAGTCGGTCATTAGCATACACTTTTAACCAAAAATGTATTCCAAAATCTAGAGTTCAACCACAAAATTTCGTCACTGTCCTAGGGTGGGGGGATAAGCAGCCTGACAGGGACTCAAATTATTACATTTACTATTCTGATCTTCAACAATTTCGTTAGAATGCTGAACTTAAACATGTAATATTGGTAGTTCTCGCACATTTTCCTGTTTTTGTTTGTTTGTTTTAATGATGTAAATTTCAGTGTATGCCACGTTAGATGACATAATGCGGGTTTAAAAAACTCATGTCCATGCATTGACTTTGAAAATTGATGAAAACTTCTACCAATGTGTTAATTTAAAACATTTTCTTTCTTGTGGTATAAATCACCAAACATACGGTCGTGAAACAGGAGAGGCTTATAGCAAACGAGGAGATGTTTTAAACAAGCATTTATGAGGAAACGTATGCTCAGAACTTGCTTAATTGTCAAAATATTGTCTTTTAAAGAGAGATTTTGCTTTTTGCGCTTTGCAGTGCAAATGTTGGGAATGTTCTCAAAGTTAACGGAAGTTTAGCGAAGTGAGCTGATCATTGTTTAAAGTAAAAAAGGGATCAGCGATTTTGCCATTTGTTTGCGATTTCCAGTGCAACTTTGGTGAATGTTCTCAGAAGATACCGGAGGTTTAGCGAATGTAACAGGGCCATTGTTTAAAGTAAACATATGAGATCAGCATGGGCAATATTTTTATTTAATATCACAAGTGTAGTCGAATGGGCGGCGCTACGCTAAAAGACAGTCATCAATACGATCAAAAAGCTGCGGACGACAGAGATAAACGACTAGGATGGCCAAATGAGGTTAATTGCACTTTATGATTACGCGTTCAGCGTGGAAGCATCAATAATGACTTTGTTTATTGAACTTGTCTGATATCAATTTATAGGATAAATGGCGACACGTTTCCTCAGTTACAAGTACTTAGTTAGTCAAGTTTGTTGAAAAATAATTTCAATCCATAATTACAAATGTAGTTGTTATCAGATAATCAACCTCACAATCGTGCATTTCACGAGCGCACTATTGAAATAACCTGAGCTGCGAGAGTTTAAACCTAGTTAGTTTGATGACTACCCATCCATTATGTATTAGTTATGAACATTACATTTTATCTTTAATTCGCAATTGCTCATTTAGAGGGACATATACATGTATTTATGCTCTTTCTCAAAGATTTGCATAAAATTGCCTAGTTTTGAGCTTGTTGCACAAAAACTGCCATGTTTTTTTAGATTTATCTATTTCCCTGTCCTTTTGATATCCAAGTTTGAGCAGTAATTACGATGCGGTATTTTATGTTTTTGATATGCTTAAAAGTCTTAAACAGGCTCAATGAAAGCGAGCCTGCAATATTTTCACATTTTTCGTCTTCGTGTGGTTTTCAAAGTGACCTTTTCATCTATTTTAAGAAAACAAAACTTAAACGATTGTTTTGAAATAGAAACTTGGTAACCATTCTATACGTGCATCTGTATTTTTATCATTTAAACTTTAACTATATAATTTATGTTACAAAACTTCCGCCGCCATAAAATTCAATACTTGCACTTGAATATATGCATTATTAACGAAATACGACTTGATTTATTTTGATTCCCCCATTCCTTCTCAAAACCGCATATATCCATGCTTTCTCTTCTTGGGGTCTATAGTGAACGGTTGGACACGTCGCAGTTGCAATCCAAATTGAGTTTTACTTGTAAAAGATTTCCGGGGATGCCCGTGACCCCAATGTCTGCTTCCCCATACACATGCAATATAACGGATCTGATTTCGGTCTTGGGATACTAAACAATAACATTATTTTGACAAGTACAGTAAGGTAAACAACTCAAGCACTATCATTTCTATGTAAGGGCAATGCAAAACCAGCCTTTAAAGTAGAGAAATGGTTGTTTTCAGAACAGTGGCATAACGACAATTTCTTTGATGATTTATTAATTTAAATACAAATAGTGCTTCTTGAGTTTGTTTAATAGTTTTAGAGAAAATCGTTCAAACAAAAACAAAAGACATGAGCAGCATAAAGCTTAAGTGAAAGAAATAAATGCATCAGCATCCTAATTTATTGTTTACTGTCTTTTAACGCCCGTCAGCTTCAAGTTTGACGAGAACTGCTGAACCAACTAAAACTACATTTTATGAATGTTGGTAATGAATACTGAATATTATTAGCGTGGCTTTTCTCTCAATGTACAAATAAGTATCTACTGCGAAAAGTTCTATGGTACCTCTTTGAGCATTCGCGTTAATGTAACATATTCATCAGATTCGCTGGTGCTTAAACAACGTAATTATTTCTACACGTCCTGAAAAAAATTACGCATACTAGAGACATGATTATTTATATTGATGCCTTTTGCCGGTACACGTCTTCTTCATGTTTCAATAAATCAAACATCAGCCGTTCAACTTTGTTTGCATGCTTTAAAGTAACAGAATTGCACAATATTTATATGTTCTCTTGTTTATGTTTTATAACATACACGAAATGTAAATGGAAATAAACTTGAAACTTGAAACATCAACTAAATACACAAATAGTTTGTCAAATACAGACTGTGTGACTTTGATCGACAGAAACCTGGCCATATCATTGACTTACATTGGTCCAAAAGTAAGTACAAGAACGAATACATACCTACTTATTGTTTTAATTTATTTGCTAATGACCGACTAGCTTTTTGGAAAGCTAAAACTTGTAGTTAAACATGTCTAAATCTGTTGTAACTAATGAGAAAAAGGTTCTGTCCCTTAGATGGATGGTGTTTCAACTGTTTACAACGTCACGAGAACGCTTTCAATTTTTCCTGAAAATGAGCGATGTTACGCGATAGTACGGGAGGCTTTTTTGTCAATAAATGTTAACAAAGAAACAAGCTAACCGTTTTGTATGTTTTTTTCCTATTTTAATTTTACCAAATAAATAATATTTCGCACATTCTCCGTGTAACTTTGTCCTATAGCGCGTACTGACGATGTTACCATTTCTATATCCGATTTTTAAATGCAATCCAGCAGGGCGTAACTCCGCCCATTAGTGACGTCATTTCTATCCCAGAGTTCGTTGCGCACGCTGTCAATGAAATCGAGGCTGTCAAATCTACCTCACACTCATGCAAGATACTTATAATCATGTCAAAATTTCTCGGTATACCCTTATAACAAAATGCTATGCTCGGTATTGTTGTTTGGGTATATTCTGTGTCACATTTACAATATTTAGAGATTTGTGTACGTAAAACGGAAAGCATCTTATTTTTTTGAAATAAACACGATTATGGAAGTAATTTTGCTTACTGAAGGAGGCTACAAAAGTGTGTTACCCTTAATAAGTTAAGAGCCCTGGGAATCAGACTTGAGCGTCATACGGGGCATAGTGAAATGACGTTTACCCATCCCGCATCAACTTGCGGTTCTACAGTTGCAACCCTAGATACAACTTATTATTCCACCTAAAAAAAGAAAAGAAACTGGACTGGTAAGAAATTTATATCGGGGTATAGATTTATATATACGTGCACACACGCACACACACACACAAACAAACACGAGAAAGGGTAGGTAGATTCTAATTGATGTTATAAATACATAATTATGAAGGTCTTGTTTCGGTAAAGCCATTTTCGGGCAAAGATATAAAGGAACATCCGTGTGTTTGGGTAAAATATTGGCTTTTGGTTTGATTTTTAACATTTGTCAGCTAGTGTCTTACTTTCACTAATATAAACGCGTATGAGTGTTATTCAGATTTTGCACCGAACAAAAACATGCTTACCACTTCCACGCCAAACATTTAAGGTGTTTGAACATAAAAAGATTGGCCATAAAGTACGATCGTACCCATGTAAAGTGCAAAAGCCGCCGTGAAGAAATATATGCAAAAACTCGATAATAATTTCGCTAAAATAGGTCCAAGAACGTTATATTTTGACTACAAACACAGTTTTAAGTCTCAAAATTTTCTATTTTCACTTTGTAAACAAACAATCCTTCAGTTTATACATTCAATAACTTTTTTGTTTAGGCCTCTAGAAACATAAGTTAAAAAACCGAGTGGATCTTACACATCTGGCCTCCGGGGAGGCGTATTTATATTACGATAACATTGATATTAATCTACTTACCAGGTAAAAATATCTCCTGAATGCACCAAATCACACAATTTTCCGCCATTTTGTTCCGCAGAGAACATGTCGCTCACTTACTTTTCCGAAAAAACCAAATACGTTGGACCCCCTGTCTCAACAGTAAGATATATTTGTCGAATTCAACCTGGGGCCACTTAACCTTTTAATTATTTTCCAGGTCGAAGATGGTAAACTGGCTATTTTTACATAGCATCGCTTTGTTTACGTAACAACGTAATAATGTTTACATAACAAATGGCATGAAAAATCGGGTCTATTTTTTATGGAAAGACATTTTTGTGATATGTTATATGTACCTGCTGGAATGTTTTATGCAAACAATATTTAGTCTTCAACCTAGCTACAAAAGGTTAGTATTTATGCCCTATTATTTAACAAAGCTTGAGCTCGCGTTGAGGCTTTGCCTTAGTTCATATTATTATTATTATTATTATTATTATTATTATTATTATTATTATTGTTATTATATAAATCTAAAATGCGCATGAGCAAGAGAACAACCATTTTTTCACAATCCGTTGATATTGTCATCGAATGTTAACTGTGTTAACATGATTAACATGATATATTATGTGCATGTTATTCCGCTAGACTAGTTCAATGCTGTACAACTGCAGCTGACTCTTCCCAGTAGCACAGTTGGAGACAGCAAGTCGTGTGTTATCCTTGGATACACACACACTAACTGGATACTTCATGTCCAGCACATATGAGTACACTATCTGTCCTGTGTGAGATATCTGCACTATAGAGTTAGTTTTCTCACTGCAGACAAAGATACAGTCAAAAGGACCGACCACCAAACCACGTGGTTGCTTGATGATCTTCTCGTCCTTGATCTCGGCTCTCGTGTTGTTGGCTTTATCATAAATGTAGACTGTGTGTGCGAATCTGTCCGAGATGACAATCTTATTGCGGTTCCTAATGTAGACACAAGCAATGCTGTCAAGAGGATAGTTCTTTGTGGGAAAGTGTATATAGAGTTCTCTCTCTTCTCCTCTCATGGATACAGCACGAACTGGCTGAGTACCATGAAAACATCCTACTAGCAAACTGTCATTGTCAATCAAACTGATGGACTGGAACTCTTTATTAACATCGCATTTGCGAACCACACTTATTTCATTAAATTTAGAGATTTTAAGGAAAATAAGTTTAAATGCGTTTCCTGTTGTTATCGCCACTTCATCTTCTGACAAAACTACTACTCCGAGTGGGTTCTTTGATAACGCGATTGAGGTTAATCTTTCCAGATTCTGATTAAACACCTCACACCTCTTATTTTTGTTGTCTACTGTCAATAACCTGCCATCAGGAAGGAAATCAAGACCAATTATCAAAGGCTCATTCGCATTGCCCCTGAAGGGAAAGTTTCCCTTTTTTAGGTCAATGGTAGCCATAAGCTTAAGATTGACTTTCTGTTCCTTCTGTAGACTCACCATACCAATGGAAGAGATTTCCATAGCTAGTTCAGAAGCTTGGATAAAGTTCGTCTTCAGCTTTCCCGGCGTAGCGTGTTCAGAAGGAGGTAGCTTCAAATAATCGTCAAAGTGACCAATATGGCGGTTTTTAACTCAACAGAGATTTTCTCTGCTTGTGTTTTAAGTTCAGTTCCCTTGTCTTTGAAGTGATTGGTCATAATAAGTTGCTGTGCGGGACTTCCTTGATCTGAAACGGCTTGTATCTCAGCAAAGGTTTGTTGCAAGTCATCAATACAACTATCACAGACGGCAGTTTTTGTATCAAAGTCATCAAACGCTTGGTTTTGGAATGAGGCAATGTCCTTTAAAATGGTCCGCTTTAAATTCTCGAATATTTTATTTACTTTGTCTTGCATTGTTTGGATTTTGTCAGTTATTTCGAGTGCATCCTTAATTAGGTTATCTTTTGACCTTTGTAAATGTTAAACAATCTTTTTAAATTTTTCTTCAATTTCTAGATAATCTTGTTGAATGTTCAACAAATCTAGATTTTGCAGCTCCTTTGTTTTCTCGATCTCGACAACATGTTGGCATTTCCGGTGACTGACGACGGCACATTTCCCACAGCAAGGCATCTTCTAATCTTCACAAAAGAACTCTTTCAACTTGTGATGTTCCTTACATTGATCCAAACCTTTCATATCGTATTTGGATGGTATGTCGCTAGCCGTATTTGCATCTACTAGTTTATGTTTCGACATAACAGGGAAGTTTTGATGTATTTTCTCGCATTCTTTACACTGATATTCCCCACAGTCCTCACAGTAAATATCAGCTACATATCTGGTATCCTTTCGTAAACATGGCTGGCAGAATTTTATTCCAACACGGCCGGGTACTGCATTGGCCATTTTGTTCGTTGCAATGTTTAATAAAATGTAAGTCCCTTTGTTTGCCTATCTTATTTATCTAGGTTTAAAAAAGAGGAAGTAATATAAGATCACGAAGGTATTCAAGTGTTTAAACAAACTAATGCAAATATTTGTGTTTGTTTAAATGTTCTTTTCATGGAAAGTAAATGTTAGATCATTATTATCTTGTTTAAGTTTTTGAAACTTTTCTCACCAAAATTGCTGGAGTATTTTAACTTGATATTATAAGGGCTCAAATCCACAAAACTGCGACTGGATACTAGTATCAGATCTCAAAGCATCATATTGGTTGAAAATAAGACTAGTCTCCATATATACCAGACAACATTCAAATTTAAGAGACTAGTCTTCGATCCTACTTGTCAAGTGCCATAGTGTTATTACCAATTGATCTAATACAGCTAGACCTCACTTTTAGACCATCTTAGAGACTTAGAAAACATGGTCTTAATTGTTGGGTGGTATTAATTTAGGGTGATTTTAAGACAAAACGTTAAAATCGGACATTAAAATAGTGATCTATTATTGACGAAATTCTGAAGAAGACGTTATAATGTTAAGGTCATTCTTTAAAAGAGCTCACTAACGGAAGAAGACCGGCACTACTAACTGGTATTGAGATGTTGAACAATGTAAGCAATGATATTAGCGGGCGATGTCCTTATCATATCAATGTTGTTCATTATTTTAAATATAAAAGGTTATCCTAAACCGGGAGTTATATATGTGGGTAGTAAATGTAATTATTGTTTTTATTTCGTAAGATTCTATCAAACAGAACGTATCATTTATTCCATTCATGTAAACATTCATGCAACAGTTTTAGACATGCTGTTAAGATTATATCAAACAGAACGTATCACTTATTCCATTCACGTAAAAATTCATGCAACATAAATGTAGACATGCTGTTAAGTTTTAAAGTGAAACTGATTATTAATTACATCTAATTTTTCAATAACAAGGTTATAAAATGTATCTTTAAGTTAGCAATACAACCCATTTAAATAAACACACTTTGGTAATAAAAAAAACCAGAACACTTTTGATTAAAACAGGAAGATTGTTTTGTTCAATCAAAGCATTTGCTGAAACGAAACACAGTCAACGGAAGATGTTTCTAAGGTGGGGTCAACCTTTTAAAATTTCCACAGATAGGATTGAAATTATTGTGCTGGTTATAGCAGGTCACCGGGTTTGTATTTTTATAATTAGAAATGCTGTTTCAAAGCCGTACTTGAGTTTTCATGTCACACGTAATGAGGATGCCTAACTTTAACCTCACCTCACTTGTGACAATGAAGCAGAGTTAGATAAAAATGTAATGCTTTGGCTAAAATGACTGCACGTTTTATCATAGAAAACTAGTTTTCCGGTATCCTGAATATCATTTGTTTTTGCTCAGTATATGTTTAACAAAACCTCCGGTCGTGCTGCCTTGACTTTCTCATGGAGAAGCCGTGTATTAACAATTAAGTATAGTATTACGCATTCATAAGGCGAATAGAAAGACATGTGTGCAAAAAATAATATTTAGTGACATGTCATTTTCTGAACAACCATTAAGAATTTTTTCCCGTTTGGCGAAGACCGGTATTTCTCTAAAATGAAGATTTTCTTCATGATCGGTCAATTGCAGAAGCCGTCCAGGGCTACATCCCCAAAAGATAAGCAAAACGATAAAGAAAACACAAACTGTTTAATGTGTATTTGTTCTCGTTATCTTCAGGAACATGTTAAATTTTGAACAGGGATTAAAATTACACGAAGTATTACAAAATACTCATATTAAGTCTACAATAACATAATACAATAACATAATTACTACATGTACTTAATATTAAAGATTTTAATGGATGTGATTAATATTTATTTAAATAACCATTCTCAAACTTCCATTAAAATATAGTAGGAATTTTTGTTATGAAAATATTATAAAGCTACAACGTGTGTAACAATGGCAATTTTTGCCACTGACCGTTCCAAGGCGGTTACACAAGGGTTCTTTTTTTCGTTAATTGTTTGTGGCGTCTTATTTGATTCGACATACTTATAACAAATATGCTCTCTCTTCCTCTCTTCTTTTGCGCTCCATGGGGAGGCTGTGTTTTGTGAGTGTGGCGATTCCTAATATGCATATATCACTTTTTTGAGAAAAACACGAAGCTTTGCGCACAATTTAGCAATTATAACAAGACCTCTTAAATTTAAACCAGAAGAAGAAAACGGAAGTAGATAAGTTAAGATATCTTCAAAACTATTTAAAGTTAAATTATACGAGGGGTGATTAATAAATTCACGGAAAAGTTTTCTCGTTTATTTAGCATGCGTGCGTTTTCAGTAATTTTTTTTACACATTTCAACATAATTTAATTCTGCTTAGATCCGAAAATTTCACGGCGATTGCTTAAACACTTATCGAATTATTGTTACTATAGTAACATCACCTAGCGAATCCCGGCCAAACGTCATATTTACGCCAACGACGTCGAAACTTCCCATGACAACTTACCGTTAAGTATATGGGTATGCCTAGACCTTTTCAAAATATTCACCCCTAAACAACACGCATTTCCTACACCTGGCTATCTAGGCATCTACAAATTTTTTCCTAAATGACTCAGTCTCAATATTCGAAATTGCGACCTTCACTGCAGAGGAAAGTTCATCAATGCTGTCGAAGTGGATTCCCCGGAGGTAGCTCTTGACCACAGGAAAAAGGAAAAAGTCCCATGGTGACCTGTACGGCGGGTGCTCTAGAAGTTCTAATCCCAGCTCCTGTTCCATAACTACAGTAAACTCTTTCGGTTATCTTGCGAATCGTATGGCGCCTATCTTTGTCCGGCAGATCCTTGACGTCAGCGACGTACGATGACGTCTTCGTCACTGGGCGGCCGCTGCGCTCGACATCACCAGGGCCATGTCGACCCTCCTTGATCCTGTTAAACTATTCTTAAACCGCCGTCTTTTTCACTGATGAATCTCCATAAGCCTGTGGTGGCATTTCAATAGTTTTTCCTCGCGAAATTCCATTTAACACGCAAAATTTGATTACTGGTCGTTGTTCGACACTCATTTTAACACCTGTCATCAAAGAATACCGCTTTTGTTTACCTTAATAACGTCATAAATAATTGTTACGCCATGAACGTCATGCCTAACATTGGCGGAATCTTCACTAATAATTTGGTTGACGTGCGTAAGCTACGGAATGAATGAGACGCCGTGATTCGTACCATTGTTGACGTCAATGGCGTTACTAAGGAAACCATATCTCAAACATAAATAGGGTCTCTTGTCTAAAATTTAACGTATCAATAGACAAAATATGGATTGCGTTCATGGAGAAATTTCATAAATGTACTTTCATCAATAACTAAATGGGAACACTTTTCCGCGAATTTATTGATCGCCCCTCGTACAATTTTCTGAAAAAAAAACTTTATTCAAAGCACATTAAACACATATCATTTTTACTGCAAACTGTTTCATTCAGACGTGTATAAGGTAAATAACTTGATTATATGATGGTGGTGTAAACGAAATATATATGATGGTGGTGTAAACGAGATAAACACATTTATACAGTCATTGGGGCTCTAAATGTGCACAGAACTCATTTAGATCGGGAGCTTCTAGAATACAAACTAGTTTGTATTGTAAAATTTCACAGTGACATTGTATCATTTTTAATGGTGTCATTAATTGTGTTTTCCTACATACACTTATATGTATTTTTATCGGTAAAATTTGGCCGACATTAAGTAATTGTCCAAAGAATCCTGTTTCATTTAAGCTTTCTTTAACCAAATTAAGTGCATTGTTTGCTTCCCTTTAAAATTTACCTTTAATTTACACCACTACTACTACTAATATATTATAAGAACGTAAACGTCATTCCCTCGTCAGTTCAATACTGAAGAGCTGCAGCTTGCTTTTCTCCTTAGAAGCACAGGAGACAGCAAGTCGTGTGTTATCATTGGAAACACAAATACTATATGGAAACTTCATGTCCAGAACATGTGAGGACAATATCTGTCCTGTGTGAGATATCCGCACTAAAGAATTTGTCCGTACACTGCAGACAAAGATACAGTCAGCAGGACCGACTGCTACACCTCGTGGTTCTTTGATGATCCTCTCGTCCTTGACCTCGACTCTCGTAAAATTGGCTTTATCAAATATGTAGACGGTGTGCGCGAATCTGTCCGTGACGACGACCTTATTTCGGTTCCTAATGTAGGTACAAGCAATGCTGTCACGAGGATATGATTTTGTGTGGATATTTATACGCAGTTCTCTCTCTTCTCCTTTCATGGATACAACACGAACTGGTTGTGGATCATCGATACATCCTACAAGCACACTGTCATTGTCTATCACACAGATGGATTGGAACTTTTTCTTGACATCGCATTAGCGAACCACTCTTATTTCGTTTAGTTTAGAGATTTTGAGAAAAATGAGTTTATATCCGTCTTCTGTTGCTATTGCAACTTCATCTTCTGACACAACTACGAGTCCATGTGGTACCTTAGATAACGCGAATGTGTTTAACTTTTTCAGATTCTGATTGAACACCACACACTTCTTATTCATGTTGTCTACAGTCAGTAACCTGCCATCCGGCAGAAAATCAAGGCCGGATAATAAAGGGTCCTCCTCATCAAACTCACCTTGCTCGAGGTCAGTGGAAGCCCCAAGCTTCAGATTTAATGTCAGTTTATTCTGCTGACTCATAACTCTAGAAGAGAGTTCAGGAGCTCCGATAAAGTTCTTTTCGAGCTTCCCCGGCAAAGCATGTTTAGCTGGAGGTAGCTTCAAAGAATCATCAAAGTCAAATTTTAATACGACGTCTTTTAACTCCTCTGATACTTTTTCTGCTTGTGTTTTAAGTTCAGCTATTTTGCCTTTGAAGTTTTGGGACATAATGAGTTGTTGGGTTGGACTTCCTTGATCTGAAACGTCTTGTATCTCAGCAACGGTGTTTTTCAAGACAGCAATACAACTATCACAGATGGCAGATTTTGTATCAAACTCTTGCTTTTGGAGTTTGGCGATGTCCTTGGAAATAGTTCGCTTTAATTTCTCAAACTTTCTATTCACCTTGTCTTGCATTTTTGTATTTTATTAGTTATTTCTAAAGCATCTTTTGTTAATTTATCTTTTGACCTATCTAAATGAGTCAAAATCTTTTTTAATTTGTCTTCAATTTCTAGAATCTCTCTATGCATGTTCAACAAATCTAGACTTTTCAGCTCATTCGATTTCTCGATCTCGACAACATGGTGGCATTTCCGGTGTCTTACGATGGCACATTTCCCGCAGCAAGGAATCTTCTCATCTTCACAAAAGAACTCCATCAATTTCTGGTGTTCCTTACATTGATCCAAACCTTTCATATCGAACCTTGACTCATCGTCGCCAGTCTTATTTGCATTTACCAGTTTATGTTTAGACATAACAGGAAAGTTTTGGTGTACTTTCTCGCATTCTTAACACTGATATTCCCCACAATCCTCACAGTAAATGTCAGCCACATTTCTAATATCCTTTCGTAAACATGGCTGGCAGAATATTATTCCAACGCGACCGGGAACTGCGTTGGCCATTTTGTTCGTTGCTACGTTTAGTCATAATGTACACTGCTTTGTTCAGGTATCAATGTATCTTGTTGAAGAATGACGAAGTAATATATGATACAAAACTGACTGTTTGTAAGAGATAAACCAATCCATTGAGAATATCCATATTGTTTTAAATGTTCTTCTGTTATTGCATTTGATTTAAAGTTTTATAGAATAAATAACTTTTTGGCAAGTCAACGAGCTTTTATAACAATTCTCGTTCGAAGATTTATACATTGATTAAACTTAAATGGCATAACCGGCATTTGAAATACCTTTTTAGTCACTTTAAGCATGCTTTTGTATAAAATACATTTGATGGAATAAAAAGAAAAAAAAACTATTGAATTTGTGAAAGTATACTTTATTAATTTTCATTAATGCAACCGGCGGAATTGTGTTTTATGTTGTAAATGTTCGATGTATACTGACCGTCAATAGCAAATTACAACTATAAACGAAGCGTTTAAATTGGTGAAATGTTACCATTCGGTTTGGAAAATTAGCACTGGTTTATGCTTGCATTTTTGGGTAACTTACAGTCTTATCAGTTGTTTTCTGTGCTTAAATGTAAAAACTCAATATTTGACAGATACAATATATTTATCAAACGGACACAATTCCAGACGATGGAAAAACATGTTCATGGCTTCTCCTTCGCATCACGAAATTTTAATAAACTGAAAGTTTCCAATGTTGTATTAAACGACATGATCTACCATTCAGTTGGCCAAAGTTTGAAAATATTTTATCAGACGGCATTCGGGAAATTTGCAGAAAAAACGGAAGTAAGCTTCAGGTTAGGAAGACCGGAAGCGTGTTCCTTACCTTTATTTTAGTGGTTGTTTCAAATTCCGTTATATGAACAATTTAAAATTCATTTTAAGCTATTAATTTGTTTCAATCAGTTACAGCTTGTAAGTATAATAATTCGATTGGGAATATTCCTTTTTTATGGCAACTTGTTCAGCTAACTGAAAATGTTCAGGTTATGTGTCGATAAAATGATATATTGTTATAAATGGCATAGTTAAATGATTTTTTATTTCTAACTTGATGATAAAAGTGCTAAATGACAAATATCTGAGATAATACACTAGACTAGTCTCAAATAAAAAATAATCTAATTGGTTGAAACTGAGACCAGTCTCCAGACTGACCAATCAAAGTTCAAAATCTTGAGGCTGGTCTTCAAACCTCCTTTTATTATCAAATGGGTCTTATAACTAATAAAACGATGAAGCACATCAAGCCGATTAACACCCTGATACAGTGAAACATCTCTATTAAAACCAACTATGGGACTGAGAAGATCTGTGTAATATTTTATATAATGTTTCCATCTTTTTCCAAGTTACAGCTTACAGGTCGTTGCTAAATTTTACACTTAAACTGTTAACTTTTCATAAAAGCACAGAATCGTTCACTTATTTTTGTGAAATGTTCTAACTCGGGCATAACACTTAATACACTCTTAGATAAACTCATTTCTTACCAGATTATTGCGAAGATATTAAGTACATACCCTTGTTGAATGGATATTTGACACAGAGTAGATAACGCTATATCTTAAAACGTGTCAAAATATTTTACAAATTCCAACAAATAATGGGGTGCATAATATTTTTCATCACATAATGAAAAACAGTCTCATGAAAACTAATTCATGGCAGCATAGTTTGTGGCAAGATCAGTACATGTATTTGTCATTAAGAAGAAAAAACAAGAATTTAAATCTTTATTCTCAAAATACACATACATCTATGACATTTCGAATCCCTAATCAAAGATAGAACATGTACTATCCGTTAATGTTCTTCATTATTAATCAATGGCCGAAAGCTGCCCCAACACCCGTGCCGTCTGATCAGGATCTGCTCTAGTCGCATTTTGGTCAGAAATAACCTAATGAATCAAAAAGCGAACAGTTTAGATCCTGATCAGACGGCATGGATGTGCCGGCTGTTCTGGATCTAAACTGTTCGCCATAGCAATAAAGGTGTGTCTATACAGGAAAGGGTTAACAAAAATCCTTCCTTTTGACCCTAGGTGGTCCAGTTTTTGGATAGGACAAACTACGGCATCAGGGGCACAATTTGAGCAAAATTTGTTAAAACCCAACCTGTTATTTCTGACTAAACATGCTAAAAGCGGGGGGCAAAATATTGTTAACGGACGGAGAGACCACGGACGAATGTTGATAAGCCCACCATTTGAAGGTGGTCTAAAAAGACATGATCAACTTTTGCATAGACATCATGAATGTGTACTAGAAGACCAATGATTATTAATATTTAATGGAGTATATACGACAGTGCTACAAATAATAATGGCTGAATTGTGAGCTATGGTCATTAAAATAGGCGGTGCACACGTCTCATCCTGGAAAACATTTTGGTGAAGGTTCAAAGATTCTATCTGTAATAATTATTTTGCAAAGCAGGTCACAAGCCAATTTTCATCATTGTTTGGCTATATCAGGGGCAATAAACGAGTAATTTGCGAAAAATAGCCCTTTTAAAATAGTAGATGCACACTATCACATCCTGATAAATAATTTGGTGAAGGTTCCGTGATTCTATTCACAATAGATTTTTGGATATGCAACTTAAAAGCAAGTTTTCATCATTTAGGCTATTTCAGGGTCAATAACTGAGTAATTAAGAGTAATGGCCTTTGCAAAATATGAGGTGCACAAGTTTACATCCTTTTAACATTTTGGTGAATGTTTATTCATTCTTTCTGTAATAATTTTTTGGCTAGAAAGGTCAAAAAGCTAACAATTGTCAGTTTTAGAGTTATTCAGTGGCAATGACTCTGGAATTTATGGGTCTATATGTCGCTTATAGCAAGTCGTAAAGCCATAAACAATGAGCATAGTCAACATAGCAAGTTTTACAAAGTACATTATTATGTAGTTAGGTCGATTTATTTTAAGACGACAAGTCGACTTATGTTATTCAGTAATGACCAGATTAAGACGACAAATCGAGTTCAGTTATTACTTCATGATCCGATTATCATATCATTCTTATATTTTTTGATAACTTGGTGCGATCATGTCGTCCTACAAGCACACATCTTCGCATGAAACGACATCATCAGGGTGTACCATATACGTTTCCGTAGGGCGACGCACGGCAATGCGATACGACATTGCGACATTTTCCGAATTTCGTATCGGATTGTCATGCGTGGGTTCCGTCTATTTGTGATTTGTAAAAATAACATGTCTTTTAATTATCTGTGTTTCAAATTCATCTTTAGCTCGGCTGTTTCGAAGAAAAAGTCGAGTTTTTGTCATAGCCCCCTCGTTGTCGTCGTTGTCGTCGTCTTTGTCGTGCAAAAACATTGACATTTTCCAATATCTCTGGTGTTATCCCATGTATCATTTTCAATCTTGGAACACTTCCATGAATTTGTTAGACAATTTACCTAACTTTATCATGGTTATTCTGTGAATTATGCCCCTTTTATCTTAGAACATTCTTTAAAAGATACAATATAGAGGTTAAGATTTTTACGTGTAACGTGTACGTGTAAAGATTTCAACACTAATTCAATAAGCGCTAAGGAACGCATCTTTGAACAATCCCGATATCTGCACGTCACAAGTTACGAAGGGTTTCAAATTTGCAATTTCACACGTAAAATAGCGATTTTGCTACTTGTTGAAAACCAACAAGTTTTAGCTTTCCAAAAAGCTAGACGGTCATTAGCAGATAAACTAATAGAATAAGTATGTATTCGTGTTTGCTTTTACTTTTGGACCACCGGAAGTCAAGGATTTGTCCAGCATTCTGTCAATCAATGTCACGTAGATTGTATCTGACAAACCATTTCTGAATTTAGTTGTAGTTTCAAGTTTCAAGTTTATTTCCAATTACATTTCTCTGTATGTACCATACATAAACAAAAGAACATTACAAATATTACAAACATACATTACAAATGCTGTTACCTTAAAGCATGAAAATAAAGTTGAACGGCTGATGATTGATTGATTGAAAATGCAAAATAAATGCAAATGCATTTATTATTTTCACTTAATCTTTATGTTGCACATATCGTTTGTTCTAGTAAGAACGATTTTCTCTGAAACTGTTATAGAAACTCGAGAAGCAATATTTGTATTTAAATTAATCTGTAATCAAAGAAAGTGTCGTTATGTCACTGTTCTGAAAATTCTTCACAACTATTTCTTTACTTTAAAGGCTGGTTTTGCATTGCTTGCAGTATATTCTTGTAGTTCAACCTGACAAAGAAATGATAGTGCTTGTGTTGTCTACCTTACTGTACTTTTCAAAAATAATGTTATTGTTTACTATTAACCCAATACGGAATCCAGATCCGTTATATTGAATGTGTATGGGGAAGAAGACATTGGGGTCAGGGGTATCTCCGGAAATCTTTTACAAGTTAAACTCAATTTGGATTGCAACTGGGACGAGTTCAATCGTTCACAATAGATCCCAAGAAGAGAACGCATGAATAGATGCGGTTTTGATACAGAATCAGGGAATAACAATAAATCACTTCGTATTTCTTTGAAAATGCATATATTCAAGGGCAAAGGCAAAATTTGAATATTGCGGCGGCGGGGTTTTGGTAACAACATTAACTACATTCATTATCACTTGAATGAAATAAACATACTTAAGAGAAGGACTTGTGAACACCAAAACCTAAAACGAAAACGGTATTTTTTTTTTACTTTCTATATAACTTTGCTTATCAAAGGTTTTTAGTGATTCGGATTGCATGTTAATACTATGAGCCGAGCTCAGATTAATTGCCGGAAACCAAATTACTATTTTTGTAACGATTACCTTGACCTTTGACGGACCGATCCCAAAAGCCATTCCAAGCGAGCCCTCCACCTGTTCTTGCTATACATCAAGTTTCATGTCAATACCATGAACCGAACTCAAGTTAATCGCCGGACACCAACCAGTTTGACGCCTGCCCGCCCTACGACGAAACCTATTCTAATAACCTGGTTAAAAACAAGAAAATATGCGAGAACCAGCAATATGTTAGATGTTGAAGTTCTAAAGTTCTAGCAATACCAGCATTCTAACGAAATTTATGAAGATCAGAATAGTAAATACAATATTTTTTAGTCCCTGTCAGGCTGCTCATCCCCCCAAATGCAATTACAGCTTGATTTTCATTTCTTTCTCTACACTTTTTGACAAAAAAGTGTTAAACGAATAAATAGTGTTTGACAAACCTGCCAATTATGGTACTCTCAAGGTAATTATTAATAATGTTTGCAAAATGGTAAGATTTATCACCAGCTTAAATGCATTCCTTTAAAAAGGAAATATACGTATGTAAGTAAACTATTTTGTGTATGACATCCAATAAAAATTAAGCGCCTCTATTTCAGTGTGGCTTTAAGTTTTAATTTCTGTGTCATGTGTTTTGGTTAAAAGGTTATGCTAATGACCGACTAGCTTTTTGTAAATGTTTACAGACAGCGTTTCCCGCCAAAGTCGGATATCCATTAGTCTCTAAGAAAATTATAAACGGTGTCTTGCTTTTGACGAACAAAATCAAGATAACTCAACGAATCTATTTCATATATGGCATCATCCTGAACAGTTGTTTGATTCAAATAAAGTATCAGCTCAACTTATATGCAACTAATATTTTGCTATAAAGTTTTGCATCACGTGACTTTCTAAAAAAAGACGCATAGCATTATTTCTATACGCTGTAGAAAATACAACACACGTATGTTTACATAATTTAACATGTCGTTATAGATGAGCTCAATTTCGGATTTGCCGTAACTACAATGTCCAAATATTGTTTCATCAACATTTAGAAGACATTTCTTGCAAACAGGGAAACGGAATAGCATTCTCAAGCTTTAGACGGGCGGCTTTGTCTAAAGTGACCACGTCCGGTGCCGCTGTTAACCGATGTTACCCTTCAAAGTTCAAGTTTGGTCCATTATAATATGTCGGTCATCAGGATGGACCGACAATAAATTAAGTATGCAAGAAACATGATTATCTACCTTATGTCTTTTCCGGAAAAGGTCTTCTCTATATGTCAAGCAATCAAACATCATCCTCTTCACTACCATTTTGCATGCGTCTTAGGAACAGGTGGCATAGTCTAAATTATCCGTTCTGGACCGTGAGTCACTGTTAACCGGTGTTCAGGCTAAAGAGCTCACGTTTGGTCGATTATAATATGTCGGTCATCAGGATGACCGACAATAACGTGTGGTTATAGCGAGAGTCATTGCATCGTGGGAAAATGCTAATGTACACGTACATGTTACACGTAAAAATCTTAACCTCTATATTATCTCTGCTATTACTCGATGCATTGCCTCAAAACTTGGAACACGCCTTAATGATGACAACATGCAATTGTGTGGAAAGTTACATACATAACTCCATCATGATTATTGAATTTTGCCCCTTTTTAGCTCTACTATTCTAAGAATATGAAGAGCTGTTACAGTCACCCGTGCGTCGGCACACGCGTCCGGTTAAAGTTTTTGATGAAGTTTTATCTCTGAAACTACTTAAGATTTTCAATCAATGAAAGTCGCACATGGCTTCGGGTCCCATACCTTTTGGTTGGATTTTAACAGAATTATGCACCGTTATGTACTGAGAAAACCTTAACCTAGGTTAAAGTTTTTGGAATTTAGTCATATCTCTGAAACTATTGAAGAAATTCAATTGGAAGTTCACAGATGGCTCCTTGGTCATTATGTAAGATTACTAATTAAGTCACAAAACTTTTGGTTGGTTTTTAACAGAATTATTCCCTTTAATGTACTCAGTAAAATCTTAAACCTAGGTTTTAAATTCTTTGGAATGAAGTCATATCTCTGAAACTGCTAAAGATTTTTGCATTTGAAAGTTTACACATGACTTCTTTATCACAAAACATAAATACATGTTATTTATTACGATCACCAGTTCGTTGACGTCAGCGTTGACTAACGTTAATGAAATAGTCAAATAACTTCTAACTTAATAGGCAGCGTGCACTGCCGACGGTGGTGCTTGTACATTCTACTCTAGGCAGCGTGCACTGCCGCAGGTGATGTTCGTACATTCTACTTTTGGCAGCGTGCACTGCCGCCGGTAGTGCTCTTACCTTTTACTCTAGACAGCGTGCACTGCCGCCGGTAGTGCTCGACCTCGCGTTCCTCCGATAACAAGGCACTCGTCATGACGCTATCGTATCTTCATTGTTTGAGCTATAAGAGGAATAACTCAGATTCATTACTGAATCAAAACATCCTAAAGAAATTCTCCTGATACGCAAAAAGGTCCTAGTGATTTTCATTGGGCGGGTGCATGTGTGTTTTTGATAGATCCTCTGGTATACGTATCTTTGTTCAAAACAAAATATGTGAATTGTCCGTTGGACAATATTTTGTCAAATCATTTTTCTACTTATTTTTGTCATGTGAAAATTTCGTACCTGTTTTAGGGGGTCTAAGGTTCCATACGAAATTTTCACAAATATGTGAATTTTTTGTACGAAATTTTCACACTTATGTGAGGAATTCGTACGAATTTTTTCACACGTGTGACGAATTCGTTTGTGTGAAAATTTCGGTTCAACAACGCCTTAATGTAATTTCATTTGGATGTATGTTATGCCTTTGAAGAAAGGTTTAACCGTTGTACGTAATAATAAACGACGACTCATTAACGCAGAAAACATCCTGCACGAGCAAATGGCATATTGTTTTCCCACTGACCACTCCAAGGCGGTAAAACTGGTTCTTTTTATCGTTGTTTGCGGTGTGCTATTTCGAATTGATCATCTTATAAACACATTTTGTATCTACTTTCAGCTGTTTGGGAAGGCTCTGTTTTCTGGGTGTGGCTTCCCCTGATATGCATATGTCACCGCTTTCCTCGTGGTGTAGAACTTTAGACTACTAAACGAAGTCGATATATCGTGAATAAAGATGAATATATATACGAGTGGGCATAATACATTTTAAACATGCTATTTTTAAATGTATCATTTCGTCTAAACACACCTACATGTATACCGAAACAAACAACTCTGTTGTGCTGACGATTCGAGTTTTTTTAGCAACGACAGATTCGTGGGGATGAAAAAACACGCCTAACATAATACATTAGCTTTTTCTTCCATACTGGTAAAAACATCAGCTTTGCTATAAAAAGAATATTTCTAAAAAAACTTACACATATATAAATATTACATTCATTTACAATAAATACAAGTGAAAACAGTTCACCCTCTACTGAGCAAGTCACAGTTTTATCAGTAAACTCACGAATTCTAAGTATTCAGAATACCATGAATTGTTAAAGGATAAGATCGAAGAATATTGTTTGATGGCTACTAGCCGTCTAGGAACAAAACTCCTTTTTTATTGATTTTTGGGGGTGGTGGTGGGTATTACTTTCTTTTTAAAAGAACGAAGGAAACCTGTGTTCGTAACATATGCGAAACATATTAAGTGTTTCTTGTTCGTAACATGCGCGAAACATATTAAGTGTTTCTTAGATTAACCCTCCCAATATTAGAAAAACGATGTTCCTGCTTAAAAATACAAATCCAATTTTATCAAATACAAAATATCGTCAGCGTACTAACGGGATAACTCCTTCATATTTAAATGAAACTTACCTATATCGTTACTGCAATAACACGCCGGGGGAACTCTGATATGGAACTCGTCTTGCGCTCCCGATAAAATCATATCAGCCGCTTCCGGGGTTCCATATCAGACGGAATATTGTCACTGAAAAAGGTAGGTGATCCAGAACTTTTATAAGTTATTTAAATTAGGGCCCATTTTCGGAAAAACTCGAATGCTATTCGACCCTCCTTTGAATCACGAACAAAATGATATTTGTCTCTTTTGGATCAGTTCAAAATCGACTGTAAAAAAGATGTTGAAAGCGAAGGATTGATCATAACTATAGGCCGCTCTTGAAATGTTTTTGAAATCAAACGGTGTTTATCTCATTGTAAAGTGACAGTTACTTGTATACATGTGTTAACTTGAATCATAAGTTTAATCTGCTATAATTTTGATAGCCGCAAATTTATGACTGCTTAGTTATTTTTTAAAATATTTTTGAGCTCCATATCAGAGAGCTGAGTTCCGTATCAGAATTGGTCATGTAGAAATATTTACATGCATGCTAGTTTGTTGAATTATTGTGATGACCTAACTTTGATGTGTTTTAATCTATTTCAGTTAATGATGGTACAGACATGGAGCGCACTAAATGGGATACTGCATCAAACATTATTACAAGAATCTGATCTGTCACCAGTGGCATTCATGTTGGAATTCTAGGATTTAAATGTGACATATGCAGTGGACAATTTGAGTACAAGCAGACTCTTAGACATCATATTGCCGGGAACAAAATCTGCTTGCAATAAACGCAGCAAACTATTCATTGTTAGAGGGAATTACACAGCCCAAATGCACACCTGTGATGACAAAATGAATGAAAAACCTTTCAATATTGCAGATTAAAACATTCAAACGACACCACGTGAACTACACAGTGGAGATATATCCTCAAACTTTTAATGATTTTTTTTAAATTGTTTAAAATTAAAGATAAAATACATATTTTCTTTTTGTTTTACTTAAAAAATCCTTTTAAACTCATTTATTTAAAAAAAATTGGCCATCGGCCTTCTTCAATTGATATCGAACTCGCTATATCAACTGAAGAAGGCCGAAGGCCGAAATGTTTTGAAATAAAAGTGTTTAAATAGATCTGCGAATGTTATTCACTTTCCTTACATGGATAAAAGAAAAGTGTAAAAATTCCCTTTTAAAAATAAAAAATAAATAAAATTTAAAATGTGTGGTTTTTGACATTCACATACAAGTAACCAATGCAAGACTTTTATTTTATTTTTTATTTATTTAATACAGTGCTGTAAGCTTGTAATATCACAATCTACATCTGTTTTGCTTTAATAAATTAAATCTTCTTTCTGAGATGCATTACTATAAAATTAACACTTCTAAAAAAATCGCAACAAATGGCATGTAAGACAGGTTACAGATGTTTTTATACAAACCAATAATATCGCATATTTTTTATAACATTAAAAGTCATTGTTCACGCAAAAAGTGATTGATTTTCTTGAACGTGAAAGTTTTTTTAAGTCTGTCACTGGTAATAGACCTGATGCATTCATTTGGAAGTCGTACATTTTAAGGCAGACCATAATTCAGATGTAATAGTAAAGTTCACATTCTTTCGCCATTAGGACTTTGGTTTCCTTGATTGTGTATAATGTGCTCGAACAGGCATTTCACCCCGCCGTGGTTCATTGATACCAGACATGAAACTTAAATATTTTCTTCTTTTGCTTTTTTCTGATTGGCGTGTCGAAGAAAAGGTCCTTGGTTTCTCAAATCCATCCGACGTTAGTATGCCCTGACCCAACGATCCATCCCCTGAATAATGGAAAAGAAACTCAATGAGCAATGACAAATTTAATTTTGAAAATCATTCTACCGTAAAAATTAATATAATTAAATGTAAAACATCCTTTCATATATAATTATACATGCCTAAAAGCATTTTAATGCGAAACTGCTTGGTCTGACATGGAACTCGTCAGCCTGATATGGAACTCAAAAATATTTTAACGAATAATTCAGTAGCTGTACATTTTCTGGCCACTGAAGTTTCATCTGATGGGAGATATCATCTAATTTTACGCATACACACGATACTACTTCCTTACAAAGGAGTAAACAACGTATTATTTCATAAAATGTTCTAAGATCGGCTTTCAGTTATGATCAATCCTTCGCTTTCAACATCGCTTTTTCAGTCGATTTTGAACTGATCAAAAAGAGACAAATATCATTTTGTTCGTTATTCAAAGGAGGGTCGAATAGCATTCGATTTTTCCGGGAAATGGTCCCTAATTTATGTGATCGATGGAAATTTAGGATCACCTACCTTTTTCGGTGTCAATTTTCCGTCTGATATGGAACCCCGGAAGCGGCTGATATGATTTTATCGGGAGCGCAAGACGAGTTCCATATCAGAGTTCCCCCGGCGTGAAAAAGGTGGCGATATGTTCGCTTGTCTGTTACAGCTCAATATATTAATTAAAGAAATTTAAATTTGATGTAGCTCGAACAGCAATCTCGGTAGAATTGACCACCTGTGTTTTGACTTGCCAAAACACCTTATTTTCAAGTACAATACAGCGCCACTTATCAAACTAACTAACTAGTTTTTTTCAAGCTATTTTGAGACACCATTTTCCGCTATAAGATATGATGCGAAGAACTGGATTTATATATGAGTGATGACTTGGGTCCTTCAAATGTAAGGTAATGTGTTTTGCACAGCACATATTCGTGCTTTTCAAAGTAACTGTTTAGACATATACATATGTATTTGGTACAAATTTTAAAATTATTATTAGAGCTTAACAAATAAACTTATAATATCGGGATTAAAAAATCGCAACTGGTTTATTATCAAAATCCCAATGACTAATGCATTCGTTTCTGTCAGATACCGCCGAATTTTTAACAGCCGATATTGCCGAACTTAATCGTTGCGTCGTAACGTTACAGATTTAAGGTTATATTTCTAATTACATTTATAACATTTTTTATTACATGTGTTACTATAAATAGTAACAAATAATGACCAGATGCCCGGGTACTTTGCATGATAAAGGGCGGGCCGAAAACCTGATATCGCGGGCCGAAAACCTGATATCGCGGGCAGAAATCCCGTATCACGAATTACGGCACGTGGTTACCATTGATAAAGGATTAAACTTTTAAAATTCAAGATGGCGACGATTGAATCGGTCGATTCCATTCAAGTCATTTGGAGCTAGATGCAAAAAGCAGCATATTTAAAAAAAGGAACTTGCAGGCTAACATGAGACATATTCTAAGAGCGATAAAAATGTGAATAGAGAAAAATGGAGATATTGTACATACCTGGGGATAAGCAAGAAAAGCACTGTGTTTCCAGAATCATGTTCCTTAATATTTTCCTTAGGACTTGTCATAATTCTATGAATGAATTAACAGAGCAGGAAAATGGCAGACGTTGATATCAGCCCGGCACATGTAATAAAATGGTTATAAACCGGTGTTCCGGAGATCCGGAGAAGTGACTTAAAATCCGGAGATTCCGGATAAAATCCGGAGATTTGGCAGGCCTGCGGTGTTCAAGGGCCGGGAGGTGATATCGGCCCGGCTGAGCAACATAGGCCCTCGAGCTAAAGCTCTCGGGCCAATATTGCTCTTCCGGGCCGATATCACCTCCCGGCCCTTGAACACCGCAGGCCTGCCAAATCTCCGGATTTTATCCGGAATCTCCGGATTTTAAGTCACTTCTCTGGATCTCCGGATTTATAGTCAAAATCTCCGGATTTCTATGAAATTGCAAAAATATAGATTAATTAAACCTATTTAAATTTAAAAGTTGTGCAATGAATAGAACAGTTATTCTATTTCAGTCGCACATTTCCTGTTTAATACGAGATAACGAGAACATGGTCAGTGACATGCAGGCTAATTGCCTCTGGCACAACTATACAATAACCGCGTGTCATAAACTAAACAAGGGCCCCGATGTTACACCTGCCTTTATCTATTTTCATTGCATGTTTATTTTAATATTGTCAAAAGCAGGTCTTAACAGTAAAAAAAAGAATGAAAAAGTCATTTTTAAACAAGTTACATTATTTGATTCCATTTATATTGTTTCATTTAAAAAACATAACCGATATTAACTTTGGCCATGGATCTTTAACCATTTCTAACAAAATCGGCAAAATTCATTTATACAATTCTTTGAAGAATATAATTATAAAGAAGAATATGAGAACATCATCATCATCATCATCATAATCATCATCATCATCATCATCATCATCATCATCATCATCATCATCACCACCACCACCACCACCACCACCACCATCACCATCATCATCATCATTTTGTTCAGTCACAGTCATAGTGAACAGCAACAACAAGACATTAAAACAACAACAACATCATCGTCGTCGTCATCATCATCATTTGCATATTTAGACAAAATCTCCGGATTTTTAATGAAGAAATTTTGGCAGGCCTGACACCGGTTAATAACCTCTTAGTATAATAGTGCACGAATTATTGATATCAAATAAATTTCAAGCCACTCGCGTTCACTAACTGCGATATCATTTTAATTTCGCTTTAAAATACATTTGCGCAGAGACCACTAACGAAATTTTCGCGCGGACATGAATGAGTGTAGTATACAAAAAGACAGACGATAAGAACACCAATGTCTACACTTGTCTTTGAAAATAAAAATAAGCTTGAAGTGTTGAAATTTAACTTTCGTGCTGCACAGCAATTTATTTGTAGCATTGTGCAATTTCCTTTTAAAAAGTGGAAAGGCCTGTTATTATTATTATTATTATTATTATTATTATTATTGTTGTTGTTGTTGTTGTTTTTGTTTTTGTTGTTGTTGTTGTTGTTATGAGGAAGAAAAAGAAGAAGAAGAAGATGATGATGATGAACCTAATAAATTTAAATATTACATAAGCAGGAAATTAAAATTAACTCTTTGTTCATTTTCCGCTGGAATTGTTTTCCACATGTATTGTTAACTGTGTTTACATGATATATATGTGCACGTCATTCCAACACTTCAATTTTGAACAGCTGGAGCTTCTTCTCTCCCATAGAACTGTTGGAGACAGCAAGTCGTGTGTTATCCTTGGATACACAAACAATACGTGGTTACACCACGTCCAGCACATGTGAGGACAATATCTGCCCTGTATGAGATATTTGCACTATAGTTTGTCTTTTTTCTGCAGACAAATATACTGTCAGAAGGACCGACCGCCACACCACGTGGTTCCTTGATGATCTTCTCGTCCTTGACCTCGACTCTCGTATTTGAGGCTTTATCATATATGTCGACTGTGTGCGCGAATCTGTCCGAGAAGACAACCTTATTACGGTTCCGAATGTAAGTACAAGCTCCGCTGTCAAGAGAATATGTCTTTGTAGGAAATCGTATACCGAGCTCTTTCTCTTCTCCTCTATAGGATACAACAAGAACTGGCCGAGGATCATCGATACATCCTTCAAGCATACTGCTATTGTCTATCAAACTGATGGACTTGAACTGATTCTTAACATTGCATTCGCGAACCACTCTTATTTCGTTTAGTTTAGAGATGTTAAGAAAAATGAGTTTATATCCGCTTGGTGTTGTTACTGCCACTTCATCTTCCGAAACAACTACCAGTCCTAGTGGATTCGTGGATAATGCGAATGAGCTCAATCTTTCCAGATTCTGATTGAACACCACACACCTCGCATTATAGTTGTCCAGAGTCACTAACCTGCCATCCGACAGAAAATCAAGACAAGCTAACAAAGGATCCTTCACATTACCTCACCTTTCTTCAGGCCAATGGAAGCAAGCAGCTTCAGATTTACTTTCTGTTCCATCTGTGAACACTCCATAACACCAGAAAAGAGTTCTGGATAATGGAGCAAGAATAAAGTTTATTGTGAGCTTCCCCAGCATAGTATGTTTAGCTGGAGGTAGCTTCAAAGAATCATCAAACTCAAATTGCAGCACGAAGTCTTTCAACTCGCCGGAAACCTTCTGTGTTTTTGTTTTAAGTTCTGTTCCTTTATCTTTGAAGTGATTGGTTATAATGAGTTGCTGGGCGGGACTTCCTTGTTCTGAAACAGCTTGTATCTCAGCAAAGGTTTGTTTCAAGTCATCAATACAACTGTTGCAGGTGGCAGTTTTGGTATCAAAGTCATCAAACGCCTGCATTTGGAATGCAGCAATATCCTTGGAAATGGTTTGCTTTAAATTCTCGAACATTTGATTCACATTGTCTTGCATTGTTTGTATTTCATCAGTTATTTCGAGAGCATCCTTAATGATTTTATCTTTTGATCTTTCTAAATAATGCGCTATTCTTTTAAATATGTCTTTACTTTCAAGAAACTCTCGCTGATTGTTCAACAAATCTAGATTTTTCAGCTCTATTGTTTACTCAATCTCGACAACATTGAGGCATTTCCGGTGACTTACGATGGTACATTTGCTACAGCAAGGCATCTTTTCGTCTTCACAGAAGAACTCCATCAACTTCTGATGTTCTTTGCATTGATCCAAACCTTTTTATATCGTACTTTGATCTAACGTCGCTAGCCTTATCTGCGGTCACCAGTTTATGTTTCGACATAACAGGGAAGAGTTGATGTATTTTCGCGCGTTTCATTACACTGATATTCTCCTCAGTCCTCACAGTAAATGTCAGCCACATTTCTGGTATCCTTTCGTAAACATGGCTTGAATAATTTTATTCCAACTCGGCCGAGAATTACGTCGGCCATTATGTTCGTTGCTGTGTTTAATCAAAACTTTTAGCGGATTTGTTTGGCTATCTATCTAGTTTAAGAATGAGGACGTTAGAAAAGATAACAGTTTTATTAAGGAGATAAATCAATCGATTGATAATACCTGTATTGGTTAAAAGCTTCCCTCTGGTTACAGCTTTTTAAGCTAAATGCAGTTAATAACTTTCTGAGACTCATCAAACCATACAAATTATTCTATTATGCAGTTTGCATAATACACGGAGAGTAAATTTCAAAAATCTTTCCACGAAGAGTAAATTTTGTTCTCAAGGGATAACAGTTGGGCAAGCCAATGATCTTTAAAACCTTATTGCCGTCCAAAATTTTATTTTTTGATTAAAATAAGTATTGCAAAACCGACAGTTTAAATACATTATTTTTAGTCATTTGAACTATTCGTTTGTGTAAAATACACGAAACAAAATGGAAGAGAAACCAGCGGGGTTGGGGTAAAGGTTGTTCATGTACTATACGTTTGTACGTTTCATGGTAAAATTGTGTGGGAAACCAAAACATTATTGACTTGACAGAGGGAAACTAAGAACGATCTATGGAAATCACAACACTTTGACAAGTCTAAATGATAGAAGTCTTTATTCTCAAAATATGCCTTTACATGTGTTTATGGCGATTTGATTAATATGATTATAAACCCTGGTCAAAATTGGTACTTCTCCGATTATAATATTCATTATTGCTCAATAGCAGAAGCTGCCCCCACATCCCAGCAAAAAATCAAATAAAAGATAACAATTAGGAACGTTTATACACTTTTCTAGTTATCAGCAAAAGCATGCTAAATTTTGATCACGGACAAGTTAAACAATGTATAACAACACCCTCGTAAGTATACAACATAATTATTTTCTTAATCTCAAACCTTATTATTTAGTAATAAAATATCATGAATATGTACAGACTTTATAACGCATACGTTTCTGCTATAGCACATCTATAAATCAATGGACACTGAAACGGATTATCTGTTAAATAAAAATTCTTCTTTTGAAAATACGAAAATGGGATGTATCTCGTTGGCATTGAGCGTTTTGTTTTACAGTAGAATGTTTTACAAAGTTTCATGGAATGTTTTAGAATATATAAAATCGGGTTTGATAAATAAACAATTTCACTATCTAAACAATAATCTAAAACAAAACAAATACACCAGATTAAAATGTAGTACTACATAGTTGTATTTCAAAGAAAAGTGATGATAGCAAGTTTCAGATTATGGCATTCTTGAAATAAAAAGAAGTTGTTGTTTTTTTCTCAAAATATGCATATGTCAATGGCATTTGGAAAAAGATCATTTCTGCTCTCTGATCAAAATGTAAACTACTTTGTTTATGATCTTCATTATCAGTCAAATGCAGGAGTTAATAACCCCGCTAGCAAATAAAAAAAATAAAAATAAAATAGAACTTTCTGTTGTGTGGTAACTTATTCATTGTGTTCTAGATACTACAGGAAAATTTTAAACATTTATCAAGGATTAAGTTACACAGCGCACTGTCGTATCATTAAATTTTGCGGGATTAGTCGACATCATTTATATTTATCAATTTTAAACGTTCAAAATTTGTATAAATATAAATTTCTGGATCTGTGAATTTTATGACAAGAAATAAAATATTATTATTATGTACAAAGTTTAACACGCAATAAGTTTCAACTTTATCGCAGCTATAAGGACAAATGATTCAATAAACGGATTCACGATCTGTTAAAATAAGAAGTCTTCTTTTTAAAATATGAAAAATTGGATAAAACTTGTCTTCAACTAATTAATTAAACAATCCTAAAATCTTGAATAGATAGAATCAAATAAAAATAACTGTTATCACCAAGGCAACTTATAAATCGCTGTGTTCCATAACGCCAATGTCATGAAAACATAATTGTTTGTCTTTGAAGTGATGCAAGCAAATCGTGAAGAAGCTAAGCAATAATAATAATAATGATAATAATAATAATAATTATTATTATTATTATTATTATTATTATTATTATTATTTTTACTATTATTATTATTATTATTATTATTATTATTATTATTATTATTATTATTATTATTGATGTTATTATTATTATTATTATAATGATGATGATGATTATTATTATTATTATTTGTTGAAGTAGTAGTAGTAGTAGTAGTAGTAGTAGTAGTAGTAGTAGTAGTAGTAGTTGTAGTATTAGTAGTAGTAGTAATAGTGGTATGATTATTATTATGATAATTATTATTATTATTATTATTATTATTATTATTATTACATGTATTATTATTATTATTATTATTATTATTATTATTATTATTATTATTATTATATAAATCTAAAATGCGCATGAGCAAGAGAACAACCATTTTTTCACAATCCGTTGATATTGTCATCGAATGTTAACTGTGTTAACATGATTAACATGATATATTATGTGCATGTTATTCCGCTAGACTAGTTCAATGCTGTACAACTGCAGCTGACTCTTCCCGATAGCACAGTTGGAGACAGCAAGTCGTGTGTTATCCTTGGATACACACACACTAACTGGATACTTCATGTCCAGCACATATGAGTACACTATCTGTCCTGTGTGAGATATCTGCACTATAGAGTTAGTTTTCTCACTGCAGACAAAGATACAGTCGAAAGGACCGACAACTAAACCACGTGGTTGCTTGATGATCTTCTCGTCCTTGACCTCGGCTCTCGTGTTGTTGGCTTTATCATAAATGTAGACTGTGTGCGCGAATCTGTCCGAGATGACAATCTTATTGCGGTTCCTAATGTAGACACAAGCAATGCTGTCAAGAGGATAGTTCTTTATCGGAAAGTGTATATAGAGTTCTCTCTCTTCTCCTCTCATGGATACAACACGAACTGGCTGAGTACTATGAAAACATCCTACTAGCAAACTGTTATTGTCAATCAAACTGATGGACTGAAACTCTTTATTAACATCGCATCTGCGAACCACACTTATTTCATTAAATTTAGAGATTTTAAGGAAAATAAGTTTAAATGCGTCTCCTGTTGTTATCGCCACTTCATCTTCTGACACAACTACTACTCCGAGTGGGTTCTTTGATAACGCGATTGAGGTTAATCTTTCCAGATTCTGATTAAACACCTCACACCTCTTATTTTTGTTGTCTACTGTCACTAACCTGCCATCAGGAAGAAAATCAAGACCAATTATCAAAGGCTCATCCGCATTACCCCTAAAAGGGAACTTTCCTTTTTTTAGGTCAATGGAAGCCATTAGATTAAGATTGACTTTCTGCTTCTTCTGTAGACTCACCAAAACAATAGAAGAGATTTCTATAGCTAGTTCAGAGGCTTGGATAAATTTCGTCTTCAGCTTACCTGGCATAGCGTGTTTAGCTGGGGGTAGCTTCAAATAATCGTCAAAGTCAAATTCCAATACGACGGTTTTTAACTCAACAGAGATTTTCTCTACTTGTGCATTAAGTTCAGTTCCCTTGTCTTTGAAGTGATTGGTCATAATGAGTTGTTGGGCGGGACTTCCGTTTTCGGTAGCGGTTTGTATATCAGCTACCGTTTGTTGCAAGTCATCAATACAACTATCACAGACGGCAGTTTTTGTATCAAAGTCATCAAACGCTTGGTTTTCGAATGCGGCAATGTCCTTGGAAATTGTCCGCTTTAAATCCTCAAATATTTTATTTACATTGTCTTGCATTGTTTGTATTTTGTCTGTTATTTCTAGTGCATCCTTAATTAGGTTATCTTTTGACCTTTGTAAATGTTGAACAATCTTTTTAAATTTTTCTTCAATTTCTAGAAAATCTTGCTGAATGTTCAACAAATCTAGATTTTTCAGTTCCTTTGTTTTCTCGATCTCGACAACATGGTGGCATTTTCGGTGACTGACGACGGCACATTTCCCACAGCAAGGTATCTTCTCATCTTCACAATAGAACTCCATCAACTTGTTGTGTTCCTTACATTGATCCAAACCTTTCATATCATACTTTGATCCCAAGTCTCTAGCCTTATTTGCATTCACCGTTTTATGTTTTGACATAACAGGGAAGAGTTCATGTATTTTCTCACATTCTTTACACTGATATTCATCACAGTCCTCACAGTAAATATCAGCCACATTTCTGCAATCCTTTCTTAAACATGGCTGGCAGAATTTTATTCCAATACGACCGGGAACTGCATCGGTCATTTTTTCGCCTGGTCTGTGCAATGAAAATGTACGCCCCTTGTTATCTAATTTATCTAGGTTAAAAATGACCTAGTAATAAACGATAACAGAGATATTTAGGAGATAAAACTAACTATTGCTCATATGTTCGTTTATGTTACATTTATTTTAAAGGTTCAATGCAGTTAATAACTTTCTCGTAATAATAATTCTATATGTTGTTTAAATTATATGGAAAGTAAATCTTTGATAATTTTCATATTGTTTAACTGTTTATAACTTCTCGCATCAAAATTTTAGAAGTGTGTCTCGGTAAAATAATATGTTGTTATTACTTTTTTCAATATTTCAATTTAACGTGATGATATATGGGCAACCGCGAGGTCATAAATTCTCGCAGTTGTATTACTCTAAAAAAATTTTATTCAATGATTTGATTTTGCTGCTGGTTTGCTTTCGCGCACGTTTCTTATCGCGAAATACCTGAAAATTAAACCTACGAGAAATAAACCTTCAAGTTAGCATAACCTAATTGTGAAAAAGAACGTTCTTCGTATTTAGGATAGTTAGATCTATATAATTAAGGTGACCAAACAAGGTCATTTCTTGGAATAAGGTCCGACACTACAAACTGGTATTACGATGTGGTACAAAGTATTAAATATTATTAGCAGACGACTTTTGCTTCATGTCAGAGTTGTTCATTTTGTAAATATAAATGGTTATCACAAACCTGCATCAATCGCCTTCCAAAAATAACAGAGGATAGATAAAATAAGGATTTCAAATTTTCAATCTTTTTTGTGTCGTAGTTTTTTATGACAGCAAATTTACGAACAGGTCAATTTCATGTATATATTAATATGTGCACGTGCAGTTTGTAAGCTATTCGATAGAAAATATGAACAGTTATTTTTAATTTGTACATTTGAATAAAAAACTCTAGCCCCTACCTGTCTATAGTACCTAGCCTCTATCGATGTTATCACCCGATAGTCGCCAGCCCCTTTCCCCCATAGTCAGCAGCCCGAACCCTCCATAAAAAAGAAAAAGCCGCTGTGGACATGTGGAAGTAGAGGACATAAACGCAAATAGCTTTTATTTAGACTATGCTTGCTAAGGTAGCATACGTTGTCTTGTTGGCAGTCGATCTTAAAGTGAAGGAGATTCTTTATAGGATAGGTGCATTTACTTTGCTTTGACGAGCTAATAGCTTTCATTTAATACTTTATCACAGATTTCAAAAGATCCATTCGCAAATAATTCTTTATCAAGATATGTGCATTACTTGCTACTTTCGTTAGCCCAGGGGCTTTCACATACACTGCATTGTTAATAATTGTAATGCCTTTTTAACCAGCAAAGCTGGTTTTACTAATAACAATTCTGAAATCGGTATCAAACCAAAACGAGGCACTGGCAACCGGCGATTTACGCATTTCAGAGTAATCAGAGCAAGCAAAGTAGTCCAAGTTTCCTGTTACGTGTTAAAGTTGGCTCGTGCCACGTTAGTATCGCTAAAAGAATACTTGACTGCTTCACTGCGCTGTCCCTAATTCAGAACAGAATCGACAACAGAAAGCCAATTTTATCTAGGGGTTGTAGCCGCCAGAGAATCTTTAGCGAGCCACAGATGTGTTACCTTTAGGTAGAGATATAAACGATATTCCCGATGTTAGGATATTACAATAGCTTAATATTAATTCTGAAATATTTAATATATCTTTTTCTGCTAATCCGAAGCTCAAAATAATAGTAAAACATTTTCTTTATTTTGTCATTTTAAAGCCATTTCAATATTGGACGTTTGTTCCGCTGCTAAACTGTTTGTTTCACGATTTTTTTAAAATTATTTTTATCCTTAACAATAACAATAATGATAAATTTCCATCTTAGCATATTTCTCTTCAATTGTCCACTTTATGAAATAAATGCGCAAAAAAATTTCACTTGAAATTTTCAAGACATATTGCGAACATTTGTTTATTATTTGATGATATGCTTTCATGATTTTTTGTAAATCACTGAACATGAAGCAATCAACATTGCTGAATATTTTTATATATTGGATTTCCACATATAAGCGTGAACAGTAAACAGTAAACTATTGAGATGTGTAAAATTTTACATAATAAAACTAGTATACCGGATATTATTCGTACAGAAATAGGGAAATGTAAGATTTACAGATCTATGTATTCTAAATATGCTAGGAGCAAGCGCGGTACGTGTCCGGCTATCACGTACTTGGCAGTAGACACGTCGACAATAACGCGCAGTAACACAATGAATATGCAAATGTCAGTGACGTCACAATTCCCGCGTTTTGAAGAAAGCCAAATCACAGAAAACGTACATGTTAATATAGAGGACAAACCATGATGAAGCCTAAAATTAATCAAAGTGCTGAAGGCACTGGGGCATTCACTGCCTCCAAATCACAGAAAACGTACATGTTAATATAGAGGACAAACCATGATGAAGCCTAAAATTAATCAAAGTGCTGAAGGCACTGGGGCATTCACTGCCTCCAAATGCAAGCAGGCAGTGGAAGATGGTGAGTATAGGATATTTGCATACTGTATTGGCAGCTGGAACACTCGGGGTAATCAACCATCTCCCGGAAAATATGCACTAAATTGTAAACTGTGATAGTAGCCATGGTCATATTTAGAAAAATAGAAGCACCAAATCTAGTAATCTGTCTTACATGATTTTATGAGAGTTGTGACACCAATACAGTTTAGGTGTCATGACCGAGTTAGAAGCAGTGCACAAAACATTTACTATTAATCTTCTTTCTGTGTGAAGTTCAAACAAAATCTTTTTCTCAGCATCTTTTACATAATATGCACTAGCATTTCATTTTCAGCAGAACCATCATATAAATTCAATAAATATCGTGATGTCCCTGAAAAGTCGCAAAATTGAGATAAAAAAGTCCTTTCCGAATGACAAAATGTTCTTTCCGCGGAAAGGACTCCTTTCCGGTATCTAGCCATACCCTCCTTTCCGTTCCGAAAATTGCGCTGTTGTGTCACGTGATCAGTATTCTTGGGCAAATGATCTATATCTCGCTATTTTTCGCATAGACAAGTTTTATACTCGACAGATGAAAACATGTCCTCAGTACACAGCGCTTGGGAATACAAAATTAGTATACCTTTGTGTATCGGTATCCCACGAATGGTGGAAAGTAGTACTACTTTGTGTTGCGGTGTACCATAACCGGAAGTGTTGTCCGTTTTCGTGGGAAGCGAGCAGGCTCCAGAAAACGGTAACTATGTATTCACTGCTGAAACTGATGTTATATGAACGGATTGTAGGCTAAATGGACATTTATCCCATCTCCTTAACAACCAAAACTCAATGATATGTTTACGAATGTCTTAAATCTGGCACCTTTTTCTAATAATATGCTACATGAAAAACCATCGAGTCCGTTATTATATACAACTTAATACGGTGGAAATTTATGGTATAAGCTATAGTAATTCATTTTCCTCTGAAATTGTCTTCAATTTTACATGTGTGTTATCTAGCATTAAATTCCAATGCTTTCGGCAATGTTATGACTCTCGGTTGTTTTATCTTAATATGTAGGATTCTCAATTCTATGATTTCCTTTATATGTTATTTACAATGAAGGAAACAATTATATACTTCTTATTTCAAATAAATGCATTATCATTCCCATCGATCGAGTCTCACTTTTTATATCCTTTTTTGTGTTCATTCTGTCTTTGGGATGTCAGTACACAGATTTCACTATTATAATTTCTTGCTTAAAACCCTTTACTCAATATATACGGCTTTCATCACATAGGTGACCAGTTCAGGTCCCAGTCAACTTGCACAAAATCCCATCTGATCTGGATATAAAATTTGTGATTACTGGTCAGAAAAAGTTAATGATTCTAAAAGCAAACATTTTAAATCCAAATCAGATCGCAAATATGTGCCAGCTGATATGGATCTAAACAGTTCGCTCAAGCTATGAAGGTATATCTATGGCGTAAAGGGTTAACAGAAGCCTTCATCCAGATAATACATGGAAACCCTTATTTCCACTATCATATAGACAAGATGAAGGTCTTTGCGAATGAAACAAGTTCTTTAGCTTGTTCGTAAATGGATACATGTATGAGAATCATGGCACTGGTTCTTCTGAAGAAGAATAATCGCTTCTATGGTTTTCTGTACTTTCAGTACTTTGATTTAAACTTCTTTTGACGTTTTGTAAATTATTGATGATAACGTATAATCGAAATGTTACCCGGACTGGCCACTGAAAGTCTAGGAGTCCTTTACCACCAAAAATATAATTCAGCGACACCTATTAAAAATATCAACTGTAAGTTTGTGAATGGAAAATGAAAAGATAATTTGGGGTGCCCAAAATGCTTCACTGTTCCGTACAAAATCGAGCACCAACGGATCCGGCAGAAAGTTAAGAATTAAACTAAAATCGAATGTTTTAAACTAAAATCTAATTCGACATGTTTCGTGAAAGACAGAGAATGTAGGCTTGTTGTGACTTAAACACAAGAAAGCTAATGGCCGAAATATAGTAAACTTTGTAGTGTATATTTTGAAATTGGTCATTTTATTTACCATGCTTTCTTTTCCTCTATACTTTTTGGCTGTTCGAGGAAGCTTTGTATTGCGGATGAGGCAATTCCTGATAAATGTTTCGTTACCTTTCTTATAAAACTTCTTCTCTACGTTTACCTCTTAAAAAGAGATATTTGCATATCAGGAATTGCCACACTCAAAAATCAGCCTCCCAACGCATTCAAAAAGTATATTGGCAAAGAGAGCACGGCTTTTTCCATTACAAATAACACACAAAACCTATTCACGAAAAAAATGAACCTGATGTGACACCGCATTGGAACTGTCATGGCAAAACAATTTTCCACTGAGGGTTCAAATCAGATTCTTGCTGTATCAATCTCACCCTTGCCCCAACAGGTTCTAAACTTCTAAGGTTTTTGTGCCCCAACAGGTTCTAAACTTCTAAGGTTTTTGAGCTTTTTTAAAAGATCACTTTCGATGACTGTTTTAGACAACATTCACTTAAGAATGATAAAGTATTCTGGAAACAGACCTTTAATACAGAATAATGCAATGGTATTGCAATACAAAAGACTTAATGATAAAATATAATGGATTCGCGTGTTGCAATCTACGTTCAGAAGCTCCGGAGACTTTGATATTGATATATTCTTTTGATAATTGTAAGGCATGTTAAGGTTTCTAAATTATTTATATAAAAGTTATCGTTACAGCTATGGTCTTATTTCAAAAGCCCAAGTCGCTATTTTATATTTATGTGTTAATGTCACGCATGCTCGTTTCCGGAGCATATCTTAGCAACCCATAAGGGATTTCAACAAAAATTCACATTTGTCAGTGTTCACCTAAATATAATGAACAGTCTAGTATAAGAACTACGGCCCTTTATAAGGATAACGGAGTGCCGGGTGTATAAATCATGACCCTACTTCATATTTTAATTTTACAGTTCTAAAACTTTTAGCTTTGCCATTTATGACGACAAAGACGATAAAAGACGCGTTTACTTGGATAAAGTTACTAACATCTTTACAGCAGTAGTTCGTATTAGAATAACGGTATACTTTATTTGCCTATCAGAATATCATTACAATTTCATATCAAATTTAGATAGGTTAATCACTATGCATGCAGAGCGCTGTAGAATATCATGTTGGTAATTTTCGTTGCTGTTTTTTTTTAATTTACTGATATATTAATTATGTGGAAAAATAATATTGGATTTTATTTTCTTTGAATTATCAATGAAATCTCCATAAAACTCTGGTTACACATGAAAAAGCTTGTTGCAGTAGTGATATCTGCGATAAAACTTGCACAATGTTTTCGCTAAATAATGGTACAGTTATCCCGGTCTTGAACGTTTTTTCTGTTACACAAACAATACGTTAATTAAAATCTTTAAAATTATTAGAAGATCTAGAAAATAGAACGAGATTTGAAATTTAGACCTCATCCACATCTAAAAATGGAAAATTAACAATCAAATTGAAATAATTCCTTTTATTATGTTAAAGCAGTCACGTAACCATATTCAAATTCAGTTAATTAAAAAAGGTGAAATATGCATATCAGGAATTACCACACTCACAAACACAACCTCACAAAAGAAGTGAGAAAAAAAGAGCATGTGTTTATAATTATGTCAAATTCAAATAAGACACCACAAACAATTAACAAAAAAGGAGAACACTTAGGGTTACCACCTTGGAACGGTCAGTGGCAGAATATTTGCCACTGGGGGGTTTAAACTAGGTTCTCACACTTGCCCCTAAAGGTTCTTCTATGAACAAACAAGCACAAGTTGCCTTAATGAAATAACTCCAACCTACCCTTCAGCTCGACAATGTTGCATGCAAAAGCACACAAACATGTAAAACATAAAAGCTAATAGGACTCTAAAGCAAAACGGCGGTAACTCACTGATCTTACCAAGACCAGAGCACCCGGAGTCAAATCAGCAAAAACAAAAAGACAGGGATAAAAAAACCGAGCTTCTAGGTTCTTTTACGACTTCCCCATTAACTTACATAAACTCTCAAGCCCCTGAACTTAAATCCCGTTCAACCAAAGAGGTAAGTATATTGATCAACTGTAGATGGATTAATCACGAGGCGTGCAGGGCGTTGTAGAATATCATGTTGGTAACCTTCAGGTCTTGGCAAGCTGTATATACTTAGTTATTTCTTTTTGTGTTTTTTTTTCAAAGCTTACATTTAAGTATATTTTTTAATCGAACTACTGACGACAATTTACTACCGCTTTACTAAAACTACAATCCGGATCAAACTTCAAGTGCAATTTTCTCTTACAAAACTCAATGAATGTGTTGTTTAGTTGCCATGTAACTTAAAACAAGCTTTTCGTTGAAACTTTAGACAAAGTCTTAACTTAAAGATTAACACCAAACTTCCTATTAGAACAAATATTGGTCTCCTTCAGCAAGACGTTAGCCAATAAATATTTTACAACATAATCATTGATATTGATTGTCACTTATTGAAACGCAATTCAATACTATTGCTGTTGACGTGCTCTTAGCTGGAGGAAAGAAAATACTAAGACTCAAGGCAACATGGATTTTAGCTTGTTGTTTTCACTTAAAGCATGTCTGTTTCTCAGCGTGGTATTTGTCATTGTGATTTCCACTGGACTTGGTGCCAATGTAACACGATTCAAGTTTTGGATACGAAAGGGAACCAAATTACGACCAGAAAATGTGATGAAAATTTTGAATTTTCGGCTGGAATCCTTTTATGTGCATAAGAGTGCTCAAGAGAAATATGCATTTCTGCCTCGTGGAACAACGACGGCACGAGTTGCTTGTTGTCTTCAGCCAACCAAATTGACGATGATTTAACGGTTCCTATTTCAGATAATGTTATAGCTGACGCGTCGCGGAAGACTGCATCCAAAATACGAATACCAGGTAAATTGGGCATGCTGATATTCAGTATAACATGATACATACACATAAGCATACTAACGCAACTCTAGTTCGCGCACACGGGCACCCAAGCGCGAAGTGCAGCACATGCAAACAGACACACGCTCACACATTTGAATATCAGGAAAAATGGACATGCTGATATTCAATAAAACATGATACACAGAGATATGCATAATCAATCAAATCCGCACTAACTGCAAACAGACACATACATTTCTGTTATTCCTTCTTCTATAGCCCTGAAATTTCCCATACAATAAAACAAAAGTGAAATACACTTGTGAAAGTAAAATAGATGAAAAGGGAACCTTGAAGCCATCGAATACGATAATAATAAAACTCTTGTTGGCTCAGTTTGATTGAACCTGTTCAAGGGCAGTACTGGAAAGGCTTTTTACTACCCATGCCGCCTAACCTTGGTAACTGATAACAGTTCTGATTGAATGTACGAGGAGACTTTTTACAGCCGTCACACAACACAAACAACGCTACTGTGATATTTAAATAGATGGAAAGGGAACTTTGAAAGACAGCGAACACGACAAATGAAAATAGTGCAGGCTCGGATTGATTGAGCCTGTCATTTAATGGAAATACACATACTGTCCACGCCGCCTAGCCCCCCGGGTTGAGCGCAACTCAATATTTACACCAATAAACAGTATAGTTTTTAAAGATCCATTTCAAACGATGTATGCATATGGCGGTGAACATGGAACCGTCAATGCGGTATTTTCAGATTAATGCCTTTCCAAGGTATGGTCTCCAGATAAAAGAATAAGGTTGCTCTAAACGAGAAACAATTGCCGAAACTGAACATATTAGAATTTTGACCGGGGATCTGAGAAAACAAATCCTGCTTATCCTACTTAAAAATTAATTCATTATTATAAATTTATTTTTAATGATTGGACAGGGTGAATCATCTTGCGTGTGGCCTAATGACCTTTTTATTATTATTATAACTATTACTTTTATTATTATTATTATTATTATTATTATTATTATTATTATTATTATTATTATTATTATTATTATTTTTATTTTTATCATTATTATTATTATTATTATTATTACAGTCGAACTTCGATGGCTCGAACACCGTTCGCTCGAACACCACCCTTCTCTCGAACAGTTCGTCAGGTCCCGAACTAGACCTCTATATTTTCTACATTGTTCTACCTCCGATGGCTCGAACTACCCATAACTCGAACAGTCGAACACCAATCAAGGTCCCGACAGTTAATTTTCAATGCTTTTGACACCCCTTGGCTCGAACAGACTGTTATCGGTCATCATCAAAGGTGCGAACAAAGGCGCGAAAATTTCTCGCCAATCAAGACGATGCGCTTTTTCAATTGAGTCGTGTAAATGACACATTAAAGCGGATGAAAATATTTGATCGTTGTGTTAATTTACACCGCATTAATCATGATTAAAAACAAACTGTTATTTGCTTTTTAAGAAAATTGGAAAATTGTAATTGTTCATTTCGTATTTATAAAATTAATAAGATAATTTTAGAAGATTTTTCTCTAGAATTCAAATCCAATGTCATCTCAGAAGTTGAAAACGGGCGAAAATCAATTTTAATGTGATAATACATTAAATACATGAAAATAATAAATATTAAGAATTGTTATGTGTTTGCCTAGTTTAGTGCACAGAAACCTATTCTAACATACCGACCACGGATCGCTCGAACTACCGATGGCTCGAACAAATCTGCCGGTCCCGTGGAGTTCGAGCCATCGAAGTTCGACTGTATTATTATTATTATTATTATTATTATTATTATTATTATTAGTGCTGTTGCTGATGTTACTACTTCTATTAATGTTCAATGTGCAAAGTAATTACAATGTACTTAAATGATGAGTAATTGTTTTACATATTTTATAGTGTAGAACATTCTTGAAAAATCACATCAATGCATCCATTATTAAACAAAGATTGTTTTTATTTATCAGTATTTCACGTGACGAGCCCAGGAACCATATACACGTTTACATTTGCACAAGCCAAAGGCCAGGGGAGGAGAGATGACGTCTGCAAGTGACCTGATTTCTGCAAGAAGTCTTGGATACAACGTATGCTCATGTGGCTGGATGTCGGAAGGCAGGATTGGTCTTGTGCAACAAACGGCCCATATTTGCATCTCCTATACATACAGCACTGGCATCATCCCATGCGGGTGGCTTGGCCTGGCCAATGCTTACTGTAAACATCTCTGACATGCATTATTTATTCTTAACATAAACATATGCTACAAATTCCGAAATGTTGTGATAACTATATATTTTGAAACTTATTTTATTTGAAAACACAATTTTTGCTGTAGTGGTACCTGAATTAAAATAACTGGATTTGATATGTGTAAATATAGTAGTGTTATGTCATGTATATTTGAAGGAAAAACTAACAGACAACAGACAGCTCACTTTTGCATCAGTTATGCTTACATCTTACAACACTGGAATTATCTCGTGCGAGTGGCTTGGCCAGGCCAATGTATACTGTAAACATCTCATACACTCGCAATGAATATCTATTTTTCTTGAAGCCTAAAGGAGATATATAATATTGTTACTATTTATTAGGAAGAACTTACAACTATATATTAATTTTCATAATTCATAAATGGCTCACTTACATATTAAACAATATTATGTTAATTTTGCCGCGAAATCTACAATATGCAATGACGTCTGCTCGACTTGATTACGTCATTAGAACAGATTGACGTTAGCTGTCCCCCAGACACTTTTTTGCCGTGACGAGCCGCATTTTAGAAATCCTAAATGCACTACATTATTATATAATTTTGGTATATGACCAGGAGGCCAGGGATGAGAGTACCCCGTCTTCTGAGTCCTGAATAAACAAACTCCGCAAATTAAAAAAAATAGTACTACATATCTGTAAATTTGGTCCCGGTAGCGGACAATATAAACACAGATTGATGAACTTCTTGTTTATCATATCCCTTTACTTCACGGGGTATGGCTCTTATCCCATAGAGAACAGTGTAGATCCAGATCAGCCGGTACATCCGTGATGTCTAATCGGGATCTTCACTGTTCGCTTTTAGATTCGGTATGTTATTTCTGACCAAGAGGCGATCAGTGTAGATCCAGGTAAGGTGACATCTGCACATGCACGCTGATTTGGATCTAAACTAGTCGCACATGCAATAAAGACCGTATATATAGATATAAGAGTTAAACATAAAACTGCAAAACAGAGCTTATAATCTGTGTTAATACTGACGAAGACTTGCACAATGAATACTAAACTTTGGATTTTATAGGTTCTTACCAGGCAAGTGGATACTAAGTGCTCTCTGTAACGACCCGGGTACCAGATGATTGGGTGTGGTTAACCATTAACAACCGAACCAAGACCGTGTTCAATATTTATTTTGGTCCATCCGTTATCAGTTAAGCACTTATAAATGGACTTTTATTTATACGTCACGCTTCATGTCTGCATGGTGCGTGAACTTAAATATATTGAAGTAAAACATTTATAGCTTACTTTGGGTACGTACGTTTATACCACAAAAAGTTATTGATATGGAATAATTGTGATATGATCTCGACAGAAAAGGTATTTTCACTCATTTATAATATGTTTTTTGACAATTTGAATAAGATTATCTATGAATGTTCGTTTGCTGGTTAGATGTTGTAATGGCTTGCTCATTGTAATATTATTTCAGATTTAATAAATGAATATCCTCTACATGTAGGCATAGTTACCATTGGCATAAAGTATTTTGTATTTATTTACCATCTGTAAAGAAATAAAAAGTTTTAATATTCAGTTGTATTAAAAACTACTCATACGGTCTATCGGCGAATTCATAAAAAGGGGGACTGGTTAGGTAATTATATGTGATCAAATTACAATGTGTTACTTTCATAGTCACTATTTTAAACGCTTGGAGTAAAATATGTAATTAACATATTTTGGCAGTATTTCTTTCAAAGTCAATGTTTAATAAGTTGATAAATAATATGTATAAAACATGTTTATTAAAAAGCACTGTTGAAGTCAGTCTAGTTTTTCGTTCCTTGTTTAGTGTCTTCTTTCAAGTTTAAATACTAGAAGTTTGTTTAAAACGTGCATTCTAAATTCTTACGGTTTAAATCACATTGGGAGAATGCTTTGTTCGTTCTGAATTGTGGATAAGGTAGAGAGGAGATCATCCGTACACCATTTGGGTATGATTAGGCGATTTCGCTCATAAAAGATCAAAATCTTTCTATCCTTTCAACCGTAAACGTTGTTTTCAAAAATGCATGTAAACATAAAAATTGTAGTTGATCGTTTGATTGTGTTTCAACGATTTCGATTATCAAAGAGCAACTTCTTTTTAACCTTTCGATCGACCTTAAAACGTTGACTTCAAAATAATATGTGCACATAAAAATTGAGACTGTGTCATTTTCTTGTTGTTGTTGTTGTTGTTGTGTTGTTGTTGTTGTTACTACTGCGTTTATTTATCTCGCTACTGGTATGCCATAAAAGCGTACGACTGTTAGAAGACTATGAGTGTAGTGCATAGTACAGAAGCTTTTCGAATTCCATTATCATCCCTCGTCCCTTTTAAGTGTAAGATGTAAAGCCTGTCTCAATCATTCAGACGCTCTGATTGCATCAGAGCAGTGTCATACTGATCAATGACAGAACGTCTAGATAATCTAGACTAATGTAAAGCCACATCCGACCCAGATAAAAAGTCTCCCCAAAATGACTGTTAGTATATTTCTGGTGGAGAAGCTCTGCTTTGCATACGTCAAATATTTACGAATATATAAAAGTAGGAATCTATAATAAACAATTATAATTATAGATTTTCAATATTTTTTTTTATTTTACCTCGCGGACACATTAAAATTCAGAACTTGCAAAGTATTAAATTCGCGAAAAATGTTATGTTTCAGTATACATCCGATCCTTGGGACATGTAGCCTGCTGGTATAGCTATCGAGACCCTTGTACACCCGAAATATACGAGTTGATTTAAAATTTATTTGTGAACAAGTTTTAGGAATGACATACGACAAATTTCGATTTCAGTTAGATTAAGCCGTGTAACCAAAACATCAAACACGATGCGCGGCGACTGATATTTTCGTTGAGAATTAGCGTGGGAAAGAATAAATGACAGAATGTCGATTATTGTTGATCACGCCTTCAGGTTGCTTTACTTTAAGCCCCACCTTTTGTCATTGTTTCAACATCCGTAAGAGGAATGAACTAACAACGACAAAAATGATGGACAGCAAAACTTAATTTTGAGTTGAGAATTCAGGTAAGAACTTCTCGGGAAACTATCATAAAACTGATATTGGGCCCAGTCTCAAATAACGAGCATATGTTTTGAGAATAGACTCTATTTCAACCAATTAGATGCTTGAGGTTGAAGTCTCCATTTCAACTAAGCATATGCTTGAGATTTGAGAACGGCCTCCAGTTTTGATTTTATGATCTTGGGAAAATGTGAACTTGAGCTAAATTATTAAGAGAGACGTCACGTTTGGACAGTCTTGAGGTAAGAGAGTTGTCTGGTCTAATTTGACATTTATTGCATTGAGTTCACTTATTTTATTACACCAGGCGAACACTGATGTAAACTGCTAATGTAATTAATACTTATTTGTTAAATCTTATCTATATTGTTGCTTTCCATGGACTTTCAGACCAGAACATGGATAAAGAAATAATGGAACATAACGATAATAACGAGTTATCAGCTCTGAACAGCGACGCGACGTTGCGCATGCGCAGCTACAGTGCAACACGTGATGGTGCTCCTACAACGAAAGATAATGGCGTTAATGGCGACTACCATGACAATCCGGGCCTTGAACATTGCGACGATACAATTAGCGATATTGGGAGTGCCCCATCTAGTCATTTTGAAAATTTGAAAGAATCTCATATTGAAAGTGAACGGATATTACAAAATGAAACCAGATACATCGGAGAACCGGTGGAGGCATCAAAGTCAATTGAGTGTGATTCGGGAGATAAGGAGTTAATGCAGTTGGGAATCGAGGAAAAAACAGAGAAAGATTCTAAAGATTTGAATTTTCGGAATTGGACACGAGAACAAATCATAGTGTTAATTGCAAATTGCTTGACCAATCTGCTCAGTTTTCTAAGCCTTTCAGTTCTAGCTCCATTCTTTCCGTTAGAGGTAAGTTTTGAAATCGATAAAAGTAAAAAGACTCCCCGTAAATTCAATCAGTGTATGCATGTATATAAATTATTATAAAATACATCGATTCGGCATTGATATTTTGATGTAATTTGAAAGTTTAAGGTGTTAGTCCTTTCGACATTGCCCAATCATCGATAAAAAACTCTCTCTAAGGGCAAATCGCAGTTCAATAAAACTTTGCCCAAATAACTGTTATAAATGTGTCTTACCTACGTTAAGAAAAGTAAGAAAAGTCAAGAAGCAAATAGCTATACCTTATAATCCCCTACACTTCTTTTACATCCCAAGACAAAAACTAAGCGACACAAAACAACAATTCGGTTTAAACAAGATTTATTTCGTGTTAATATTATAAATATTCAAACAATAATACAGATGTATATAATTATATTTACATTCCTATTGATTTCTTCGTTTAAAAAAATTCGGTTCATTTTGCATGAACCGCATGACCCGTAATGACGTCAGTAACGTAATGGCTGTTACTATTGAAAACTCCCACGTATTACTCCCCCTTTTCACTTAATACTAATTTTTGAAAGCGTTCGACTTAAGTTTATTTAAAGAAAAAAATGAATAAAATGTTAATATAAGTAATGATTCTTATTTTGGTGCGGTTCATGCAGATTGGACGTGCACGCGAGAGCTGGCAAATTTACCATAAAGCGCTAGCGCACTTTATGGATTTGCCAGCTCTCGCGTGCACGTCCAATCTGCATGAACCGCACCAAAATAAGAATCATTCCTTAAATAACATAATAGATTGGAAAACAAGCCCTCGTATAGTGCTTATATCAATTCCTTTCCTGGTTTTACGGCTGAATGGCGTTTACATATATTTCGTTTAATGGATTACTTTTTGTAACGTTTTTTATTTAAATATTGTGGAAAACAACAATTTAAAAGCCATCATGAGTAATATGATACCGGCAACAATATATAACATTTATTTGGGCAAAATTTTATTAAATTGCATTTTGCTGTCAGAGAACCTCTTTATTTGCCAGTGCAATGACGAAAGGAGCAATACATTAACACATATTTAGACGTAAAGGTGCATATTCACAGGGTGCAATATTTAAATGTCTCAAATGTGGAAAAATATTTATTTTAATACTATGTGATGCCTATGTCAGAACAGGGGCGAATATCGCTGAAATTTAAGTGCAATGAGTGCGTCACGGGAAAAGGTGCCTGTGGACGGTTGACGTCATTCCTTGAAATGACGTCATAAAGTTGAGCAGACGACATTTACTGTTATACATTTCGCGGTAAAAATACCAATTTATTAACAAAACGTGTTACAAAATCACTTTTTAGTTATGAGAAAATATAATATTAATGTAAGTTCTTTCAAAATATAGTAAAAACTAAATGTAACAAAATATGACCGAATGTACTTTTTCCTGTGACCCGCCCCATTTATGACATGTTGTAAGTGAATTTTACTGCGTTAGTAACACTACAGCAACTTCGGCTTTGAACTAATTTGCTCGTAAATTGACTGAAAGAATATAACATCACATTTACATTGTTTACAGGTATTCTATAGATAAATGTATACACTTTGATGTTAGGAAACTATTTTTTCGTTCTGATACATGACAAGGCACCTTTTGATAAACATGGCTAAACTGTTTAGAGCTTCTTAAATATACTGAAAACTTGATTTTAATTGCTGCTGCCACGGTTTAAAACTATTTACATAGAGACGTTCGATTTAATTACATTTTCTGTTACAGTTGGGTTTTTTTTTTTGTTTATTGTAGGCCAACAAAAAAGGAGTAACCGATACTGTATCCGGTTGGATTTTCGGCGTTTTCTCACTCGTACAGGTGTTCGCCTCTCCAGTTTGCGGTTATTTGGTAAAGTTCATTATTTGAAATCTAGACAGGCATCTGATACCATTTTTTATTAATTAACAAAACTAATATTGACACAATATGTACAATTCTGACCAACCCAATATGGGTTGCGCTCAATTAATATGAAACCTCAACCGGGCCAATACGAGATAACCTGGGCCAATACAGGTTTTACTGGGCAAATATGAGATTGCATGATTGGATTATGAACTGGTCCAATATGAATAGAATCACTTCCTTTTAAAAACAAAAATGCCACCATTTCTAAGTCAATTTTTAATGGATAAAATGATAAAAGATAGTATGACTTTGGGCAGGCGAGGTGCAGTTAAGCAAATCGGCAGAGGATAAGTCTATGTTGCTGATTTTGGGGATATCTTTTTGTGTAATAAAACTCTTCTGTGTAATAAAAATCTTTGTGTTTATCTAACCAGTACAACAACAACGCGGATGTCTGCAGCAAGAATTCTTGAACTTAAAAAAAACTGTGAATTTTAAGGGATTACTCTTGATTTGAGCAAGTTTATTCAGCAGAACTTTGCAAAAAGGATCAAAGCTTAGTGTGGATAACTTACAGACATGTTAAACTGAGTATTACATGTTGAACTCGTGGTTGGAATGTGCCAGAAAAGAAAATTTATTTTTGGATATATTTGGATATTAACTAAATAAAGACTGGATGAACAAGAGAGTTGGCTGCCACAGTGTGTAGGAATATTCAGGTTGTTTTTGTATTCAAAACAAAACAACCTTCATATCTGCATCTCCTTGGTAGCTTATACCAGTCAGGTCACTTCTTTACATAGACCATTTGAAGATGCCAGACACTTCATCTCTTCAGGCCGGTAAATTAGCAAATTTAAAGTCTAGAACTATGAATATTGTGTTAATTTATAAAATTGTCATTAATCAAGTGAATTCATATTGGCCTTGTTATTGGGCCTCGGGCAGTCATATTAGGCCTCGGACTAATATGACTACCCTTGGCCCAATAACAACGCCAATACGAATTCCCTTGATTAATAACATTATAGTATAAGTCACGTGATACCAAGTTATAAAAAATCACTTTATATCTTATTATAGCAAAAACAACTTGTTAGTTTTATATCATTGAGCAAGTTTTACAGAATATACGTTTCACAATCAAGCGTTAACCTTTTACATTGTCACTACAGTTGACTTGACCACGAGTTATTCATTCTTTAAGGAATTTGGAATACACTCACCCAAAGTTCTAATTGGTCACTTTTTGTCGGAAATTAATCATTAGAAAGACATCGACTTTACTCTTTATTATGATCAGTTGCCCTAACAGTCTTCAATTTAAGATTTAATCTCGAATTAATTGACTTATCCTAAATTTCTTAAAACGCATTTCATGTACTCAAATGTGAATGCAGATGGTACTAAGGCAGGTTTAACTAAATTTAAACTTTTTACTTATTTTAAAATCGATATTGTTGTTGTTGTTGTTGTCTTTCAGATACCGATTTTAGGCAGTAAGTTCATGTATGTAGCAGGAGCGTTTATCGGTGGTGGATGCACGCTTATTTTCGGGTAATTTCGGGTATTTCATTTCTTACAAGGGGTGGTATCAATAAATTTCGCGGGGATCAGAGTTCGCGTAAAAATTGGAAAATGACAATTTGGCACAGCCATAAGTCTGCGCATATAATACCACAGTATTAATCATATTGCTTATTTTTTTAAACGCTTTTCTACTTTGTCTGTGAGATCGTCCGTCCGTCTGTCTGTCTGTCTGTCTGTCTGTCTGTCTGTCTGTCTGTCTGTCCCTCTCTCTCTCTCTCTCTCTCTCTCCCTCTCTCTCTCTCTCTCTCTCTCTCTAACAATCTTGAATTTATGGTTCGCGAATTTTATTTAGTACAGGTATTGAAAAATAAATGCATTTTTTGCCAATGAGTGTTGGGATATTTTTCATTATAATTCTCTTACAGAAGTGAGTTAAATTCTTCATTCATAAATTGCATGTTTTTTTTTCTATTCGTCGCTACACATATGACTGTTGCTTTCAGAGTTTTAAATAAGGTGGACACATATGATTACACATATGAAAACGCATATGATTACACATAAGATTACACATATGATTACACATAAGATTACACATAAGATTACACATATGATTACACATAAGATTACACATAAGATTACACATATGATTACACATAAGATTACACATATGATTACACATAAGATTACACATATGATAACGCGTACGATGACGTATATGATTGTAAAAGATTTTTTTTTCTTTCAGAGTTTTAAATAAGGTAGACACCTCAGATAGTACCGTGACGTTTGTGGTCCTGTGTATCCTGACACGGGTGCTGTTGTCGCTCGGCTGCACGGCCCTCTTTAACTCTTCACTTGTAATTCAAATCAAGTTGTTCCCGAATAACTTCGGAACTGTTTTTGTGAGTATTGTATACTGAGCAAAAATAAAACGTGAAAATAACATGGGAAACTCCTAATACAACTATAATTCCAGTGAATGCAAATATCTGCAGGAAGGTGATCACTAATATGTTTATACTAGAACTTGTCGATTCTGAATCAATCGGTTTAAGGAAAGGTTATTTGGTTGAGGAAAATTTAGTGTTGGAGTTTGTTCTTTCTTTAATTACAAGGGAGGTAATTTACAAAATCTGATATTGAGTTACTGTATCTTATTTCTTTTCATCAATGGACTTTAACTAATGTGTTTTTCCTTCTGTGCATGCCATAAAATCAAACTTTGACAGTCAAATAATCAGTTAAAATTTAATGAAACAAAATATCGATCTCATTATTATTTAAGAAAGAGGAGATAACATTGCCCTCTATAAAAAAGCAGCATCTTCCCGCTTTATCAAATATCTAGATAATTATGTGAAAATAACACAAACTAAATTAGGGATAAAATAAAGCATTATTAAACATAATTTGTTGAATTTAAAAAAAAGGTAATATTGCTTACATTTAACGCGAAGAACATTTTACTTTGGTTGGTATTTTTTCAGGGTATAGTGGAAGTGTTTTCAGGCGTCGGCCTTATTGCTGGACCTGCACTCGGAGGAGCCCTGTACACAGTAAGTACTTGATGCTTAGCCTTAGTAACCAATGATGCTATTCATCCTTATCTTCATTGTAACCGATGATGGTGTTCAAATATTTTCCTGTAAAATGTCATTCAGCAAGCAAGGGTTCTACAGCTTTATATCCCCTGCATCTCCGCCCCTCCCTTTAGCTCGTCCCGAAGTCAGTCATCAAACTGAAAAAGAAAATTCTTTTGATAACCCTTCGCCCCTATGCCTGGAAACCGTGCCCTGTTACTTACTTCGGTGATTTGACACTTCAGTCACTAATTCACAAATTCAAATTAAATGTTTCTTTAACTTCGATATTGTTTGTTAGTTGTTGTTGCTGTTGTTTTTCGGGACAAGAAACTGGGGGGGGGGGGTAAATTGCGGATTAATAACAAAATCGGATATACTGCTCTTTTGTTCTTTTGAAAGTGTTTTTCTTAGTATTGAAACAATATCAAAACAGCGACACTAAAATCATATCTGCGACACCTAACGTACCAGTGCCACCATGTTGCCTGGCAGAATTATTATGTTTTCTTTTAGGCTGGGGGATTTTTCACGCCGTTCGCAGTGATCGCCGCTGGTTGGTGTGTGGCCATACCCCTGGTATGGTATTTCATTCCACGCCAAGATGGTAAGTTATAACTGTCCACTTTTTAATTAAAGAACAATATGATAGTTTCTTCAAAACATCAAGACTGAATACTTAACAATTCAATTGGCGCCCTAGTTGTGTTCTCTCTGGAAAATTTCACAATAATAAGTTTACCTAAGTTTGACAGTTTAAATTTATTTAAGCCTTAAAATAGATATGTTGCTTGGTGGCATAGCAAAACTACCAAAAGCAGTTGGTATTCTTTTTTTATCAGAACAATTAATTCCTAAGTCTCATACACTCAACCGAAGATCCGATTGGTTATGAACTGTATATGTTTACAATGTATGCTAGTTTCGTTTCTTCTCTGTGTCAAGTGAGGTTGTGAAAAGAACTGCTTTTTTTTTGAAATCAATGATTTATTGTCATTTTAATCGTTATTGATTGCTTTCTTAATACCGGTATATAAATCCAATACCACTTAATAACACTGAATTTTTAAAATAAGAACACTTTTTAATTAAAAGGGAGGTAATTATAAAATTAAAATTTGGTACATTGAAGGGGATTTTTTAAAACATAAATGCTGCTGGTTAATAAGATTTTATGTTTTTCTTACTAATGATGGATCCTTGTAGAAGAAAACAAGAAATTAAGAGCAGTTTAATGCATTTTTAAGCAAAATTTAGGATAACTCAGACAATTTATTTTCTTATAAAGTAGATAGCATGTACTTCGACGGCTGAACTGCTATCATCGCTCGTCGCTGATTATATGCTTTAGTGAACAGTGTAAATCAGTATTGAACTAATTTTTAAGGTCCATCTTCACTCACACGTATTTTTTGACACTGATATCCGTTTTTTTTTGTTTAGATACACTGAAAGAAGAAAAAGGAAGTTTTTCATTGAAGTCACTGATTTGTTATCCAAAAACCATAGTCAACAGTCTTTCTCTCGTAGTCTCTGCCATGGTCTGGTCGGTGTTTGATCCAACGTTAGAACCGCATCTAAGATTGGTAAGTATTAGTGAATAAAATAAGCAGATATTCCGTTTGTCCCGATTAGCTCAGTTGGGAGCGTACTCATTTTTGTTTGGATGGGCGTTATCACCGTACGGTTTCGAATCCCACGATGGGTATACATGTTAATGTTAAACGTAAAATCTTAATATTTTATGGGATTTTCCATTTGTCACGCCGTTGTTTTGTAGTGGTGTGAATATGCGACGCTCACATCCTCCTCACTTCGTTTTCCCACGTGTAATGTATAGGCCTACTGACTGCCAATGAAAACGCAACACTCAAGCAAAGACAAATTCAGTTTGAAAGTGTGAATTTGTCTTTGAATATTTGAGAAAACGACGATCGACTGATAATGGAGGTTAAATGTCGATGTAAATGCTTTTTAACAGATATCTGATCGGAATCGGTCCAGAAATTACTGAGAAATAAGCAAAAACCTACCTGAAGCGAGTGATTTTGTGTGTGGACGACATCCAAACTGTCACGTGGTATAGCCACCCTGTCGGGTCTTCTCGGTTTTTTAACTATTGGGAAATGTCAGGCATGGACATCTGTTGAAGTCTTCTGTTTAAAATCACAAATGCCATGCCTATACAGGACCAGTGTTTTCTTCTGAAGATGTTTGTTTTGAAGATCACTCTAGCCTGTTGACTAAATTTTCTTTTCTCAACATGTTAATGTGTTTTCTTTAAAAGTAGGGGAGACCGGGACTAGTTCGGCCCCATTTTAAAAAAACATGCAATTTTTTAATGAATTCAAAATGTAATTCTCTACAAATTTTCATAATTTTAAACATGTTTTATATATGACTTGTTGTGTCATATACGTGTATAAATGCACGTGGGTGCATGTGCATTTAGTGTGCACGAGCACAGAAACCTGAATTCCCATCAGAAAACATTCAGACAACACATAAACGACATTTCACCCTATGTGCCTATATATTTGTAGGTAGGCATTCAGTGTAAAATGTCATATATGTGATGTCTGGATGTTTTCTGTTAGAAATTAATGTTTCTGTGGTATGAGACCGTAAATGTATGTTGGTTGTTGTTGTAATGTTCTAACTCCTTTCTATAGACGTCTGGTGTCTTTGAATAACTAAAATGTTTTCTTTTGTAACTTCGCACTATGGTTAGGTATGTTCCAAAATATACAAAATCAATCGTAATAATTCTTAAAAATACGTTGAATATGTCAGTGTAGATCTCAGAATGAGAATCATACCTCTCATAATATACCGGTCAGCTAAAACATGTAATTTGCTGCATATAATGGTATCTAAAATAAGAAAGGACGTTTTTTTTTTCGAACCAAAACATGTTTTATCTAAGCTCTGATAGTAAATATACTTCATTTTATAAAAAACGCGAAGATTTCATCAAGAAAATAAAACCATGCTGGAGCAAAGGGGTTATTCGGCTACTAGCCGAACATGCCCCTGCCCCAATGCCGAACTAGCCCCTTGCTAACTGTTATAGTATAACAGTATACTGTATACTGTATAGTTTTGAAAGTGAAAAGAACAAGCCGTGACTTAACTGATGGCTGTTTAACATGTTGCATATGTAATGTATTAATGTTCTTGTTATGAAGCAACCCATGGCAAATAAAAACTCAATTATTTGTGAAAAAATTTACTTAACAGTCAAAAACGCCAATTTTCCTTCACAAAATCGAAAATTTTGTTAATACAGTCGCTATTATGTACACATAACATTAATTGTGTTAACAAGAGACATTACATTATCGATACGCGCTCTGAATCTTAAGTTTTGTACTTAAAATTATAATGTGCCGAACATACCCCGGGGCCGGACTAGCCCCGGTCTCCCCTATCTTTCTCTGGTTAATAAAATTTATCCTAATGAACTTAAACTTAATAAAGCAAACACTCCGGACAAGCAAGCAAACTTTCTTGATTTAATCTTTCTATTCAAAATGGATACGTCACTTCTAAAATATACGATAAAAGAGAAGATTTTAATTTTAATATGCTGTAAATTTTCCGTTTTTAGACAGCGATGTTCCTCGTGCAACATCGAACGGGGTATATATTTCACAGCTTGTTCGCTTTTGTAGAGCTTGCAATGATGTAATTGATTTCAATGAACGTAATCTTTGCATAACAGAAAAACTTTTAAAACAAGGTTATCGGTATCACCAATTAAGGAAAACCATTTGCAAGTTTTATCCACGATACCCGGAGTTAATTCATAAATACAGGTGAAGTTTTAAATCACTTTTGCAACAAGGTATTTCAAAGCAGGTTCAAAAAGAAAAGTTACCAAAATGATATTCTGCAGCGCTCTGCATACCTGGTGATTAACCCATCGACAGCTGATCATTATGCTTACCTCTTTGATTGCACGACGGTGGCAGGGGTTTGAGAATTTATGAAGGTTTATAGGAAAATCTTTTTTTGAAAGAACCTAGAAGCTCGATTTGTTTCTTTTATCCCTGTCATCGTGTTCAAGCTGATTTGACTCCAGGTGCTCTGGTCTCGGTAAGGTCATTGATTACCCGCCCCTTTGGCTTTTCAATGCTATAAGCTTCTTATGTTTTATATGTTTGTGTGCTTTTGCATGCAACATTGTTAAGCTGATGGGTGAGTTGGAGTTATTTCCCTAAGACAACTGGTGCTTGTTTTGTGATATGAGAACCTGTTAGAGCAAGTGTGAGGTTGATGCACCCTAGAACTTGGTTTAAACCCCACCCCCAGTGGCAATTTGTTATGCCACTGACCGTTCCAATGCGGTATCCCCAAAGGTTCTCTTTTTCGTTAATTGTTTGTGGCGTTCTATTTAAATTGGCATACTTATAACAAACATGCTCTCTCTTCTCCTCTTTTTTTTGCTGCGTGGGGAGGCTGTGTTTTGTGAGTGTGGCGATTCCTGATATGCATATTTTGCTTTTTTCCTTATTCCCGTTCTTTTTTCCCCTGTTTTAATGATCCAGAAAGCAGCTAGTACTTAGTGCACACTGATCTATAATATTGCAACCAATTTGCACAATTTTCTAACCGATTTTTAAAGTTTTATGTGTTAAACCTGTAGTTTAAGGGATTATTGTGCAAACCGCTTGCCATACTATGAGATCATTTGCATTTCTGTTATTTTAGTTTGGCATTGGACCTGCGACGGTCGGTTTATTATTGCTTATCATGGGATTAACTTATTCCGTGACATCACCACTTTGGGGCCGTATAGCAGACAGACTTGTAAGCATACTTTCTATATAAAATATCTACTTTGGTAGCATTATATTTCTTGGTGGTTTTTATATTGTTTGCGTACATGTTTTAGAGCTATGGAACTTGTGCGCAATGAAACCCCAGCGGAACATAACCATGATTTAGCTTAACATAATTATGGGAATATTAAGTATATAATGGTACTGCGAGAATTTGTGCCCGCAAAAAAATTTCTTTTTTTTCAACTTCGCGAAATTACATACACGCAAATTATAATGACACCACACATATACAGTTTAAGTAAATGAAAATTTTATCAACTAAAATTAAGTAAAGTTACATAAACTTGATAGCTTGATTTGCGTTGAAAATAAAGGGCATGTCACGGTTATTCCTTAAGAAGACGTAATAAAGTTGATATCATATACCTGATACAATAAATGGTATTGTACAACACCTAATACCTGTTTCTTTATATTTTCTTCCGCACAGACAAATTTAGTCCGATCATTACTGATGGTTAGTTTAGTAGTGTGTGCAGTGGGTATGCTGTTAGTTGGACCATCACCTCTACTCGGCTTCCAATTATCATTCAAGTAAGTTCCTGTTTAGATGTATGCATTAATGTACTGATATACAGTCGAACTTCGATGGCTCGAACACCGTTCGCTCGAACACCACCCTTCTCTCGAACAGTTCGTCCGGTCCCGAACTAGACCTCTATATTTTCTATATTGTTCTACCTCCGATGGCTCGAACTACCCATAACTCGAACAGTCGAACACCAATCAAGGTCCCGACAGTTAATTTTCAATGCTTTTGACACCCCTTGGCTCGAACAGACTGTTATCGGTCATCATCAAAGGTGCGAACAAAGGCGCGAAAATTTCTCGCCAATCAAGACGATGCGCTTTTTCAATTGAGTCGTGTAAATGACACATTAAGCGGATGAAAATATTTGATCGTTGTGTTAATTTACACCGCATTAATCATGATTAAAAACAAACTGTTATTTGCTTTTTAAGAAAATTGGAAAATTGTAATTGTTCATTTCGTATTTATAAAATTAATTAGAAAATTTTAGAAGATTTTTCTCTAGAATTCAAACCCAATGTCATCTCAGGAGTTGAAAACGGGCGAAAATCAATTTTAATGTGATAATACATTAAATACATGAAAATAATAAATATTAAGAATTGTTATGTGTTTGCCTAGTTTAGTGCACAGAAACCTATTCTAACATACCAACCACGGATCGCTCGAACTACCGATGGCTCGAACAAATCTGCCGGGCCCGTGGAGTTCGAGCCATCGAAGTTCGACTGTAAATATATCTCACTTGAGTGATCCAGCTTGATGGAACTATTTTCGGCCGTAACGAGGCTCTGCCAGTTATCTTTATTTGATTTAGGAAAAGGTTTGGTACGACCATTGTTTAATTCCCATTTCTTATTGCAGAAGTGGACATTTGAATATGTTTTATAGGCAAACGACTCAAAAATACAACACCGGATTTGCCTACTCGGGGTAGAGAAAATGGTTGACACTAAATAGTTCCATTTTTTCGGCATTGTGGTGGGGGGTGGGGTTTACATGACTTATGTGGTCTGGAAGAGGAATGTTTAGTAAAGCACATACAACGTACCATTTATGTTTGGAAATGCAATATATAAGAAAAGGAACTGATTTTAAGGATAAAAACAGTTTTAAATTAGACAGAAGTGAAAAGGTGTCAGGAAATAGTTGTTTTAGAAACTGAATTTTCCTTTATACTTTTTGTTTTCGAGCGAATTATAGTAAATGCTTACTCAGTGAAAATAAATTAATGTATGTTTCTTCATCTTTTTGAGACTGTGAAATACCAAATTTATTTTCACTGTTTTGCCGAAATACTTTTTTAAACTTATAACGTCCCTTTCCAATGTTTCAGATTTGATAGGCATTTATTTGTTTCAGTGAAATAGTGATTTTATTTCTTTCGTGAACGTGAAATAAAAGCAATATTTCACTGAAACAAATAAATGTCTATATTTTGAGTTTTCATGTCAAACAAGTGTGAACATTTGAAAGGGAATTACCGTGTTTAAAAAGTAGTTAGGTGAAAGTGGAAGTGTAATTCTATAAATGAACTCGATATATTTAATACTGATAAAAAACAAGAATGATATATTTTATATCATGTAATAAAACAAAGCGTGTACAACCAAATGTCGGAAGTTGCAAAGCATTTTGGCAAACCAAAGTATGTTTAGCTACCTGGGGATAGTCCGTAAGGTAGTTTATTTCTGTCGTAATTCAAAAACATAACTGAACTAATGGATTTTGGGAAAAATACTTATTGCCACCTAGATTTTAGTAAAGAAATGTATTTAACTAAGGATGTAGGTAATGTTTGCATTTTCAATTTAGTCTTGTTCATTTTCTAATTACCAAGCACATACTAAAACAAAAGAAAAACCATTTGCATGAAAACTCTGAAATTCATTGGCAAAATACCAAAGCAACCCATAGCTGAAATAAGTATATGCTTGTCTACAATGTTTAGTGCCCATTCGTCAAAATAATATGAGGGTTTTCAAGAAAATCAAGGAAAACTTAAAAAGTTAAAATCAATTAACAATTATTTTTCTTCAGTGAATTGTGGTTAACGATTATCTCCCTTTTGATTATCGGGGTCGGTGCCAGCATGAGCATTATTCCAACATATAATGTCTACGTTGAAGTTCTCACGTGAGTATCATTCCAGTTGCAACTTCTTGTTTAATCTGCGTGTCTCGACGAGACTATTGTTTAAAGCTCCACTTAAAAAATAGTCACATTTCAGATAAATAAAAAACACTTATGAAAAAGCTAAAACATCTACATATCTATCTCTTCCATGTAAAAATTGAATAGCGAACAATGCTGAATACTTTCGAAAGATTAATGTCAATCTGTAATGCTATTTGTGCAGTGTGGCGGCCTTAAAACGTCTCCCCGTACATAGAGTCAGTACTGTTATCAGTAAAAAAAAACCGTTACCGATGTCATGCAGTGGTTGTAGCGTATATCAGGGCTATCCGATCAACCTTTTTTGGGGTATCCCGGTTAGCTCAGTTGGTGCGTCGCAGGAATTGCAGGGCTATGCGCTGTCGCCTTGACGGTGCGGGTTCGTTCACAGCTAGAGGCAGTATCATTTAATATAAGTAATGTTGTTGTTTTTATTTCAGAGAATTAGGTTATCCTGAGGACACAAAGACATACGGCATTGTATCCGGTCTCTGGTTATCAATGTTTGCGTTAGGGTAGGTACCACGGAGCAAGGTCATAAAACTAAAACTGGAGAATAGTCTCGTATCTCAGTCATCCCTATGGTTGAAATGAAGACAAGTTTAGTCGCCATTTATACCAGTCAGATGCAAGAGAATTAAGACTGGTCTATTTTCAAGTATCTGATTAATATGGAGTCTAGTCGACATTTTAACCAATTAAATGCTTGAGATTTGAGACAAGACTCTAACCTCAGTTTGATGAACTTGGTACCAGGCTTTCTTTCACTTAATGCTTCAAATTATGCATATGTTCATATAAGCATAAATGTTCTATTTGTAATGCTGATTGCAAACATAGGCCTGCAGTTTCAGGCCGTTCATCCGTTAAAAATTATTTTATATATTCCGAAGTTCATTGTTGATAAATTTTTCGCTAAAATTTGTCCCCGCAAAAATAATTTATACAACAGTAATACAATCGAGACAATTTACAGATAGTTCCTTTGTCGTAAAATTACAGAGTTAATTATTTTATACACTACCAGCACGATAAAGTTCTCATAAAAATCTTGCTTTTTTGATGTTTTATTAGCGACTTTTTGGGCCCGTGTATAGGTGGGCTTCTGTCTGATGAAATTGGTTTTGAATGGCTGACCACAGTTATCGCAGGGATCTGCATCTTCACCGTGAGTAAATGTTTACAGGAGCCTCGTTATGGAAAAATGTGTTTTCGGTGCTATTTTTAGCATTTCCGTGTTTGCTATTTATAGAAACGTCCGTCTCTACCCTGCGATCTTTAAAAAGCGACCTCAATCGTACCACAGCAGAAATATCTGTATTTGTTTCGCCTGTTAAAAAATAGTTATTCTTCTTCTGTGTAATTTCATCAATTTTACGTCATTTTTTTGTTCTTACCTTAAAATACAGCAAAACAAAACAGACAAATAATACAACTAAAATAACCTTCTAATCACTTGCCTGTTATAATAAAAAGAACAGCCGCGGTGTGCTGAAAGTAGATATTGGCCCGCCATAGAAAGATATTTTTGTACCAAAAAGGCCAATTGTTTGTACTTTATCCGTTGTTGTTGTTGTTGTTGTTGTTTGCGCATTAAGTTATAAAACGTTGCTTTAAGTCAAATTCATGCAGGTTTCACTAACACTGAAATTGTCGAAGGCAGTTCATTTACTTTTGCATCCATATCAAGTTTATCGACTTCAATTTGCATTATAAATTAGTTCATCCCTATGTGTTCATTTGGTAAATCTTTAATTTATTACCAAGTTGTTCAATTTTTATTTACAGAGTTTGGTATATTACGAACAGCCCTCACAGAAATCAGTTGTTAGGGCTTTGACTCTAATCACAGCAAAATCATCTTTTAAAAGTAGTGATCTTATTTCTTTCAGGTGATTGTGATCGGCCTGTCATGGTTTATAGAGACGAAAATGCGTGCCAAACCTAAGCAAGAGTCTTATTCAGTCATACAACCAAGTGGCGATCATCGTTATCTGACATTAAATTAATGTTAATATCTTGTGGAGAAAATCTTTTATTTCTTAATAAAGCAATTTTATTAAGTCATCCTCTGTATTTTAAGTAAAAAAAATGTTCGATTTAATTGTGTTATTTGTTAATAATTATCTCTCAGAAACATTCATGATGTTCGAATGTTATATTTCATTAAAACAGTGAGACATTTACTTAAATTTTATTGCGTATTAATTATGTTTAAATTATAATGTTTCAAGTTAACAATACGCGAAAACGCCACGCGAAGAGGTCGAAATGCGAAACAACGATGCCCCCAACGGAACACCGTAATAACCTGCGCTGCATACTTATAACACATGTTGATATAATTACATACACATGAAGAAATGTCCAATAAACTCAACGCGCGTAATTAAATATTTGAGTTTGTCATCCTTTATTTATTTATATTATACGCTACATACTTATAACAGACATCAAAATACTTATATCATCAAACAAAAGAGTCATCGTATACTTCGTGGGTCTTGAGACTGCATGGCTCTCTCTCTTCTTGACAAGCCTTTCAGCTCTATCGGATACGCAGGATTTGAAGCCAACCGGTATGCCCTGAAACTGAATGTGACCTAATTTAATCAACCAAAAATCGCCGAAATTATTTGTAAAACCATGCCTTTTGGTCTAAAAATTTCAACCATTCAAACGACCAGTGTCAAAACGCAAGCGGTAGTCCATTAGGAATTTGGTTTTAATTCAACCAATCAGACATACCCCGGTATGTTCCAGTGTATAATGGAAATATATTTCGCCGAGTGAGCTCCGGAATTCGCATTTTCACGAGTTAACGAAATAAAAAATCATAATGTTTATCAAAATGCAGTTAAAATGAATTAAGCAAAACAAAGATTAACAAGAAATATCTTTTAAAAAGATAAACGGCGTTGATGGAAAAGATTTTTATATGTAATAAAGAATAAAATAAAGAGCGTGCACAAATTTCGTCTGGTGATAACAGTCGATTAAAGAAGAATGTCTAACATTAACTGTACATTTATTCAGTTTCAATAAAATACCTCTTGTAGAGTTAGTACTAATGATGAATAAATGTTATTAAAATACAATAAATGAAAATAATAACAATTTGTTACAAGAGCGAAATCTACCAACTTTTACGTAAATTAACTTAAAAAAAGTGTCCCTCCCGAGTATTGAACCCGGGGCCTCCGCTTGAGAGGCGAGTGTGATAACCACTACACCAAGGCGATTTGAATATCTGGACTTGAAATTAACAATCAGTATTAAAGGACCTAAGAAGGAACCAGTAAGAACCAGAAATATCAGCACTTCTCTGTCGTTTTACACTGTGTATTGTACTCTAGTGTTTACCTGACACCTATGAATATTCCATATAAAATCGTATTTAAGCCATCAATTGACTTAACTGGTTATTTATACCGTAAATATATTTTTCTCCCATACAATTATCGCTTTTAAAAACGAAAATGCCCGAACATATAAGAGCCATGTAAATACTAACATACAATATAAAAATCGTTACGGTAATCATTAACGGGACCCACTGATAACCAATCAAAATAATCTATTTGATTTTCCCGCTGCATAATAAGTTTTATTTACAATATTTAATTGGTCGAAAAACTAGGTCAAAAGTGAGCTTAGACAGCTAACGCCGAAAAACATTTAACTCAAGCAATTTTATATTCTGTTAGTTAAATCAAATACATATATTGTATGATGGTTTAAATGACAATCACGTTTAACAGTTACTTTGTCAACAGACGCTCAAGTATTCGAACGGTAATTGATTTGATAATGTAAATGTTATTACAGGACTCGGCGGATGATAGTTATGGCCATTTAGTGTATTTTCTTCCTAACTACATACTCAACATATTCTTCTAAATATATTCCTTCTTTCTTCATTTGACCAATTATGATGTTTTGTTCACACTTACGCTCACTCCTTTGTCCGCCGTTCATTATCACTGCTTCCTGTTCACCCATTCCCACTGCCTACATTCATTTCCATTTCTGTGCCCCAAATAGTATTTAACATGTTTAACCTCCATTTCTCTGAAACATCGCGTGTATTAAGTTAAATACACTTACGTAGTTTCGGGTTTTTTAAATTGCTCATTAACTAGGAAAGTTTTATTACGGTTTACTATTTGCTATCAAAGAATCACAAGTCAACATATTACTTAAACATAAGGAGCACACTTTACTTTTCTTTGTCTTTACCAAGAGTTTTCTAATGTTCAAGTTTTTTTTTAAATAACTGAACCTTTAAGTTCAGTGACAATTGGTACAGGTCGGAAGTGTTGCCAATTATACAAACATTAATTGTGAGTACTCTTCAAAGTAAATTTCCGCGTAATACCACTTCACAAAGATATTAATCGCTTTATTCCATTTTAAATTTATCGTTGAATATCGTGTAATTTAAATATATTTTCGGTTTATTAATCTAGAATGTATTTACAAATAAAGCCACGACTTGTTGATGCTTAAAAATCTTGCTGAATTTTTTCAAATGATAAATTTTGTTCAAAACTGTTTCACCATTGCGTTCGTCATCATTTTGATCCTTTTCTCGTTTTTTGTAGCATAACAGTTTGATGTTGTTAGGCAATAGAAAAAAAATTAGATTCTCATCCCCGCCCGCCCCTGTCCAAAACCACCCGCCCCCCAAAAAAGTTATTGGTAAAAATATCGGAACATATCCTGTTCCGGACAGAACGGGTTATAGACTATCCCGGATATGGAAAAAACATGGCCGACTATAATAAAATAAAATTTTCATCATTTCAAAGCTTACTGAAGGTGATAGTGTCACCATTAAAGACCCCTAATGATTTTCAAGCAAGAATAGGCACCAACCTGCTACTTTTGTAAGTTACTATCATGATTTTTTGGGAAAGAAATTGAAAATATGGACGAATATTCTACACCAAAGGTTCTGGTAACTATAAATGCCATTGTCTGAAAATTATAAGTTAGTTTTTACTTCTGTTCTCAGGTATTTCTTTAATAAGAAATAAAAATTAACGAGTGTCCACCTGCCCCTTTTTCCCCAAAATCTGGATGAGAATCTAATAATTTTTTTTCTGGCCTTACAAAGAAAATTTTGTTATGCATGAGTAATATCATTTTCAGCAGAAAATTGATTTTTTTATCGATAAAATAGAGCAGTAATTTAAATACGCATTTTTATATATGAGCAAACACACGTCTGTTTCGAATAATATTTATAACATTTTGATAAATTAATCTATTATTCCAGTTTTATATCATTGATCAAAGACACTATTCAACGGAATTACATATGAATATTTTTCGTGTTTACGTTCTTTTTCTAACTATTTAGTGCTCAATAAGATTAAAGTCTAAGTATAGCGTTAGCAACGTAATTAATTAAAAACATTAAATTGTTGTTTTCTTGTAATTATGAAACAAAAAAAATGGGTTTATTCCTCAGTATTAACGAAAACTATCAAATTTGTTCTGTAAAAATTAAAATCGAATGTAAAAATTTCAATTTCGATTGCATTTCTGCATGACAACTAAGATGTTTGTCTGTGACAGATTAATAATCCATCAGCTGGATAATCACTCTGTGATAGCTGAATAATCACTCTGTGACAGCTGAGTAATCACTCTGTGACAGCTGAATAATCACTATGTGACAGCTGAATAATCTCTCTGTGACAGCTGAATAATCACTCTGTGACAGCTAAATAATCACACTGTGACAGCTAAAAATGACAACTGAAAGGTTTGTCTGTGACGGATCCCTCGGAGACAGCTGGAAAAGTCTCTCAGTGAGAGACGAAAATATTTCTCTATGACAGCTGAAAAAGTATTTCTGTGACAGCTGAAAAATCTCTGTGACAGCTGAAAAATAATATCTTTGTTAGATCTGAAAACTATCTCTGTGACAGCTGAAAAAAAATCTTTTTGTGACAGCTGAAAAATCTTTTTGCGACAACTGAAATATCTCTGTGACAGCTGAAAAATCTAAGTGACAACTGAAAAAAGCTCTTTGTGCTTTATGACTTTTGAAACTTTTAATTAAGTCAAACGTTAAGGCTATACTCGTCGAAATTTGTCTGATTTTTTTTGGTTGTTCGTTTTTTTAATAAAATGATGTGACACTCACAGAATATATTCATCAATTATTCATTTGGGCTTCCCATCTGTACTTTGGAGCGCCAGTACCGGGTGTGTTCAGGACTGCATTTCAGGCATAACAGAAAAACATATGGTACAAAACTTTGTGCGACTAGCCTTTACCGTTGTCAAAAAAATAGAATAAAGTTATTCGACCCTAGTGAACATGTTTAACTCATATTGCAATACCCGGGGCAATCATACCAACTCAGCAATCTCCGGCAAGCTTCGGATATGCGTAGAATCACTGAAGCGTGATCTGAGTGTACCCGGGGCGGATGTATGATTTTTAACCAGAAGGGGTAAAACTCCGATGGTCGAATGGCAATATGGTAACTGAGGAAAAAGTGTGCAAATTTAGTGCGATCTTGCTGTTTTGAGAAGACTCTTTGCCCTGTAGAGAATCTTAAATATTTGTTTTCTTTTCAAAGTTTTTTAATATTCGCTTATAAACTTTAAGAATTGTTTTCGCATCTAAATAAGTTTAACTTTACCCTCACCATATCCGCCAGACAGGACTTTAATTAGTGTGTATTGTTTTTCGTTTTGTTCACAGAGTAAGCGCAATCAATTTCTTCCTCATTCAGTTCGTTGTACTTGATTAGTACGATAGTTGAAATGGCGGACGCAGTTTCTGGGCGTTTAAGATCAACATTATGTCAGCCATGTTTACGAAAACAATGCAGGAATGAAGCGATTATTTACTGTGAGGATTGTGGTGAATCTCAATGTGACGAATGCGCCAAGGTACATCAGGCCTTCCCTTTGATGGCGAAACATAAACTTGCTAGCGACGTAAAATCAAAGTACGATATGAAAGGTTTAGATCAATGTAAGGAACATCACAAGCTGCTGGAGTTCTACTGTGAGGACGAGGACGAGCCATGCTGTGGAAAATGTGCCATCGTCAATCACCGGAAATGCCAACATGTTGTAGAGATCGAGAAAATAGCGGATCGAAGAAAGATCGATTTTTCGGTCATTAAACGTGAGATGATGAAAATTGAAGAAAAAGCTAACACTATCCGGACACGTGTGAGCACTACAAGAGATCAAATTACAAACGAAGCCTCGGGAATTAAGGAGAAAATACAGTCAGTGCAAGATAAGGTGAATGAAATGTTCGAGAATTTGAAACAATCCGTTGCGAAGGATATTGCAGCTTATCAAAAACAAGCGTTTGACGACTTTGATACCAAATCTACAGAAAACGACAGCTGTATTGCTAATGTAAAACAAATCCTTGCCGATATACAAGCAATCTCAGAACATGGAAGCCCAGGCCAACAGCTTATCTTTGCCAAACACCTCGAGAACCAATGTGCTGAAATGCAGCGAAAAACACAGCAAGTGTACGCTGGGTTACGAAACATCGTTTTGAAATTTGACTTTGATGATTCTTTGAACTTGCCACCTTTAAGCAACATGACACAAGGAAAACTCACAATGGCGTTCATCAAAGTTTTTGAAATGCCAGCTGATATCGTGGTCGCCCGAGAGAAAGAACGAAAGGTAACGCTGACAATGCTGGTTTCAACCGACTTGAATCAAGGTAAAGGTGATGTAGCGGAACCGTTGTACACAGGTCTGGATTTCCTACCAGATGGTAGACTGGTCGCTGTAGATAATAAGAACAAAAAATGTTTGGTGCTTAATGAGAAACTGAAGAAAAAAAACATCTTTAAATTGACCATTCATCCACAATCTGTGGTAGCTGTGTCTGAAGAGGAAGTTGCGATAACCAGCGGACGAACACAACAAAAACTTATTGTTCTTAAAATTTCCAAAGAAAACAAATTCAGTATTGTCCATGAATGCGATGTAACAAAATTCTATGAATCCCTAAGTTTGATAGATGAAGACAATTTGCTTATAGGATGTTTCGATGATCGTCAGCCAATTCGTGTTGTATCACTGAGAGGGAAAGAGAGAGAGAGAGAGAGAGAGCTCGGTATAAAATTTCCAACAAAGGCATATCCACCGGGTGAGAGTGCTTGTACTTACATTAAGAACCGTAATAAGGTTGTACTTTCTGACAGATTCGCGCACACTGTCTACATCTACGATAAAGTGCACAACACGAGAGTCGAGGTCAAGGACGAGAAGATCATCAAGAAACCAAGAGGTATGGCGGTCGGTCCTGCCTACTGTATCTTTGTCTGCAGTCAAGATACAAACTCTTTAGTGCAGATATCTCATACAGGACAGATATTGTCCTCACATGTGCTGGATATGTAGTAGTGTTTGTGTATCCAAGGATAACACACGACTTGCGGTCTCCAATAGTGCTACCGGGAAGAGCAAGCTGCAGCTGTACAACATTGAACTGATGGAATGATATCAATAGCAAAACAATGTTTCAAACATATTTAAGAATACTATTCATTAGACATGACCATTGCTCTATATGATATATTAACCTGTAGATGAACAGCACTGTTACGATGTAATACATGCTTAAGATATGTCATTTTATTTCGCGGGTCCGAATTTTAGACCGAAAGTAACAGAATGTATATTCGCACGAGCATAAATACACAAGAGGTGTAAATTTGCGAAATGATATAAGTCTATTAAGACCTATTTTACAGGATTTACGTTGCGCATAGCTTAGCGTGAAATACGCGACAATAATACCACGCGATATAAAAGATACAACTCAATTCGGTTCATATAAATAATTGTGTTATCTGTTAGATATGATGTCATAATATTATGAATATTCAGTACTTATCAGACATTTCATAACTTAATAGTAGAAACATGTATTTTTTTAACAGAAAAAAATGTGCAAAATATTTAAAATTCTAGCCGGCGATTGGATGGAAAACTGGGGTATACTCACTCACTCACTCACTCACTCACTCTGTCACTCACTCACTCACTCACTCACTCGCTCACTTAAATTGAAACGTGTATATACATGTACCAATAAATATAATTTATATGTCCATTGTGCCTACGGAGCCCATTTCAATAAGAAAAAAATAAAATAACAACCATTACTCGAGAGAGACATTAGTCGGGAGAGCACTCGCCCTGTAAGCGAGGGGTGCCGGGTTTGTCACCTTGTCTGTCTGCACATGCTTTCCTGCCCTGTACAAATGTATAATCATGGATAAAAGTCTTGTCCGGTATGGTTTTCCATATCTTTTAAAAATAAATTTGGTGTCTTTGGAAAGAGGACATTTATATGCATTAAATAAAAACAATTAGGAATTTAAGTCAGTACTACAGGTAGAATAATTTGTTGACAACTTTAAACCGAACAAGACTTTCGTCCACTAGCATACATACATCTTACCATAATCATATCTAACAAATCGTGAACCAAAATTATCTGAACGACGGCTGCTGATGTGTCGCGTCTATAAGTTATGTAATAATGGTTATAAGTTAGCATATTTATAAGATTTTTTTTCATAAACTATCTAAGATCTTGTTTTCTCATTTTCTCAGATATATAATTATGTATTGGCGTTTTATGTTATATCGCAACATGTATATGTATCGTTTGAAATAAATACTGTTTAAACCAAGATCGTGTTTCGTTGACGTTTTGTTGGAATCTGTTAGAGGTTTACAAAAATGTGTCCGATCTGTGACACACAGACAGACAAACGGACAACAAACAGAAATGATAATGGAATTTCCAACAATGTGATTAGTTCATGTATACAAGTCTCGCGATTGGAGACAGAAATAAAAACTTGCTTTGACAGTATTCGAGGTTATCATACCAGAATAGGAAAAAACATTATACTCAGCAAAAATAAAGAGTATCCACTTTCCTACCTTTAATTTTTTATAATTAGGAAAATAAAAAATCAAAATTCAAGTTTTCATTTCTGTAGTCATTGCAAAGAAATTAAATTTTCTTGAAAATCTGCAGTCCCAACGAGTTCCTTTGTTATAAAAGGGGGTTCAGGAAGAAGTCAGTGATTACCAAAATTTTTAACATTTAACGTTATTAAATAAATTTCTCCATTTCTCGTGGTCTATAAAATCATAAAATATTTATGAATAAAACGGATAGTCCTCGATAAACAATGCTAAAAAACTCCAGCCATTTGCAATTAACTCCCTTTTAATTGAAAATGTATGTGTTTTTAAATCAAATATCAGTTGTTATTCGATAAGCAGTTGCTCAGGTCCTGTTATTGAAGAGTATGTTCCTGATTAAATTAAACTTAAAAAACAACTGAGATTAACTAATAAAATACCATTCAAAGCGTTCCTTTTTTAATGAAAATGTTCTAATGAGAATATAAGCATTAAATGTGGATAATTTTTATTTGCGTTGAGTATATTATTATAATTATTTGTACGTGGTCTTATACCTAATGGGTATACTGCAGGAAAACAATGGAAGTATAAGTATGTAATAAGAAGAGAAACTCCTCGCGCATATTTGTTTCAAATTGCACCCAAGAGTAGTCCATCTTGGAACAGAAAATAAGTAAATGATCAAATTTAATAATACATGTAATTTAAAGAACTAAGACAAACACACCGATTAAAGATAGCACTCAGCAAGCATTTTCATTTTTCAGTTATCATAATTTTCAAAACCAATTGATTTCCAAGTTAAACTAACATGTCTGCTATAAAAGCGCGGAAAAACATGAATGTGACCACGCACAGTAAAGTAGAAAGTCCTCATCTTCGACAACTTTTCTTCTCATCCTGAAAAAAGAAAAGAAAGGTTGTCGGATGGTTTTCGTGCTTGGAATTTTAGTAGATTGACATTTACTTTTTTGATTCTTACACAGCGTGACACCTATCGAATTTGTTTCTTGCAACAATAACACAGTTTACACAGGGAAATTAAGACACTTAATATTTTGTTTATCAAGCCTCGATTGAAGGGATTCTGTACGGCCAAGTACATTCTATATTTTATTTTTGATCTACAAACTGTTGCCAACCAAGGAAGTCAGCTGTTAATACAAATGATATCGCCTCTACTCGGGAGCGAACCCGCACCGCCATGGCAACAGGGCCTAGCCTTGCAATTCCGACAACGCAACCGATTGAGCTAGCCGGGACAATCCCCCAAAAAGATTGATCGGATAGCTCTGATATACGTTATCATCACTGCATTACGTCAGTTGTGGATTATTTTATCGATAACAGTAAGTTGACTTTATGTACGGGGAAACTTTTACGGCCGCCACACTGCATGCATAGCGCCTCTGTGAATTTCAGATGATATTGCCTCATTATTATAAAACATTATTCTAGGGAGTTATGCCTACAAATGGCAAGATTTTAAAGCGTTGAATGATGGTAGACTTTGTACATTCTCGAAAGACATGTTTGATAATTGTTGTTGGTGGAGCTGTGCAAATGGACTTCGAAACTGTGGTCTTATTATAGATGTGGTCTAAATTGTATGGTGGTCTCTGTATAATGTTCCAACCTTTCTGCAAATAAAAATCACATTTGGCTGCCATTTTAGTATAATATTATTTATGAAAGTGGCAGTCACCTCAGAAAGTACCGACATTCATATTGTTTTTTTTTTAAATAAAAGTGAGGCATTTAGTATAATAATGATGAAACTGAAATGTGAAGCTATATAACAACAATATAGCTCTCATTAGTTGTGATTGAGTTAAAAGTTCAAATAGTTGAAAAATAAATCTTTACTTCATGGGCACGTGAGTAGTATAGATCTTTATAAGCCAGCACATATGTACCAACTTATCTGGATCTACATCGATTGCTTCTTGAAATAATCTAACGCATATGAAAGCAAGCAGTGTAGATCTCTATGAAAATGCATGGATGTGCCAGCTGATTTACTAGTATATGATATTCCCCCAGGTAAACGAGAAGGAGTGATCGAAAATGACACGAGTGTGTATTTCAGTAAAAATAACCTACCTGAACATTCTATTGAACTAATATTAACATCGTCAATAGCAATATCCCCAGTGTAACTGGAACCAACGTATGCTATAATCTCAATGTTGTAATCGAGGGTATTGTTTTTGGAACTTAAATCGATAGAAATTTTGTTCCACTGTTCGCCCTGGTCGCCAGACTTACTCCACAGCTCTGACGTGTTTCCATGACAGTCCTAATGTAGAAAGGTTAAATTAGTTCATTTTGTGATAATACGATGGGCAGTACCAAGTTGTGATAATACGATGGGCAGTACCAAGTTGTCGTCAATCATTATTATTGTTAACCTATATGGAGTGGCGTTCGTATTGTTCTATTACCATTATATATCATTAAAATGTCTTATTTATCCAAAGAATAATAAGTGCTGATGATACGTAGTGTGACGTTTTTTAAGGGGCGTGGCTACAATAAAAGCCGCTAGCAATTTATTGGATTGTTCACACTATTTGACTTGTGACGTCGACGAGCACACGTTTTGCCGCTATGTTGTGAACATGGCTTTTCCGACAGCCATTTCAAAAACGCTGTAGTATAAGAACAATATTCTTAGTTTTGGTAAAAATAAGAATATTTATTTAACCATACTAGCATTAGAAATGCGTCAGTATTTGATGTTGTTCCTTTATGGAAAATAACGGATTTTTGTAAGTAACATAAAGCCCTTCGGTCTTCGTGCCTCGCGTACTTTAAACATATTTTCAATAACTAAACAGGCTAGATCAAACCTAGTTTGCAAAATAACTTAAATTATTTGCCGTGTTCGTTGGGTTTAAACGTTCCTTTTCAACTGTTTTTGTGCTGTCCTAAAACATTCCAATTGTATGTGGCAAAAATAACCATATCCTATCTATTCATAAAACCAGAGTTATATCTTAAAAAGTCTGAGTTTTTCATTTTCGCAGAATTAGAAACATATACGTTTTTTTAAGAAACATATACGTACTTTTTAGAAACATACACGTACTTTTTCTAGAAACATATTACGTACTTTTTTAGAAACAAATACGTACTTTTTCGAAACATATACGTACTTTTCAGAAACATATACGTACTTTTTTTAGAAAAATATTTCGTACTTTTTTTAGAAACATATACGTATTTTTTAGAAACATATTACGTACTTTTTTAGAAACATATACGTACTTTTTTTAGAAACATCTACGTACTTTCCTAGAAACATATACGTACTATTTTAGAAACATATACGTACTTTTTTTAGAAACATATACGTACTTTTTTAGAAACTTATACGTACTTTTCTAGAAACATATACGTACTATTTTTAGAAACATATACATACTTTTTTAGAAACATATACGTACTTTTTTAGAAACATATTACCTACTTTTTTAGAAACATATACATACTTTTTTAGAAACATATACATACTTTTCTAGAATCATATTACGTACTTTTTTAGAAACATATTACGTACTTTTTTAGAAAAAAATACATACTTTTTTAGAAACATATACGTACTTTTCTAGAAAAATATACGTACTTTTTTAGAAACATATTACGTACTTTTTTAGAAACATATACATACTTTTTTAGAAACATATACATACTTTTTAGAAACATATGCGTACTTTTTTAGAAACATATTACGTACTTTTTTAGAAACATATACATACTTTTTTAGAAACATAAACGTACTTTTCTAGAAACATATACGTACTTTTTTAAAATCATACAAGTACCTTTTTAATGATTTTAAGAGTTCCTATGTCTGACCCATACATAGAATACCATAATGAAACACAATGAGTATGACCAGCCGGAAGTAATTGTGATATCAATATTGCATATTCCCCTGCTTTTCTTGGCGCTGATGATTCGGTAAATAAATATGTTCCTTTGTCTGAAATAGAAAGTAAATGTATATTGAAAAAAACTTTTAATGGAGCTTTATAACACACGTGTTCTTCATATTCTCCATCCATTGCTTTTATTTAGCACAGGCCGTATCTTTAGTTTCAGTTGTGCTTGCAGTGAAAACGTTGGCCTGTATCAGCAATGTTATATCAGCCTGCATTGAAGACGTTGGCCTATATCAAAAATGCTATATCAGAAGTGCTTGCATTGAAAACGTTGGTCTATATCAAAAATGCTATCAGAAGTGCATGCATTTAAAACGTGACCTGTATCAAAAATGCAATATCAGAAGTGCTTGCATTGAAAACGTTGGTCTATATCAAAAATGCTATATCAGCAGTGCTTACATTGAAAACGTGGCCGGTATCAAAAAATGCAATATCAGAAGTGCTTGCATTAAAACGTTGGTCTATATCAAAAATGCAATATCTGAAGTGCTTGCACCCAAAACGTTGGTCTATATCAAAATGCTATATCAGCAGTGTTTGAACTGTTAACCTTGGCCTATATTACCAATTTTATGGATAGTGACTTGAAATCTTCTGATATAGATATGTTTAAGTTAAGATAGTTAAGATATTTGAAATACCAGTTCCGAGAGTGTGATCATTGTCTGGACCAGTGTCATCAGTTTGGGTTGGGCCGCTTTGAAATGTCCAATTAAAATCATCGTTGCTAGCTTGTTCCCAGGTACAGAGATTACCTTGGTCAAATGTGCACGTGTCTGTGTTACCTAGAACGGAAATACAACTTCGTAGCAACTAGCTCGTCAGTGAGCAAATTAGAAATCAGTGTTATGTCATATTATGAGCTGTGTTCTTAAAAAAAGATAAAACGTGTATATTATGAATAGCCATACTCAGAAAACACAATTTTGGAGATCAGATGCAAAATAGATACATGTTAAAAAGTAAGATAAGATGAATCGGAGTAAACACAAATTTTAAGTGTTGTTGTTTTTTACATTTCTTCCTCCTGTTGGTGTTAGATCAATTGCTTGAGACAGTTGTTTTAACATTTCAATTTTTCAATTCGTATTAAATTATTCAATAAGAAGCCAAACATTTTCTTTGAAAAAAAAATTCCCACCAACTTTTATATATTCAACTGAATGTGCACAATACTTTGCCCACCATGTTTGCTTAAGTTTGCTTAATGAATTTAAAATCAATTGTTAAAGCAAAAAAATGCTTTTGACCTAAGGGAATAGAGTACAAAGTTTACAGATGTTAAGGCTGTCCTATAGTATTATAATTAAACATACTTTCCAAACAAGGACAGATAATCACAAAACAAGGAAAAATAATTCCATTTCGAATTACCATAATTACCATTATATAAGAACAAAATAATTATAAAGGAACATTGTTGTGTAAATGGGGCACGTCAGGAAAAGGTACCGTCTGACAGTTGAGCATACGAATTAGATATTATGCATTTCGCGGTAAAAAATATCATTATATTGTTAAAATGTGTAATAAAATCCCTTTTGCCCTTTTGAATTATGAGAAAAAAATAGATAGTTGCAAGCTCTTTCTAAATATAGTAACAACTATAATGTCACAAAATATGACCGATGGTACCTTTTCCCGTGGCGTGCCCCAATATTTTAATAAATAGGTATTTTCATAAATAAAAATGGTAAAAAGTAGCCACATATACACTACTCAATATTTGATAAGGATCATTTTAAAGATTTTGATTATTCCTTACATAAGATTAAAACGATACAATATTAATTTGCCCTGATTCTGAAAATGTGTTCATTTGACATCGGCTTTGTGCCAAAAAGAAAATGAGCCGTCAAACTGATGAAGTAGAACAGCGGTTGAAACTAGGTAGGGACAATAATTCGGGATAAAACGGAAGGCGATCCCTATCAAATTTTAAGTAGACCTCTCCACGTAGACTAAGAGAAAGGCAAATAGTAACTTGAATAGTATTAGTTAAAGACACAAAACACAGGTTCTATTCAGGGCATTTATTTGCATATATAAAAACTAAAATTAAACAAAACTAATATTAAAAACTACAATATTGACATGTAAAAAACAAACAACAAGAAATTAATAGAAAAAAACTATCGGCAAAACACTTAACCCACTTTTTATCGTGATGTGAAATATTTCTTTTGCAGAACGACCCTCGCTGTACTGGACTGTGCAGATGTAAGTTCCAGAATCGCCAACCGTTGCTTTTGTAGTGAGATTCAGAGTAGAACCTGGCCAGAAGATTGTAAAACAAAGAATGCGTTCTGATCTGAATAGCTGACTCACCTCACTCTTGCTTAGACAGGTTCTCGTATAAAAACACAAGGTTTAGCACAATTTGTCTTGGTGAATTAACTCCATTCCTTAACCCATCAACCCGACAATAATGCATGCAAAAGCACACAAACATAATATAAAACGTAAGAAGTAAATATCATTATCGAGTTTAAGTGAACTTGCTGAGACCAGTGCCCCTGGAGTCAAACCAGCAAATAACTTTACTGAGACCAGTGCCCCTGGAGTCAGATCAGCAAGTGAACTAACTGAGACCAGTGCCCCTGGAGTCAGATCAGCAAGTGAACTAACTGTGACCAGTGCCCCTGGAGTCAGATCAGCAAGTGAACTAACTGAGACCAGTGCCCCTGGAGTCAGATCAGCAAGTGAACTAACTGAGACCGGTGCCCCTGGAGTCAGATCAGCAAGTGAACTAACTGAGATCGGTGCCCCTGGAGCCAGATCAGCAAGTTAACTAACTGAGGCCGGTGCCCCTGGAGTCAGATCAGCAAGTGAACTTACTGACACCAGTGCCCCTGGAGTCAGATCAGCAAGTGAACTAACTGAGACCAGTGCCCCTGGAGTCAGATCAGCAAGTGAACTAACTGTGACCAGTGCCCCTGGAGTCAGATCAGCAAGTGAACTAACTGAGACCAGTGCCCCTGGAGTCAGATCAGCAAGTGAACTTACTGAGACCGGTGCCCCTGGAGTCCGATCAGCAAGTGAACTAACTGAGATCGGTGCCCCTGGAGTCAGATCAGCAAGTGAACTAACTGAGGCCGGTGCCCCTGGAGTCAGATCAGCAAGTGAACTAACTGACACCAGTGCCCCTGGAGTCAGATCAGCAAGTGAACTAACTATGACCAGTGCCCCTGGAGTCAGATCAGCAAGTGAACTAACTGAGACCAGTGCCCCTGGAGTCAGATCAGCAAGTGAACTTACTGACACCAGTGCCCCTGGAGTCAGATCAGCAAGTGAACTAACTGAGACCGGTGCCCCTGGAGTCAGATCAGCAAGTGAACTAACTGAGGCCGGTGCCCCTGGAGTCAGATCAGCAAGTGAACTTACTGACACCAGTGCCCCTGGAGTCAGATCAGCAAGTGAACTAACTATGACCAGTGCCCCTGGAGTCAGATCAGCAAGTGAACTAACTGAGACCAGTGCCCCTGGAGTCAGATCAGCAAGTGAACTTACTGACACCAGTGCCCCTGGAGTCAGATCAGCAAGTGAACTAACTGAGACCAGTGCCCCTGGAGTCAGATCAACAATTGAACTAACTGTGACCAGTGCCCCTGGAGTCAGATCAGCAAGTGAACTAACTGAGACCAGTGCCCCTGGAACCATATAAGCAAGTGAACTTACTGAAACCGGTGCCTTCGGAATCAACTTAGCAAAATATGATAACTTCTAATATACTGTCGGATAGACGTGAATTAGCACAAATAAGCAACGTGTATTGTTTATTATTTAGACGGTTTAGCGTGTAAAAATGTAACGTTTGTCCATTGGTAAGGCAGGTTTGCTAGAGAATAAAAATATTCACAGCTTTTCACTAATAATTCTTTAAACAAATGTTTATTTTGATTTGCAATGACTTAACAGAAGTAATATCTTTTTACGAGGCAACGTCTATTAATAATGTGTGCAATTATTTATAAACAAGTTATAGGCATTACAATGGTTACTAATTGTTTTTAAATGAAAGACCTCATATACAAAGTACAACTAAATTATCACTAATCTACCTGTACTATTAACGATCCAGTTAATACAGCTGTTTACTTTTTCCCACGTATAACTGGAAATGTCTTGCTGAATTACGGCTCCACAACCGAGAGAGATTTCACTTCCAAGAGAAACTGTTAGGTTGATCACTGGCGTCCCCAGGAAATCTTAAAATAGAAAAAGTAAAGATATTGTCATAATTCTTAGTGATAATAATGTTTTTTAAGTTAAGATTCATTAGAGTTTATCTTGAATTCACAGAGCTTAGACTTATAATGGAGCGCGTTAAGAGGAAAATTTGTCTTTGAAAAGTTTTTAAATCATTGAACTGACGTTACAACGTTGGGCAGAAGATGCTGCTTATTATACATTTCGCTATGAAGATAACACTATTTACAAATAAATATCAAAATGTGATACAAAACCAGTTAGTTACGAGAAAATAAAGCGTAAATGTAATTTCCAACCAATTTTAGTGTTTACCCTAGTTTTTCAACCAATCATAATGCTTTATTTTTTTTAAAAAATCTCCTTTCTATTTCGTGTAGAAACAGTCTATAGAAATTATTGTTATAGAACAAACTTTGGGGAAAACTAGCGTAAACACTAACTAATACATAGAAGTTGCCCTACATTTGTAACCAATCAGAAGCCATGAAAATTCAAATACCTCAGTGATTTATTTCAATAGAAGTCCATTCTATGTTCTATTTTACAGTGAACAAAATAGATCGATCTATTTTCAACTGCGCATGTGCATGGCTACAAATGTAAGGCAACTTCTAAGTCGCTGCGCTCGTTTCGGCTTCTAGAAACGTCTTAATAGACTCTATCCTATACTTAGTGTTTACCCTAGTTTTTCAACCAATCACAATGCTTTATTTTTTAAAATATCTCCTTTCTATTTCGTGTAGAAACAGTCTTTAGAAACTATTGTTATAGAACAAACTTTGGGGAAAACTAGCGTAAACACTAAGTCAGTTAGAGTCCAAATAGAGAAATCTACATGAAATAGACACGCCAGTCTGTCGCTACCGCTCCCTCCTTTGCCGTGTCTATTTCATGTAGATTTCTCTATTTGGACTCTAACTAATACATAATAACAACTAAAATGTCAAAAATATCACCCGGTGATGTGCCCCATATTAAAAATAGCGGGCTATGAAGGTTCCATTTAACTGATAAATACCTAAAGAAGTTGAATTATTTTATCAATTTTCTGTAATTTGTTTATGTTTATCGTTCAATGACATTTAAGATTTTCATGTTATTACTGACATTTTACATGTATAACTATAGGCACAAATGTCACCAAATAAAAGAGATTTAAGCATCGTGCAACCTACAGTGCATACAATACTTGTATCAATAAAACAAATTATCAAACGCAAGAAATATCAAACCTTCGTTTGATATAAGAAATAAATAAAACTATTATACGTTATATAAAACTGATAACTAATTAGAACTATGGTTGCGTGTATACACTCACCCAAAGTTCTTATTGGTCATCTATTTTATATGTTTACAATGTATGGTAGTTCCATTTCTTCCCTATGTCAAGAGAGGTTGTGAAACAAACTGTTTTGTCTTGGAATCAATTTCAAAATGTCTTTTAATCTTTTTGATTGTTTTTTTAAATGAATCCAATACCAATTACTTACAACGCAGGGTCAAACTTGGAACAGTTTTTAATTAAAAGAGAGGTGATTGTAAAATCAAGTACTTCAAAGGGATTTATTTAAACAAAACTGCTGCGAATTAATAAGATTCTTTGTTTTTCCTACTCAGGTGGGGCCTATTAAAACATATCAAACGTTTTAGAGCAATTTGTTGGTCGATTGACAATAAACTGAAGGAAATGCATCTTAGCAAAATTGAAAATAACTCTCGCCAAAATGTTTCAAAATCAATTTTTACAAGATTAAGCTTATATTGAAGACAGCTGTTTGCAACTGATCACAAATAAAGAGCTGTGTTAATGTCTCTCTACTGAAAAATCACGGACAAAAAGTAACCAATTAAAACTTTGGGTGAGTGTGGATCTACTTGAGATTTTATTATTTATCTATGGTTGTTATCGTTGATGTTTATAAAATAAAACATTAAGAGAGAGAAAATAATATTAAATATAGATTATGAATGAAGATTCGGTGATTTCTCGTAATGCGTCTCCCCGTAGAATCAACCAAAGCTGTTATCAGTTACGCCATTTGAATGTCGTTAAATATGATATTTATATTGCGAAAATATTGAGTAACGCTCAACCCGGGGCAGTTTTCTTTCTCCATCTATTTGTAAACATAGCAGGTCTCAGTTTTATGATCCTCGACCAGAATAGTTTAAACAAATATTCATGAATAAAACCTACTGTACAATTCATTAATATTGTGGCCGATTGTAACTGGAGTAGTAACTGATGAAACAAATGTATGTGGTAGTGCTGATGAAGTATTAACCGTGCTCAGATTCGCCGAAGTCGAGGACATTAATGTGGACATAGTCACTGATTCTGTAGTAATAGACGTGCTTGACAAAGACGAAGACATGTTGTTGGTTGTTTGACTCGCTGCTGTAAAAACTAGATCTGTTGATGAAATGGGAGGAACTGTTTGATTTTGCTCGGTATGCGCCACTGTTGACAAGGAAGACGGTAGTGTCGTCGGTGAAGTTGTTGTTGTTACTGCAAGGGAGAAAAAATAACAATAAGCAGTTAACAAAAAAGAGTCAAGTACAGGAGATTTCGAAATTCTTTTCATTCCATGTTTAATGTGAATACGTATGATGTTAAAGTTTATTCAAAATCGAAGTGAAATCATAAATACTGGTATTTGTGATAGACAATTCATGTCACAAATTCGCTATAATACATATACATAACCATCATCAAGACAACTATCTGTTGCAAATGTAATTTTATAAATCAGAACAAATATTTAATTACTATCTTTACTCAAGACAGTTATCCAGGGCTCATACTGTATATTTATGTTGCAACTGCAAGTTATCCATTGACTTAATTAAACGTCATTCGAGTCTTATTTTGCCACTGTCTGTTCTGTGTGGTGTGTTGTTGTGTTCTCTTTAATTTGTATTTCTTATATAATAACCACAAAATGACAAGGTATGTCAATAATAACTTTGCATTTTTCGACATTATTTTATACGAATGTATCGTTGTAGTACTATAAAGTAAAGTTTTATTTTCTGCTGATATTGACGTTCTCAAAACACCCTAAAGCTTATGCCTATTGCTTCGACCAGTATTTATTTTGATACTTACAGTAACGAATACCGCATAACCTGGCGTTACAGTCTAGCTCGCCCGACTGACTAGGGTTACTACAGCACCTCGAACACGCCACTAGATCGTCATAGTAACCCGTATCACTTCTTCTTTTTCCTTGTACACCAGCTCTACAAACCTGGTGCATCAAATTACCATAAAAGTGAAGCACAGTTAAAAAGTTGAAAGGAACGAGAGCATGGTTTATGAAATAATCATTTTCAAAATAGACACCACAAACAATTAACGAAAATTTGAGACGCTGGGGGTTTGCCGCCTTTGAACGGTCGGTGGCAAAACAGTTTTCCACTGGGGGGGGTGGTTAGACCATAGGGTGCACAACCTCACACTCGCCCCAACACATGAACAAACAAGTACAATTTGTCAAAAGAAAAAAATATATTTACCTATACTACATCACCGTTTAAATGTGAATTCAAACATCAAGCGAAATCAATTCGAGCATTTATCTTGATATAAAGCAGATTTTGACTTGCATTTCAACTGACTAATTATCGAATCAATAAACATTTTAATTAACATAGATTCATTCACCCTTCTTACGAACTAAGCTGTCCTTAGAAAAGCCCGAAACACGGGATTTTCAAGGATTTTACCTAAAAATATGGACACTCGACCTCGAGTCAATCATAATAAAATATACAATCGTGATTTAGAAATTATAATCACTTAAAGTACAAAATAGAATTGCAATCATGGCTCATAAATAAATAATAAAATATTGTCATCCAACATTAAAAGTTTTGAAATTCTATTTCCGAGAGGCCACTGCATGCAATTTAATGGGAAAAAAAGAGAACTGCTTATGGCTTCTTTCCTTTACGGACAGCGTTTCTGAAGGTCCACACTGTACCCAAGAACTGTCCTAATAGCTTGGCGCTGTCGCCGGGACGGTGCGGGTTCGCTCCCAGCTAGAGGCACTATCATTTGAATTTATTTCTAGTGGTAGATGTTATAAATGAATTCAATTTATAGGTAAATCACCAAAAGACTCTCACCAGAGTGTCCCGACATCCACCGGTATATTCTATGGTTAATTTTGGAGTTATCAATTCATCCATAAAACATTCCTGAAACATGCATTATTCAGTGATGCACCATCCTTGTTTAAAAAATATACACGCACTCAACGTTTAATAATCGAGTATTAGCCGCCAGTTGTATTCGTTATTAGGTCGTTGTTTACCTTTTGGTCAAACATATGCAATAAATTCAAGGTCATTGTTTACTTGTAGGTCATATATATGCAATTGGTCGCTGTTTACCTTTAGGTCATACATATGCAATAAATTCAAGGTCATTGTTTACGTGTAGGTCATATATATGCAATTCAAAGTCGCTGTTTACCTTTAAATCATACATATGCAATTCAAGGTTAGTGTTTACCTTTAGGTCATACATATGCAATAAATTCAAGGTCATTGTTTACCTGTAGGTCATATATATGCAATTCAAGGTTAGTGTTTACCTTTAGGTCATATATATGCAATTCAAGAATTCTAATTCCATTGATTTGTCAACAGTATGTTATTTCACGATCAAACATCTTACCTCGTGATCAGCACAAGGAATGGACCCATAGCAATCGTTCATTACAGTAGCTCTGGTACAGCTAAGACAAGTCAGATTGTGGATGCCACTTTGAGCTTTGACTACGAAACACTCTGATCGCCAAGTACAAGATAAAGAAAACAAATTAGAATCCATCATATATTATTATTTAAAAACAATATAAGAAAGTGAAATAGAGATATAGACACATCTTCCTCACAAAGCAATAGTAAGAGAGTTTAGTTTAAACAATATTTCTTTACCATATAGCATGTTACAAGTACATAAACGTATATAGTCACAATTAGATATGAGAATCTTGAAACAAGTTTCTGAAAGAATCTTATGTTAATCCATTTTCTCGAGTAAAAAGGTGCATTGATTACAAACTGATCAATTTCAAAATATACGTAGGCCTACATCACAAACAATTATAAAATAAAGAACCCTACTGTAGAAATTATCGCATTAAAACGGTCAAAACATTTTGTCACTGGTGGTTCAAACAGGGTTCTAGGTGACCAATATCACACTTAACCAACAAGTTCTCTTATGAACAAGCAAGTACAAGTAGGCTTGGTGAATTGCCACCAACTCATCAATCAACTCGATTATGAACAGAAAACATCATGATAGTATTGTGCAATAACACATCTCATAGAGCAGTCATTTAAATATAATATTAAACAAAAACATGTATAAAAAGTACATTCCCAATAAATAAATCCTTTGCAGTAAAAAATGAAATGGTGAGGCAATTAAAATTGTTATCCCCATGCATTGTGGTATAGTTTTGTAATTTTGACTTTTGATAAACTTAACGAAGAATCATACTTTTTAGGAATAGCCACACTCAGAAAACACAGCCTCTCCAGGAAAAAAGATGAGTGTAAAAGAGAACGTGTATACCGTTTGCATGACACAATCGGAATCGTTGAAACGAGGTCAACATACACTGATTCACAAGTATTATTAAAGAAAGACTCTCCATTACAGATTACGCAATTTACCTTACAAAATGATCAATTTCAAAATATATTAGTAAATCACAAATAATTAACGAAAAACAGAACCAATAGAACGTTACCGCATAGGTAAGGTAAAACAATTTGTCACTGGGGGTTCAAATAGGGTTCTAGAGCGCCCCAATCCCACACTTACCCAACAAGTTATCTTATGAACAAGCAAGTACAAGTAGTCTTTGTGAATTACCACCAACCCAACCATTAACTCGATTAAAAACATTAGAAAATATCTTGACAGTATTGTGCAATACGACATCTCATAGAGCAGTCATTTAAAAATAATGTTATACAAATATAAAAGTGCATTCGCAATAAAAAATCTCTTATAGTCAAAATAAGCTATGATGAAGACTTTAAAGATTGTTATTCTCAAGCTATAACATTTTGGAATAGTTGGTTATTTTGACTTTTGATAAACTTAACGAAGAATCATGCTTTTTAGGAATAGCCACACTCAGAAAACACAGCCTCTCCAGGAAAAAAGTGGAGTGTTAAAGAGTACGTGTATACCGTTTGCATGACACAATCGAAGTCGTTAAAACGAGGCCAACATACGCTGATTCACAAGTATTATTAAAGAAAGAAAGTCTGTTCATCGCCAACAGATTACGCAATTTACCTTCCTTAAAAGAAATACTCCTAAAAAGGGAGGTAAAATATGCAAACGGTGCTTATGTGAATTCATAATGTTGTGAAATTTGAATCTACTGATAATCTGTTAGTTCTTTAGAGTACTGCGTAAGAACGTCTGAACTACTCTACATTACCGGATTCCTCAAGGCACTGATATAGGCAAAGTCGTAAATCTGAACCAAATAAATGATTACAAATGTAGATTTGGCACAAATTTAGACATCGTATCATGCCAGAGATACAACCACACCGACTTATTATCTAGGACGCGCGCATGTCTAGTTCAATCCATGTCAAGGATGGAATGTGTCCGATGTGCTCTATACTAATTAAAAGGACAGACCTCAAATACTGGAGAATCATAAGTATTCTTAGGGTATTCATTTTCGTGGATATAAAAAATAAACCACAAAGTGAGAGCATGGAAATAGATGGGAATAGCATGAAAATCATACCTAGGTGTTACAGCATTGGAATAGCAGGAAAAAATATACCTAGATGTTAGAGCATTGGAATAGTAAGGAAAATATATCGAAATGTTAAATCATGGGAAAAGCAAGAAAAATACACCTGAATGTTAGAGCATTGGAATAGCAAGAAAAATATACTTAATGTTAATGCATGGGAAAACAAGAAAAATATACCTAGATGTAAGAGCTTGGAAATAGCAAGAAAAAAATGCCTAAATGTTAGAGCATGGAAATAGCAAGAAAAATATACCTAGATGTTAGAGCTTGGGAATAGCATTGAAAAATTTATCCAGATGTTAGAACATGGGAATAGCAAGAAAAAAAGTCCAAAATGATAGAGCATGGGAATAACATGAAAAATATACCTAGATGTTAGAGCATTGGAATAGTAAGGAAAATATATCGAAATGTTAAATCATGGGAAAAGCAAGAAAAATACACCTGAATGTTAGAGCATTGGAATAGCAAGAAAAATATACTTAATGTTAATGCATGGGAAAACAAGAAAAATATACCTAGATGTAAGAGCTTGGAAATAGCAAGAAAAAAATGCCTAAATGTTAGAGCATGGAAATAGCAAGAAAAATATACCTAGATGTTAGAGCTTGGGAATAGCATTGAAAAATTTATCCAGATGTTAGAACATGGGAATAGCAAGAAAAAAAGTCCAAAATGATAGAGCATGGGAATAACATGAAGAATATACCTAGATGATAGAGCATGGGAATTGCAAGTAAAATATACCACAATGTTAGAGAATGGAAAAAATGAACATAGTACGTGAGATACAGTATTAACAATAACGTGATTATATCAAAGTCCATACCTCCTTCTCCGTTTAAGAGATGCATCACAAGAAAAAACGAAGCTGCCACTGAAAGCATTTATTAAAATGTTGCATAATATGTTGTTCTGAGTGAATATGAATATATATCTCGAAACGATCTAATCGTTTAGAAAAAAAAAGTGAAATACATGAATACATATGGGGCGCGTCGCGGGAAAAGGTACCTTCGGACAGTTGACGTCAATCCTTGAAATGACGTCATAAAATTGAACAGATGGCATTAATTATTATGCATTTCGTGGTAAAAATACCATTTTATTGTCAAAATGTGTAACAAAATCACCTAATATTTATGAAAAAATAATAGATAGCTGTAAGTTCATTCTAAATATAGTAACAACTAAAATGTTACAAAATATGACCGAAGCTACCTTTTCCCGTGGCGTGCCCCATATCAGGAATGGCCACACTCAGAAGAAACTGCTCCCCCACACAGCCAAACAGCAAAGGAAAAACGAGAATTTGTTTATAAAATAAACAATTTTAAAATATACACCACAAGCACTTATCGAAAATTAGAACCCTTAAGACAATGATTTAAGTCAGAGGGAAAAATAAATATTTTAGTTAAATAAATTATAATTTATTTTAATCAATATTTTCATTCGCGCAAAAAAATCAAAATTGTAAAGATTTATGTTATACATCTTACCTCTCATGTTAAATCGTTACAAAGTAATGAGCTATCTGAAAATCAGGTTTATATATGCGCGTCCCAATTCTCGTTTATGTTAATATTTGCCCTTATTTAAATGCTAATTGTTACGTGAAAACATCTATGAGGCGCCGCTTCGCTATTTACTCCAAAACTTTTTTGTTATCAGAAATAATTGAGTTTTTTGTTGTTGTTGTATATGCAATGCATACACACATGTATAAGAATAATTCTATTTAAAAGCAAATACAATGCTGGTTCGTCAAATTAAAGAAAACAAAAAGCAATTTTGCAAGCAGAATATCAAACTAAATTTCTAACAGAAACCTCAGATCAGTTAATTTCTAGTGTTTGTTTTCTGCAAAAACATATCGCGTGATTTCATTTTCTGGAGATTAAAAGGAAAGCTAATCGAATACAATTTCGAGTAATGACGCTAGCGCCATGAAAATGTAAGAATAATATATATATTGCATTGATCAATGTTCGTATTTCAGAAAAATATGTCACTGTATGAAATATATATCTTTAATGCTTTTGTATTGTTATGTTAGTTTCAAAATCACGCTTAAATATCACATCAGTCGGGCCTTTATATTCTCACTGCCAGGCTGTTAGGTCAAAGTCTTACTTATGCATGAAACTAATGTCATTTTTTTATTTTATTATTTCAACCTATATCAGCTTATTTCTAGTCGTTTGTTTTTTTTTTCGACGCACATTTTATGGCGATGAAAAAGAAAACTCCGTAAAAAAGTTTGAACACAAATTCTTGAAAAATGGCACCAGCGTAATAAAAATGTACGGTTTATTGTAAATATTTCTCATGGCGACTGGTAATAGTGAACCAGTGATATTACTCAGTTGATATAATTACAAATACTTATATATATATATTATACACATATATTTTATCTTATTAATTTTTATACACAAACACACGTTTGTTTATTAAATATATTAAGATGTTCATAATTTCAACGTGTGTAATAAAGATGTGTACGCCCTCTGTTCTTGTGCTACCCAATCAACAAGGGAAGCCACTCTCGATGGGAGGTACTCTGCATATCGGTAGGCCCCATTTAAATATACCATCAATCGATCTCATTCCTGTTTATATTCTTTGACCAAAAATGGCATTTTTGGTATCCGCGCGTGAACGAACGCGGTTTGAACTTTTGTATATTTTTATACTTGTTCTGTGGTTATAATGTATGACAGGTTCGTTGTCAGTCAATGGAATAAAGGACCACTTTTGACAAAAGGTTTATTTTTACCCTTTGTGTGTCATCCTTGTCATGCAATGTTGATATACATGGCTGCCATCAGAGTTTTTAAACATTTTATGATGAAAAAAAAATCCATCCATTTAGTAATAAAAGTAAGATTTGTGACAGTGTTGTTTTAACACATTAATTCATTTATCGATTTTAAGATGAGACACATATCATTCATTATTTAACTTTATATGATTTTTTGCAGGCTGTAGGTTTTGAATATTATGTTAATGCATCACTTAATACATGCATTTGTAACGATATTCGGTGGGTCATACCCAGTTATTGTTCACTTTAATTGTCCTTTCTGAATCCATAGAAATAAAAAGGTTCTCCTTACAAACAAAAAATTTTTGAGATTAAATATGTACATGTATAATAAACGTGCGATTAGCGTGCATTTATTAGCTATATTTACTATAAAAAAAATATCGGTAGACAGCCAGTCCATTATATTTTAAATATAACCTTTACATATTTTACTTTCTCATTCATTGCTTAGTGATTGTCAATAGCTACGGCTCTAAACATAACCAATAAACACGGTTTCGAGAATATGGCTGACGCAGTTCCTGGGCGTGTAGGAGTGAAATTGTGTCAGCCGTGCTTACGAACAAATGCAAAAAATGTGGCAGATGTTTATTGTAAGGATTGCGATGAATATCAGTGCAAAGAATGTGAGAAAATGCATAAACGATTTCCTCTTATGTCAAAACATAAGCTTGTGAAGGAACAGCAGGCTAGAGATGTAACATCAGAGTACGACACAAAAGGATTTGATCAATGCAGAGAACATCACATTCTGCTGGAGTTCTTTTGTGAAGATGAGAATGAGCCTTGCTGTGGGAAGTGTGCAGTTGTCGCAGTGTTGTTGAGATATAGAAAATAGCTGGCCTAAAGAAGATCGATTTTTCTGACATTACACGGTCGATGGTGCAAATAGAGGTCAGAGCTAAAACAATAAGAAAGCATTTGGATAGTACAAAAGAAAATGTTGCCAGGAATGCCTCCGAAATAAATGTTAAAATTCAAACGATGCAAATAAATGAAATGTTCGAGAAATGGAAACATTCCGTTGCAAAGGATATTGCTGTTTTCCAAAAACAAGCATTTGACGACTTTGATACCAAATTCTCTGAAAACGAGAGATGTATTGCTGTTGTGAAACAAATCGTTGCAGATGTACAAGCAGTTTCAGAACAAGGAACCGCAGTGCCCAAGGTTATAAAGCTGAGCATAGAAACCAGTCTCAAATCTCAAGCATCTGATTGGCTGAAATGGCGACTACTCGCCATTTCAGCCAATCAGATGCTTGAGATTTGAGACTGGTTTCCCAAACTTAGTTTTATAACCTTCAGTCCCGTTCAACAGCTTATCATGGCCAAACACTTTAAAGACCAATGTGATGAACTGCAGCTAAAAATGGATATAGCAAATGCGGGGTTACGTGACATCGTTTTGAAATTCGAATTTGAGGATTCTTTGAAATTGCCACCTGAAAACAATACCACACCGGGGACGCTCACAATGAAATTCATCAATGAAGGTCCTAACATGGTTACTGATGTCGCTGTCGGCTTAGAGAAAGAACGAAAAGTAAAGCTGTGTCTACTGGGTTTATTTGACTTGAATAAATGCTGAGGTGATGTAGACGAACCGTTTTACGTAGGCCTTGATTTCCTTCTAGATGGTAGACTGGTCGCTGTCGATAATAAGAACCAGAAATGTGTATTACTTAATGAGAATCTGGACAAAATAAACGAATTTCAATTGACCTTGTATCCAAAATCTTTTGTTGCTGTGTCTGAAGTGGAAGTTGCAATTACGAGCGGAAGAGCTAAAAAACTAATTGTTCTCAAAATTTCTAAACAAAACGAATTCACAGTTTGTCGGAAGTGCAATTTAACAATAAACTATCAATCCGTATGTATGATAGACAAGGCCGATATGCTAGTAGGATGCTACGATAATCCTCAACCTTTTTGTGTTTTATCACTGAGGGGAGAAGAAAGAGATTTTGGTATACAGTTGCTCACAAAGACATATCCTTCTGATAGCAGTGAAGTTACTTATATCAGAAACCGTAAAAAGGTTGTAATTTCTGACAGATTCGCGAACACCGTTTACATTTACGATATAGCAAACAATACAAGAGAAGAGGTGAAAGACGAGAAGATCATCAAGGAACCACGTGGTTTGGCGGACGGTCCTGCTGACTGTTTCTTTGACTCTATAGTGCAGATATCTCATACAGGACAGATATTGTCCTCACATGTACTGGACATGAAGATGCCTTCCAGTGTTTGTGTATCCAAGAATAACTTACAACTTGCAGTCTCCAATAACGATAAGCGGAAGATGAAGTTGCAGCTGCTTAGCATTGAAGTTATATAATCATGGACCGTTTTGTCAATACCATCTAAGATGTTGACTCAATTAAGGACTGAATCAATATTTGATGGTTTTCATTTGGGTATGGAAAACAGATGGGTTGTGTAAAGTGTGTGAAGCCAAAAGAGCTTCGCGCTTTAAACAGCCCAACTGTTTTCCATACCCAAATGAAAACAATTTAATATTTATTCAATCCTTATATTTACAATCACAAATAATCTCATTAATACAGAAACTTTAAGAAGAATTTTCGACTTTTCAAAAGGCTGTTGGAACAGCAACCTTGACGACACACTAAATGACGGCACGCTTTTTCGTAGCTACTCGTGGCAAAACGTGCGTGCTCAACGACGTCACACGTCAAAACATAATGCAACGTCCAATAAATTATGAACGTCTCTACTGTAGCCACGCCTTTTAATATAATACGTCATACTGTTACCAACAGAAATTATGATCTGTTTGATGAATAAGACTTTATCGTAGAGGATGAAGTTGAAGTGTAAATATTGACTTTTTAATATCGAACGATCTGGAGCCTTTTATAATATTAACTTGGTATAACATAAAAATGATTATCTTCAAAAATGATCAAAATTGTTTTTTTATCAGTTCCGAAAAAACATAGAATTGTATGTACAAATTATTTGTTGCTAAAATGGTTATGCGAGATTATAGCTTGTGTTTCTTCTGTAACAAATCTGAAAAGAAAATTGCACACCTATTTCATGATTGTCGTATTATTGAAGTTTTCTAGCATAATGTAAAACCATGGATAAAATATGGATAGTAAATATGCTATAGTATTAATCTGGTCAAAAACGGATATTATTTTGGGAAGCAGATAAAAATTAAAAAAAATCAACGCCAAAAGTTCTTTTGAGATTGCAGGGCTAGGCGCTATCGCCGTGACGGTGCGAGAGGCACTATCATTTGAAATTCACAGTTAGCGCTATTTGTGCAGTGTGGCGGCCGTAAAAATTCTCCGTACATAAAGTCAGTAGGCCTACTGTTATCAGTAAAATAACCCGTTTCCCTTTTCATGCAGTGAAGGTAGCGTATATCAGGGCTATCCGATCAACTAATTTTGGGGTTATACCGGCTAGCTCAGTTGGTTGCGTCGTCGGAATTGCAGGGCTAGGCGCTGTCGCCCGGACGGTGCGGGTTCGCTCCCAGCTAAAGGCGCTATCATTTGAAAAATATGTGTGTTAGTGCATATACCGGATATGCACTGACACACACATACAACATGTAGAAATAAAAAATCATTACATATGTATGTATTAAAATTAGGGATGTCAACGGATACCATTTTCGGTATCCGGATATCCGTATATACTATCCGGATACTATCCGGATAACCGTATAGATCGGCGACTTTGTCTGTTAAGTGATGACGTCAATATTCCCGCCTTTTTCAACGCATAGAATTGAACTTCGGATCTACGAAAACTTGTCAAAAGATACTTGAAAGAATAATTAATTTTGAGTGTTTTGTTTCTGCCGAGTGTCGCCGTATATACTAAGCGCTGTGTTACTATTGATCGATAGTATTCTTGATTTTATTTTTAACTCTTGAAATTTATTCACGCGATTTGACCAGGGCGAAGTAACTCACGATGGAAAATGAGTGAACTCTTGTTGATTTCTTTTTACGCAATTAAATTATTAAACACGTTTTTTTTCTTCTGCATACGACTTTTGCATTGAATTTTCAAGGTTTTTCTCTGTCCATCTATTTTTCTGCAAAGCGTAGTACTTTGAATAAAAATTTTGTACCGTTCGCACATCTAGATACGTTTTTGATCTTAGCTGTGACATTAAGTTTTGTCTGGTATGTTGCAGAGACTATACATGTATTTGCCAAATTACACAAAGTAAAAATTAACAACAAATGCACAATATTTTATAATTTATTCATTTTTATTTCATTCGCCGTTATCAACTTTATTAGCTCGAAATTACATCAAATATTTTATCTGCAAAATTACAATCAAGATATTCGACAATGAACGTGACAGCATTACGGGACATTGGTAAACTTAATTGGCATTAATTTACAGCGATAGTTTGAAGACAATCACATTATCAGTATAACTTGCGGATTACTATAATTGGCAAACAATGGTCCTGACCACCTGGATGATTGCAATCAGGATGCAGTTTTCGCACCTCTGATCTGTTAAACAAACACCGCGTTACTTCTTGTGGCAGTTTTATGACGATCAATATACAGTCTCAAATTATCTGATTATGACATCTGAACAGGTGTTAAGAAGCAATAACTGACGCTTTTTGTACTGTTTAAGATGATTTTTTACTAATTTTTACGAATATTCGGATATGAAATTAGTATCCGGATACTGACTTAGTATCCGGATATCCGGATATTCGGATATTCGTTGACATCCCTAATTAAAATGCATGTATGTGACACGTTTTTGCTCATCTTCCCGCTTGACTGCAATCATCCTGCTTCTCTTAGCTCTTAGATTAGGAAAAAATCACCCCCAAATGACTTTTTTCTTTAAAAAATTCTTTTTTCTTCTTCAAAAACCAAAAAAGCATTTCAGCCAAAAAATAAAGACAGATAAAAGAAAAGGAAATAATTTAGTGACCTTAAAAAATTGATTTTTATGACCAGTTATGGAATTCTATATTTTTATTCTTCTGTAAGTTTTGTGAAAATGGAAAATATGTTTTTGAGTGTGATGCACTTACTTTGATAAGATGTTGTTGATTTATTTGCCTTTGTAATCGTCTGTTGTGCTTGGAAATGTCTTATGTTGAATAAAAGATACAAAAAATCAAAATTGTTTACTCGCTTTTCTGAAGTATTGGCTTTATTAAGGTTGAATTTATTTGGATAATATATTTGTTGACCAGAGATGGACATCGTTATTATCTATATTTAACAAACCGCCAAGGTACCTCGAGGAGATGTTAAAGGCCGTCATAATGTCACAAGTCATTTTATTTATGCGGGGCTCTGCGCATGTGCGATATGGTCTGTATCTTCATTGTTCTTAGTGCAAACGTCTTAAAATTTGGAGCTTGTTCAGTTGTATTAAACATATTGGTCGACGTTTGGTGTTTTCATTAATAAGAATGTTACAGACAGATTCGCACACCCATGTAAGCGTAATCGATGTCTTAATCATTGACTACGATCATCTTTTAATTAATTAGAACAGATATTTTTCCTAAAAAAAATCTCTATTTCCGCTATATTACATCACAGGTTTACATGGATCGTGTATCGTGCGTCTGTTTAAATTGTATCGTGCGTTTCGTTTGTAACATTAAACCTTCACAGTACTGATTAATCATGTATGATTTAAACAGAATGAAGCACGATAGATATTACTATAATAGTATACGTAAGGAAATATAAATTATTTCGCAAACGACGCTGCAAACTGGATATTGAATTTTTACCTCCCTGTATTTCATACCATGTCATTCTTTTAGGGGGGATTGGGTTTGTCTCTTGCATGGTTCACAAGTTATATCTCTTTACATTACTCTTATAAATGTTATAAAAAGTATGTATACGGAGTATTTGCAAGCACTGGATCAACATTTTAATTTATGATGATCAGTCCAATAGGTTTTAACTGTTATATCAAATAAAATAATGTGCCCTACACCACGGTATGTACCCAGATAATGAGAATCGAGGATAATGATAGATTGTGAGAATAATGAAAGATCGCCAGGTCTTAGGAAACACCATTGAGAGGTTAGTTATTGTATGAATTTCATGTTATTGTGATCTAATACTTATCTTTTGCGATAGGTAACAATCAAGCGATGTCCTAGCCTTCCTCTCATACCCATACATTTGGAATCGGCCTTCAGATAAAGTAAAACAAAGGAAAATGATCACGCAACATTCCAGATTTCTACAAAAAACTACGTATTATGTCCATTTAAAATAAATTTAAACATGTTTTTGTAAACGACACTGCTGTTATCAAAGCCCAAACATCGACAATCAATATGTCATCCAGCTTGAGCCAGTATTATGAGTACATGTATATTCCTTAATATACATCTTTTTTCTGAGGCACCTGAAGCAAATTGGATAATGGGGTCGCCTAGAAAAGTGAATGGATTATGTAAATTCTTGACTGGATAATGGTATAGTTTCTCTTATTTCAACCTTAATACTATTTATTCTATTCTTTTCTGCATGTTCCATTTCTTTCCGCAAACTGCTATCTTTATGAAACAATACCACCAGCTCTAGTGACAAGATAAATGACCCATTTATCTTAATGACCTCCCGAAATAGCATAATTTCTTTCTGTCCCGAAGGCTAAGAACTAACCCGATGCCTCTTAATACCCGGGTTATGCGAATCTGTATTTTTGGTGATAACTACATTAGTTAATCACTATATAATACGCTATAATTATTATGGTCTAAGATTCACGTAATGGGAGCCAACCGTTATACATAAGAACGCTTTTCAGAGTGGCGTTCTTTGCCAATTGGGTAGTTACTGTCAAAAAACTGTATCAATTAAGTAGCATGATTTAGTTGTGGTTTATATTAGTTGTGCCAATTTACAAAACTTAAGCCTATAATTGACTGAACAAGAGCGAATTTCGCAGAAATTTTAGTCTAATAAGTACATGTCATGATCTGGTGTGAGAGAAATTTATTTGAATAACGCTTAACAAGTTTGGATTGAAATGAAAATTTACTCCTACCCGGTTATTTGAATATTGTGTTAGAAGATACTACACATAAAAGTGCTGTTTAAGTTTAAATGCATCGTCAGAGTTAGCTAGTAGATGAATCAGATAGCCAATATCAGGAATATCAGGAATAGGCAGGATATTACTAATCTGATTTTATGTTTAAAAAATCAAATATATTTCACAACATAAATTATTTTTCATATTGTTCGTCCCCTTTCTAATATTGAAGAGATCTCAGTAAGTTCATTCAACATAGTGTTTATTTTTAATAAAAAAAAAAAGTTTGAATAGTCAAACAATGATTTGCTTTTCTCAGCGTTGCGCAATTTATACAAAGCGAGATCACGAATCAACGATGCTAGATCGCTTTGGCGATGCGTGGTCGCGAAAATACGATTCGAGGTCGCGAAAGTACGAGGACGCGATGATAATATAATAGTGTGTTTTCGTGGTCTTGACGGCCTAAGGGCTGGACAGCAAAAACCTGAAAAAGCAGGCGAGAACGCGATACATCGATGCTTAGACGCGAAAGTAAGCTGCCAAGACCCGATTTAAATATCGCGTTCTCGCATCGTACTTTCGCGACCGCGCATCGTGTTTTCGCGATCTCACATCGTTGTTTCGTGTTCTCGCCGAAGATGTCGACAGCGACAGTGCTAAAAAACGATGGCCTCAACGGAACACCGTACAATACGATTTGTCATTGTAACGTTTTAATTTGATTTTAAAGCTACGACCAAAAACGTCATAAGTACAATGAAAAGATGCATATGATTTGTAATCAGCATAGTGGATATCAAAATAGGACTATATACAAGAGTAATTAAAATAAAATAATTTTATCTCAATTAGGAGGAATACTAAAACTCCACCATTATCCATTTCATGAATATTTTAATTTCCCATTATCAACCGAGCGAATCCCAATTATCAATTTGCTTCAGGTGCCTCAGAAAAAAGATGTTTGTTAAGGAATTTACTCATAATACGGGCTAAAGCTGGGTGGCATATTGATTGTCGATGTTTGGGCTTTGATAACAGCAGTGTCGTTTACAAAAACATGTTTAAATTTATTTTAAATGGGCATAATACGTAGTTTTTTGTAGAATCTGGAATGTTGCTTGATCATTTTTCTTTGTTTTACTTTATCTGAAGGCCGATTCCAAATGTATGGGTATGAGAGGAAGGCTAGGACATCGCTTGATTGTTATCTATCGCAAAAGATAAGTATTAGATCACAATAACATGAAATTCATACAATAACTAACCTCTCCATGGTGTTTCCTCCAACCTGGCGATCTATCATTATTCTCCCAATCTATCATTATCCGCGATTCTCATTATCTGGGTACATACCGTGAACACCTGCTATATAATTCTAACGACGTACGCCAAATACACCCTGTAATCAATACGTAAAGGTTAACTGCTAAATATAGTTATTGATCACGTCATTGTATATATACATACCAATATGTGAACACAGCCGATAAAATAGAGCTAAATAAAATGGCCCATAATGTGGAGTTGAAGTTCTGCCAGCCATGTTCGCGAAAGGATACCAAGACTGAAGTCAGTATTTACTGTGAGGATTGTAGTGAGTATCAGTGTAAAGAATGCGCGAACGGGCATCAAATCTACTCCGTCATGTCCAAACATAAGATGGTTAATGCGAGCGAATCTAACGATTTGACCTTGAGGTACGATATGAAGGGTTTGGATCAATGTAAAGAGCACCAGAAGCTACTGGAATTCTTTTGTGAAGATGAAAACAAGCCTTGCTGTAAACAATGTGCCATCTTAAATCACTTTAAATGCCGTAATGTTGTCGAGATTGAAAAAGTAAATGTTTTAGAAAATTTTAGGAAATTTTGTGACGTAAAAAGAGAAATTGTAAAAATAGAAGAAAAGGCAGAAAGGCAACATGTGAGCAGTGCAAGAGACAAAATTAAAAAGGATGCCTCAAAAATAATGGATACAATTCATAAAATGTATGAAAAAGGTGAATGAAATGTTCGCCGATTTGAAACAGATAGTCGCTCAAGATATTGCCGCTTTCCAAACACAGGTTTTTGCCGACTTTGATACAAAATTAACACTTAGTAACAGCTGTGTTGCTTACGTGACACAAACTGTTGCCGAGACGCAGGCTGTCTTGAACCTTGGAAGTCCCGCTCAACAGCTTATCATGGCCAAACATTTCAAAGACCAATGTGCTGAACTCCAGCGAGAAACAGATAATGCATGTGCTGAGTTACGAAACATCGTTTTGAAATTTGAATTCAACGAGTCTATGGTATTACCACCTGCAAACAACAATCCGCCTTGGAAGCTCACAATGGCTTATGTTGCAGTACCTGAAGTGTCTTCTGATATAATGGTCGGTGCAGAGAAAGAAGGAAAGATTAAGCTGAGACTGTTGGCTTCCATCGATTTGAGGCAAAATATTGACAATGTGGAAGAGCCAATGTATTCAGGTCTGGACTTTCTCCCCGATGGTAGACTTATAGCTGTCGATAATATCAACATGAAATGTTTAGTATTTAATCAGAATTTGGAAATATTGAACACCTTTCAGTTATCTGTTTGGCCGCAAGCTATGGTCGCTGTGTCTAACGAGGAAGTAGCAGTAACAAGCGGAGCCGACAAATCACTGTTTTTTCCTTTCAATCTCCGATCAAAATGAAATTAACTTTGTTTGCAATTACAAGCTTACGAAGAAGTATCAATCCATAAGTATGATAGATGAACACAACATGCTAGTAGGCGTTTATGATGATAATAAGCCAGTTGGTGTTGTAACATTGAGAGGAGAAGAGGGAGAACTCGGTATAGATTTTCCACAAAAGTTATATCTGTTTGGCAGCAGTGCTTGCACTTATATTAAGAACCATAATAAGGTTGTACTTTCTGACAGATTCACGCACACCATCTCCATATATGATAAAGTCAACAACACGAGTGTCGAGGTCAAGGACGAGGTTATCATTAAGGAACCACGTGGTATGGCGGTCGGTCCTGCTGACTGTATCTTTGTCTGCAGTAGTTGCACAAACTCTATAGTGCAGATATCTCATACAGGACAGATATTGTCCTCCAATGTGTTGGACATGGCTTATCCATATAGAGTGTGTGTATCCAAGGATAACACACGACTTGCTGTCTCCAATAATGTTAGCAAGTTAGGGAAGCTGCAGCTGTACATCATTGAAAAGATATGATTACACTATATATACCAAAAACAATGTGAAATATATCATTGATTAATTATTATTTAATTATTGTTAGTATTAATTAATTATTACTAAATACGATTATTAATTAAAGACGTATTTATGTTATCTATGGCATGGTATTCATGTTCAAAGTTCACGGTAACATGCATACCAAAGTTTTGAATGAATCAAAGTTTTCATTATTAACTTCTGCAGATACCAGGTTGCGCTCAACCGAGGGCTAGGCGGCATGGACTGAAATACACGCAAAAAAAGTTCTAACTGGTCACTTGTTGTCCGCTATTTTTTATAGAAAGAATTTAAATTCACTCTTTATTTATGATCATAGGCCAACAACAATCTTAAACTTAAGCTTTAATCTTGTAATAATTGACTTTGGAACAGTTTGGCAAGAGTTATCCTTAATTTTGCTAAAAATGCATTTCTTGCATAAAAAAGGTCAAGCAAGCAGAAATTTGCTCTTAATTCTTTGCTTTGTTTTTTAATAACCCCTCATTAGTAGGAAAAACAGAAAACATGATTAATCAAAAGTACATTTGTTTAAATAAACCCCTTTCAAAGTATCCAATTTTAAAATTACCTCCCTTTCAATTAAAGACTCTTCTAATTTTGACACTGCAGTGTAAGTAAATGGTATTGGATTCATTTAAGAAAAAAAAATCAACAAAGATTAAAAAGACATTAGATAATTGATTTCAAGACAAAACAGTTCTTTCCACAACCTAGCATACATTGTAAACATAACCAATTAATGACCAATTAGAACTTTGGTTGAGTGTATACATTTTTATCGCTACCCAAGAACAGGCAAAATCAGATCAAGCCATTTGTCATGTTTGGTGGTTTTCAAAGTAACATTTTTAACATCATTCAAAAGAAACTACCAGAAATGTTGGGAGCAGAAATAAAGGATATTTCATCAAGAAATGTTGGAAACAGATTTATTTCTGCCATATAATTTCTGGAAATTTCGCTGTTTATTTCAAAAGAGTGAAAATTCCAGAAATGATATGGCAGAAATAAAAATAGAAATTTCATCAAGAAATGTTGGTAGGACAAATAAAGAGATATTTTATTATGGAAGCAGGACTAAAGAGGGATATTTCATTACGAACCGTTATAAACAAAAGTAAAGATGGAAATTTTATCAACAAATGTTGTTGAGAGCAGAAATAAACATATTTCATCAAGAAATGTTGGGAGCAGAAATAAGAAATATATTATTAAGAAATTTAGGGAGCAGTACGAGGGTTGATCAAAAATAAACCGGATTATATAAATAGCAAGTAGAATATTTCATCAGGATAAATAAAAATACATATAACAGTTTGCGAAATCAATCCGCTACAGAATACAGAAAACAGTTCTCAAAAACATTTACAAACAATGGAAATAGAGAGCTTTACGCGAGCATATGTCTAGTGTCACGGCGCACGGTAAGATGACACTGATGACGTCGTTGACGTTGCACGTTATTACAGCGTCTCGACTGTGACCGGGTTTCTGGGTCATAGAACCATAACCAGGTTTTGTCCATCGTTATGTTGTGACTGAGGAAGTAGTCCCCTTCTCGGTTCACTCTACGAAGAAGGATGGTGAATCCTGCACGCGACGGATCATCTCCGAGTCTTTCAAGAGACGCGGGACCCAGCGCGCGTGCACCTAGTGTTAGTTATCAGGTATGGTTAAACTTAAAAAAATGCATTTCCGTTTAAGAAACATATAAAAAAATATTCAGATAAAAAAAAGAATTCACCATTAACTAAATTGTTAAAACATGTATTTTTCATTATGAAAATGCTCATTTTGCAAGGTTTGGAACGTAGATATTCGATATCCTAAGTTTCAATTATTCAAGACATCGTGTAATTGAAAAACAATTAAAGTGTTATGATAAAAAAAAATTTCTTATCGTTCACATGTTCAAATCCCATGTAAGAATAGTCTGCACGGTCCCGTAGCTTACATCGAATTTTGCCATCAACGCCCTAACCGTTAAACGCCTGTCGTTTTCCAACGCATTCGCCATTAACGTCACTTACGTCGTTGTTTCTTTCTTCTTTCTTCCTCTTCCTTCTTTGTCGGTGATGCCTTCTCTAAAATATTTGTGCCAATCAAAAAACCACTGTTCGGCTTACTGCATGCTTCCCATGCATAGCTGCACTTTTTTCAAAAGTTTTAGACGGAGTGTCGCCTTGCTGCTGGCAAAAATTAATTATTGACCGTATTTCAAGTTTTTCTGTTGACACCATTTGTAACGCAATTTGCATTCAGCTAAGATATTAAAAATTCGATTGCTACCATATGCGTTTATGCAATTACGTCATATTTTGCGATAACGTCAAAAAATAACGGCACGACGTTTTCATGGATTTTTACGTATAAAACATGATTGGAAACAAAAATAAACAATTTTAAACATCGGACGTAACAGAAAAATGATGCGCTGCGCCGTGATGGCGTTACCATGGTTTCTTAATTCGTGATTATGAATAGAAGTATGTGTTTTTCAAATAAAAAGTTGGATCAACTGTTTGCATTTAAATTGGGATTTCTATCGGTGTAAAGATTTGATTGTTTGAAAGGAAACTTTTTATTTGAGAGCAAAAATCCGGTTTATTTTTGATCAACCCTCGTAATATAGATATTTCATCAAGAATTGTTGGGAACAGAAAAAGAGACAGATATTTCATCAAAAATGTTGGAAGCACAAATTAAGAGGAATATTTCATCAAGAAATGTCGAGAGCCGATATAAAAATGGATATTTCATCAAGAAAATAAATAAAGAGGGATTTCAATGATAAATACATTACATTTGATATAAAAGCCAGTTTAATATCATAAAATACAGTAAATGTATACAGAGGATGACTGAATTACATAATAAAATGAACTTGCCCCAATCACATTAGCGACCACTAGTAGACCAGAAAATCAGTAATATACACATCTGAATGATGGATATCTAGCTATCATTGTACATGTTAATCATTTCATTCATAAATCCTGGTGTTATATTGCAACTGGAAAACATGATGTCATTATAGGCACATTAAAAAAAACATTATTTATGATAATAGGTTTTTTGTAATTTTGATGAGTTTTATTCCAATTATGCTTGTTAATGTTTCTAATAAGCAAAAAATTAAACAAAATGGCTAATAATTAATGTGTTTAAACTTTGAGCTATCTTTCTTGTATGTAAAAATAAAAATTATCCACAGCTACCATACTTATTATGAGGCCATTTCTAGCTGAATTCATGTATCATTTTAATAAAAATAGATGTGAAACAGTTTTTGACAAGGAGTTATCATGTCGATACTGTCACTCTGTGAATTTAAGCAGCATTTAAGTATAATGTGTATTCATACTACTTGGTAAAGGTATATATTGACCTATATCTTAATTCAAATAAAACCTGATTTAACCCTTTCCTCCATAAACACACCTTTATTTCGTGGTCTAACAGTGTAGATCCAGATCAGCTGGCACATCCGTGCCATCTGATCAGGATCTGCAATGTTCACTTTTTGATTTGTTATGTTATTTCTGACCAAAATGCAACCAGTGCAGATCCTGATCAGATGGCATGGATGTGCCAGCTGACCTAGACCTACACTGGTCGCACATGCGTAAAAATGTGTATATATGGATGAAAGGGTTAAGTGAAATATTCTACAAATAACTCCAATTTAGGTGAAAAGTTTATAACAATAATAATGCAAAAAATGATTAAATATTATGCAAATTAATAAATTTAAAAAAAAATTAAAGGAATTATATTGCATTACAAGCTCTGCATGATAACGTTTTTTTGTAATTCAACTCTAGTTGAACAAAGTAGCAACCATTAAATGTTTCTAGGTTAACCCTTCCTCCATATATATATGCCTTTATGGCATTGGCATACAGTGTAGATCCAGCTCAGCCGGCACATCTGAGCCATCTGATTTGGATCTGCACTGTTTGCTTTTGATTTTTTATTTTTATTTCAGCTTATTAATCCTGAGAGCATGGATGGATCTATCCTTCACTCATGCGATAAAATGTGAATATATGGAGTGAAGGGTTCAACAAAATAAAAATATTATACTCAGCTTCAAGTACAGATACAACTGTATCTGTCAGTAATTACTGTCAGTTACACAAAACCGAGACAATGCTATATAAAATATTTTGACACTGAATCGTCCATAATAACAATATCATGTTGCAATGTTTTCAGATCAACACATCTTCACAATCATGTAAACAAATATACACTGAAATTATAACAATAGCCTGTACAATCAAGTTCTGAAAATGTAAACTGTATTGCAGATCTACTAGTAAATTCTCTTTTGACCCTTTCCTATATTTAATTTTTTCGCATGAGCCGACAGTGTAAAACCAGATCAGCCAACACATCTGTGCCATTTGATCAGGATATACACTGTTTGATTTTAGATTCAAAAGGTTATTTCTGACTAAGAAGCGACTAGTGGAGATCTATATCAGATGTCACAAATCTGGATGTACACTACTCAAAGGAGTATAATAGGAGTGAAGGGTTTTAATATACAGACATTTAGAAAATAACAACTTTCTTGACTCTCACTATTGCAAATATAAGAAAAATTCAACATTAAACAAACAATAATAGCAAATTAAAACACTCCAATGTATACTAGTATTCAAAAGCAAAACCATAATCTAATAAATAGTGTCATGAAAGCTAAAGAAATATATATCACAAACCAACAAAAGATATATATCATAAACCAACAAAAGAAAAATACACTGTTTAAAAATGTAGAAGCAGAAAAGAGGTTCAACAAGCACTGCAGTATAATAAATCATGCTTTGATGAAAAAAATTTTTTTTTAACAAAAACATTATTTTCATCAAATTTCATCAAATTGCACATCATGTATTCACATTTCAAATAATATATAAAACAATTTAAGTTTTCCAACTGATGATAATCATCATTTTAAGTACCTAAATAAAAGAAATATGTTAACATGTAAATACTATTATTTTAGACAGAAACCAGAATAACAAAGAACTGGCTATTTACTAGTATTACAAATTATTTAACCCTGTACTCCGTACATACCCTGTATGACTTTTACTGCATGTGCGACCACTGTAAATCTAGATCAACCAGCACATCCGTGCCATCTCATCTGAATCTAAACAGTTAACTACTTGGTTAGAATTAACATATTCACTGTAAAGGTGAACAGTATCAATTCTGATAAGACGGGTCTGAAGGTTATAAAACTGAGTTTTGAAACCAGTCTCAAATCTCAAGCATCTGATTGGCTGAAATGGCTCACTGTAAAGGTGAACAGTATCAATTCTGATAAGACGGGTCTGAAGGTTATAAAACTGAGTTTTGAAACCAGTCTCAAATCTCAAGCATCTGATTGGCTGAAATGGCGACCAGTCGCCATTTCAGCCAATCAGATGCTTGAGATTTGAGACTGGTTTCCATGCTCAGTTTTATAACCTTGGGTACGGGAAGGTTGTGAAGGCTGATCTGGATCTACACTGTTTGCCCATGTAATTAAAGTCCATCTCTATGGGTTTAAGGGTTGACAGATTTAAGATTGTCAGTTATTTAGTTACACTGGAAATACTGTATATAAAACAAACTTCACTGTAAAGCACATCATTTCTGTAAGTAAGGTTAACAGGCCTCAAGATGATAAGACAGAAAATAGAACCAGTCTAAAATCTCAAGCATCTGATTGGCTGAAATGGTGACTGGTCACCATTTTAGCCAATCAGATCCTTGAGGTTTGAGACTGGTTTCCATTCTCAGTTTTATAACCTTAGGGCCTGTACGCAAGGTAAATAAGTCAAGAACAAGACACAGCACATGTCATCAAATTTTGTTCAATTAATTGTAATTTCAAGGCAAACATGTAAAGCTATCAAAGTAATCTAAAAGAAAATAGAGACACACAATCTTATAAAAAGGAGAATGGCACATTTTCAACTGACAAGATTTAGCATACATATATCTTTATGTCTAGGGGGTGAGGCGGGTTGACTGCTACTGTAATTAATAAATGACTGAGAATTAACATGATAAAGGAAATGTTTTGTATGCAAACACATATATGTATGCAAATATCAAACATGTATACCTAAACCATTACATTCTTAATGTCAATAAAATGCACATATAGTTATTGTATTTAAAGCTAACTATTTTATCAAAAGCAAAATCTTTCACAATTTCACTATTATCTCATGAAACAAAAATAACAAGATAGTGTAAAATTGTCAATGACCCTGTAGAAATAATATTTAATAATATTTATAATAATGGAAACAAAATGATAGTAATGTTCTGGATTTCTATAAATGTCAATAATTACCTTAGTCTAGCCTGTAGTAAAGACCTGCTTATAAACAGAGGCTGAATAACAATAATTATTTTTATACTCTTCTATTTTCTACTTAACCCTTTGCCCCATGGGATATGGCTGTTATCCATAGGTGAACAGTGTAGATCCAGATCAGCTGTCACATACATGCACCTGATCAGTATATTCATGTTTGCTTTTTCTGATTCATTATCTTATTCTTGATGAAGATGCAAACAGTGTAGATCCTGATCAGATGGCATGGATGTGCCAACTGATCTGGATCTACACTGGTTGCACATATGGCAATACCTATAAATATGGAGTAAGGGATTAAGTAAGACCACTCATTAACCAAGATGAACATATCGGAAACACACTAAACATATCTCAGCAGTATTTTAAATATAGGCCACCCTTAAAAGAATAATATGCATTACTCTTTATAACGGTAACATGCTATTGTTGAAAACATGAGTGAAGTTATAGCTCAAATCTCTTAAGCTGTTTTCTGTGAATTCTCCCAAATGTGAAAATTAAAACTGTAAACACCATAGCTTTGTCAATTTGTACTTTTAACCTTTAAATGGCTTTAAGTGCTTAGCACAACATTTTTCACATTTCTATCTCAATGTACATCATGCAGATCTAGGTCTATATTTTCACAGTTTATTTTATAGTACATTTCTCTAACGCATGTCTAGAGTTTGATAAACAATGTCAGTCAGTATACATGCAACACCTCTATAATCTAGGAATAATCTGACGTAAATTCAAAGGATAGCAAGACTTTTACCTATTTTCTGCCAACTAATGATTGCTTGACTTCTTTAACCCTTTACACCATGGGATTAGGCTCTGATCCATAGGTTAACAGTGTAGATCCATTCCATCTGATCAGGGCCCAAGATCATAAAACTAAGTTTTGAGATCAGTCTCAAATCTCAAGGATCTGATTGGCTGAAATGGCGACTGGTCACCATTTCAGCCAATCAGATCCTTGAGATTTGAGACTGATCTCCAGATTTAGTTTTATGATCTTGGGCACAGGATCTACACTGTTTGTTTTATTGGGTGGGTTATTTCAGACAATGAGGCAACCAGTGTAGATCCAGATCAGCTGTCATAATCTACACTGTTTGCTTCCAGGTTCACTGAGTTATTTCTGACAAAGAGGTGACCACTGTATATCCAGATCAGACAACAACACTGGTAATACATGTTGTAAAGCCTGTATTTTTAGTAAAGGGTTAACCCTTTCCTCTACATATACGCCTTTTTTCGCATGTGCGACCAGTGTAGATCCAAAAATAAAAAAGCGAACAGTTTAGATCCTGATTAGACGGCACGGACGTGCCGGCTGATCTGGATCTAAACTGTTCGCCCTAGCAATAAAGGTGTATCTATACAGGAAAGGGTTAAGGATGGCCTCTATTCAAACAAAGCACAATTAACTAACATTACTCCTCTTGTCATACAGTTGTTTCTTTCTTAAAGTCTAATGATGCTGAGTTAACACAGAATCTGACTCCTGTTGGCTTTGGACCATCATCAAAAACGTGACCTAGGTGTGCTCTACAGTCTGCACATCTTACTTCTACCCTCCGCTCCCCTGTAATGGAAAAATAAATGTACCAGTAATTACTTTATATGACCCCTATGTTTTTAACCTTTTACTCTATATATGTGCATTTTATTGCATGTGTGAACAGTGTAGACACATGATCTACACTGTTCGCTTTTTGGTAACAAATAACCTAATAAATCAAAAGCCAACAGTGTAGATCTCGATCAGATGGCATGAATATACCAGCTGATCTGGGTCTGCACTGTTTGTCCAAGCCATAAAGGAGTATGTATGGAGGAAAAGGTAAAATAGCTGTCACCAAAGGATCAGAGCCTATTACTGATCTTGAACTCTGAATGTTAACTAAGTATCATCAATATCAGTTAAGAAATAAATTGATGTTGCAGAAAATATCTAGTTACCATTATAAGTCTACAGTCTGACAAGGACTCAAACCCAGGACCCCAGGGTCGGATGCAAGACTTCCAGAAACAGGGTTTGTTTGGGACAGTCTTAGGGTATTCACATGATAATTTCTAAACTTCTGGTCAAAATTTCCATTAACATTAACCCTTTCCTGTATAGATACACCTTTATTGCTAGGGCGAACAGTTTAGATCCAGATCAGCCGGCACATCTGTGCTGTTCGCTTTTTGATTCATTAGGTTATTTCTGACCAAAATGCTAACAGTGCAGATCCTGATCAGATGGCACAGATAAAGCAAAATAACCAAGACAACATCTTCCAAGCATTGGAAAACATCTTCCTATTCTAGCAAGCAATATTAGCCAATCCCTGCAGATTTTAGTGATTGTAATTTATTAACCCTTTCCCTTCATAGACACACATTTATTGCATGGGTGAACAGTGTAGATCCAGATCAGCCGGCACATCCATACCGTCTGCTCAGGATCTGCACTGTTTGCTTTTTGATTTGTTAGGTTATTTCTGACCAAAATGCGACCAGTGCAGATCCTGATCAGACGGCATGGATGTGCCGGCTGATCTGGATCTACACTGGTTGCACATGCATAGAAATGCGTATATATCAAGGAAATGGTTAAATACTGTGCCCAAAAACAGGGTTCAAGCAACCCTACTGAACCCCCTCTGGATCTTCCGGTGAGCCCTTTCATACAGATGAAAGCTTGTTTCAATAATATATCCAAAGCATAACAAATCTCCTCTCTTAATGGAAACTACATTTCAAACAAGATACAGACAACAAAATTCATACACTCTTTCCCATTCACTCAATGGATATATCTTTTATCAGATGGATGACCAGTGTAGATCCAGATCAGCTTCATTATCAGAAATAATGTTACAATACAAAGTGAACAGTGTAGATCCAGATGTGCTGATCTGGATCTACACTGGTCACCTATCAGATTTTGCAGTATCTCACGGAGTAAAGGGTCATACTGACCTAAATAAATGCTATATAATTTAACCCTTTCCTCTACATATACGCATTTTTACGCATGTGCGACCAGTGTAGATCCAGATCAGCCGGCACATCCATGCCGTCTGATCAGGATCTGCACTGGTCGCATTTTGGTCAGAAATAACCTAACAAATCAAAAAGCAAACAGTGCAGATCCTGAGCAGACGGTATGGATGTGCCGGCTGATCTGGATCTACACTGTTCACCCATGCAATAAATGTGTGTCTATGAAGGGAAAGGGTTAATAAATTACAATCACTAAAATCTGCAGGGATTGGCTAATATTGCTTGCTAGAATAGGAAGATGTTTTCCAATGCTTGGAAGATGTTGTCTTGGTTATTTTGCTTTTATAATAGATCATACATTGAAAAGGTATCCCTTGGCTCAGTAGGGGTGACAGGGGGTGTAGAGAGCTAAGGATTTACATCACAATCTCTTTTTTGTGGTAAAATCATCCAATTCTACTTCATACTGCAATGTAAAATCTTACAAAATGTTTGGATCTCATAGCTACACAATAATAAATAAAAATACAATCTTGAAAATGAATGTTCTAGTCTCTTCAAAATATGCACAAATATCTAAAAAAGAGCACATTCTTAATTAAACTTCTAGAGGAATTGTGTTCTCCGTGCTTTAAATACTAAATCCACTCTGAGAATACTGGTACTGAACTTAATATTAAATTTTATAATTCTTGAGTTTTGTTTGACCCATGAAATCAGATTTTGTTAAAAATATGACAAATGCTGTATTATGTGTTGGCGGGGTTAGGTAAAGACACAACTGACCCTAATATTGGGTTTTGACCCTTAAAATTCCTAAATGGCTCATTCTGACCCCAAAGAGTTTCAATTCAAGGGCAACATTCATTATAACGTATAGGGAAAATTTGTTTTGACCCTCAGAATTGATAGCTGCACACTTGAAATTTGGCACTTGAACTTTAAAACCCAGATGAAATGTTATTTATTTATAAAATAATAAAAACTATTACAATTTGCATATTTTCCAGCCTGATAAAGAACTGAAACACAAACCAAAACACAACAATTACAATTAACATTTGCATCTCTTTATTACATGCAATGGAGAGAGATAGCATTTTCAAAGTTCTGATTTTAGCTTCAATTTATTACTGTCAGAGTTTTCTTTATGTTCATGATCAGAATCAGCAATACTGTCCTTGTGTTTATGAACACTACCAACAATATTGTCTTCCTGTTCATGAACACTACCAGCAATATTGACTTTCTGTTCATGAACACTATCAGCAATATTGTCTTTCTGTTCAAGATCACTGCCAGCAATATTATCTTTCTTTTCAAAATCCAGGGCAGCCGAGTTGATACAGTATCGTTGTCCCCTAGGCTGGGGCCCATCTGTGAACAAATGCCCTAAATGGGCCCCGCACTTGGCACAAGTCACCTCAACACGCTGCATACCTGCAATGGAATGCAGATATTTTATGCATACCATCAAACCTTTTATTGAATTCCTTTGCTTATAATCAGTACTTATGCCATAATGAAAACATAAAAAAAATGACATCATTCACATAAGTAATAGTAAAGTGTATACACATTTGCATTGCATTATTTAAGGTATTTTTCCTTTTATCATTACAACATCTAGTTATAATTTACAAAAACCTACACTCTTTAGATATTGCTTGTATCTCACACAGGGCTCTCACTAGCCTTCCAAATCAGGGAGAAGTTTTGTCATAATTGTACTGAATGATGAAGAAGTTTGCAGTCAAAAGCATTCTTTCCCTAAATAGTCTATACAAAATGACTTCTCCAATACCAAAGAAGGGAGAATTTGGGTCAGTTTTGGGAGACCACTTCTCCTAAGTCTCCCTCTAGTGAGAATGAAGACCCAGATCAGCATGCACATTGATAAAGTCTGATTAGTCAGAAATTACCTACTTGTTTCTACAACTTACAAGATAAGCCATATCCAAAAAGGAGTACAGTGTTAAAATAATAATAAAACAAATTCCTACCATGTGAAGTGTCATCAGACAATGTAACAGCATCTTTGCTTAGAACATCTGAGAATGAGGGCCAGCCTGAATGTGAGTTGAACTTGGTATCCGAGGAGAAGATCCGATTTCCACAGACCACGCATCGATACGATCCCTCATCCTTATGGTCAACAAACTTCCCTGAGAATGCTCTATAAAAGAAATGATAGCGGTATGTATCCTTTATTCCATGGATATGCCTTTCATTGCATGGGCGACCAGTGAATATCCTAATGAGTAGGTACATATCTGCCATATGATCTGATCTGGGTCAACACTTTTGGTTCAGAAATAACAAAATGTATCTGTTGTCACATAGGCAAAGTGTAAATTCAGATCAGCTAGCACGCTGTTTGCCTAAATTTAAATCATTAGATCATTTGTTAACCTGAAGCTATGATCAGAGGTCACAGGTGCACCATCTGATCTGGCTCTAGATGGTCACACATGCATAAAACCTGTATATATGAAGCTTAGGGTTAATGACTAGTAATAGTCCGACAAAAATATCTTAAAATCTGATAAGGACCCAAATTTAAGACTCTTGAGAAAACAAAAGCCTTCGGCCAAATCTCACAATTTTATCTGACATCTCCAGATTTTAAGACACTTTTCCAGATATACCAATTTAAAGATACATTCAACAGGTATTTGAAAATTAAAAAATATTTATAACAGAAAAATAACATATAAATTAAATCCAGATGATTGCCCTTTTATTTAAATTTGTTTCATGATACACTCTCAAATTTTCTTGTATAAGAATGATATAGAAATTTTCATCATCATCATTTGAAAACAGCTGCAACAACTTTGAAAAGAAGAACAATTCATTACTTCAAAATATATAAAAGAAATCTCTGAGTTTGTTATAAAATTGTTTTAGAAGGCTTGAAAAACAACACATATTGTACCTCTCTGTTCCCTTTTCTTGAGTGACTTTGTATTGTAAAGGGGTCAGCCTCTCCTGGAGATCCTCCTTAGGGAAAGAGACTGGACATGTTGCCGTGTCCTTACATGATGCTTTCAGCTTCTGTATCGACGGAGATTCTTCTCGTTTCGAAGAAATAAGATGCAGAATGTTCATCCAGATCAACAATATGACAAACGTTCTCATCGAGGTTATCACCTGAAGTAAGAAACAAGGCAGGCTGAATGACAGCAAATTATATAAAGTGCATATTAAAGTTTTGGCCTGTGGTGTTATAAAGACAAACAAGAAGAACATATGTCAGCAGTGGCCCTTTTACATTCTTAATAGAATAAGGCATTTGTTCACAAATGTATGTTAAAGAATTCTAAGAAAAAACTGGAAAACAGACATTCAACATCTGAAATAATTCCCAGCAATCCTCCTGACAGGGTTGGCACCAATCGACCGCCCCTGGTTTAAACCGGCAGTTTTAACCGGTTAAATCGTCCCGGTCAATACTCCCCAAGTGGTCAATACTGGTCAATACTGGTCAATTGAACTTTTTTTCAAGATTTTTATAAAAGAAATGAAGAAAACAAACCATTAAACTCTTATTTAATTTCTACTTCTAAGTTACTTTAGAACTAACTTCACTTGAACATGCTTTGCACTTAAAAATTGTCTTATTTCCCTCAGCAATGTGATCATAAAATCCCCAAACATGAGTTTTTTGGCTTTATTCAGGTGAGTTTTTAGACAAAAAAAGAATTTTTTAATTTCAGTGTTTTATAAACAATCAACATAATCTTTATTTTAAGCAAAGGCAATTTTGCACAAACCAGTAGGTGTTACACTCTTGCCAAATGACACTTGTGTATGACAATGGATGGTCAGGAGATGGAGGGGTGTTGTGTCACACTTCTATTGTTTATTGAACTAAGATGCCAATGTGTTTATTTAAGGATTATCCAAAAGCCATAAAGTATGTATTTTACACTTGCCAATTAACAGTTGTGTTTGACAAAGGATGGTCAGGTGACTGAGGGGGGACTGCACTTCCTTTGACCTCGCATATCTTTGCACAAGTAAACAACCAAGTCATACTGTTTCATATAATGTATAGATTGTCCAGAGCTCTTGGTCAAAGCTTATGGAATGTTCTTCATGGAATCCAATACATAAATTACATAAAACATAACAAACATTATATAACTTGTTGAAGTTTTTAACATACTACATTTATTGATTTCAATCTGTTACTTACAATAAATGCCGAAACGTAATCCTGTTTATATACACTATAGTTTCCATGTCATTAAGAAAATATGTCTGTAAGTGTTGAATGTCCAAAGCTGAATGACCATGTATTTTAGAACAACACACATGAGATCTTGTCCATTAAACCAATTAACAAAACAACTTTTGATGGGTACATTCAAAAGATCTTACCCAATCAAAGGAAATTATTTTCCACCTAATTTGCTTTGCTTAACTGGCGGAAAATATATTTCTATTACTTATTGAACATAGGAACATACTGGTTGGCGACCTACAAACTCGGACGTCCTACAAATCCGGACACCCGCGTAGACGCTTTATTTTATTGTTTACTTTGATCATTTGTTGTCGATCACTCGAGCGCTTGATTTTGTAACAGCCGGTACCAACAAAGTCACCATCATGTAAGTATGATTGATGAAAATACAATATTTACATTTGCGTGGCATTTGACCTGTTTCCTGTTCGCGGGGGAAGTTACATGTAATGCATTGCGCATGCGCAATTATTTTACAGAGGCCATCACAATTAAATAGGGGTCAAGTGCAAGAACGTGTGTTGCAGACGAACAATTCCAAAAACATTTTGTTAGCAAAAAACAGTACCAAGATTAACCATACAATAAATAAACATTATATTTTGATAATCCACAATTTTGTTTGCCCAAAAATTTTATCAGAACAAAAAAAAACCATATTGAAGACGGGTCACGCCAAATTTTTTCAAATCAAGGGAGGTAAGTCGAACAATTCATTCTCATTATATGGTAGCCGAGTTGCTTCTCTTTAGAAATATTTTCAACTAAACTGATTTTAAGATATTTGCTGACGCTAGTTAACTGGCTATAAAATGTTGTTTTTTTTATTGTGATTTCTTTTTTTTTTTCAAAAATATTTACTATGATTGTTTAGTTGTTCGGTATAAATGCAGTAAACTTATTGTCTCTTTACTCGACTATCAGAATTCGATACCTACCGTGGCTACTCATACAGAGACGGCAAGATAGTTTAATGTATCTGGTTGTATGTAACTTAAAAAGGAAAATGTAATGTGAAAATAGTGATAGAATAATTTAAGGTATTGTATAAATACAATATATTTTAGGAAAAGGAAGAGTCTGCTAGAAAGTTAGAGGAGGCAAAAGAAGAAAGACTTAAATTAAAAGAAATGCGAAAGAAACAGAAAGAACTGGAAATTGAAGAAAGACAGCAGAAGAAACAGAAAAAGAAAGAAGAGAAGGAACTGAAAGAAAGACAGAAGGAAGATGAAAAATTAGGAGAGCCGTTGGTGGACGCTTAGCAAACAGAAAATTTACATCTGGAGTGTGTGGGGAGAGAGGTCGAATGAATGATGAGTTAAATGGTGTGATGTGGTATGGCTGTGATGAGAGCATGTGTGAGAAGTGGTACCATGAAGAATCGGTCACCCAATTTACCGAAAATCGACTGGGAATTACCGAAATCGACTTTATAAATTCATTTTTTTCCCAGTTATTAATGATTATTATTATAATAATTGTGATTATACAATGAATGTTCATTAAAATTAAGATGATTCAATTCAGAAATTTGATTTGAAATTGTAAAAATGACCGTATGTGTGCGTACTAACATATTACGTTGTATGCCACTAACCGAAATCGGCGGGTAAACTTCCTATTTATATCTTAAATATAGCGTAAATCTTAGATAAATTGTTTTAAATCAAAAATATGTTCATACTGACATCTTAATACGTATTTATTTATTAAATTTTCTTAAAACTTGCTCAAAAAGTAAGCCAGCGAATATCCGAAAGCAGGTCGCAAAGAGATACCGAACTACCGAAAGCGACTTTTAAAATTCTTTTTCCCCAATATCAGTTCCTTTTTTATTAATTGGGATTATAAAAAAAATGTTCATTGAAATAAAGATGATTTAATTAAGTAATGTCATTTGAAATTGCAAAATTGACTGTAGATATGCGTACTAACATATATGTCACATACCGAAATCGGCTTGTAAACTACATATTTATATCCTAAATATAGCATGAATCTTTAATAAATGGATATTAATGTACAATATTGAATATTTATTTTTAGTCAGTGTGATAATATCATGCAAGATCATTAGAAATTGTTGATTTGTTAATACAACATTTTTATTTGAAATCGACAAAAAGCCGGTATATGTGCGGACTTGTAGTTAACGTTGCATGTCGCATACCGAAATTGCCAAAAAAACTTCATATTTATATCTTATATATAGCGTTAGTCTGTAATTATATTGTTATTATTCAATAATAATTATTATAGTCATACAAACTCCTTAATACTTTAATGTTTATGTTTTTGGAAAGATCGCTCATATAATTGATGAGCGAATATCTGAAAGCGTGCCGCCAAAAGATACAGAAAGCTAGCAGAAAAAGAATCTCCGGTCATGTATCCTCACGTGAGACCGAAGTTATCTTTCGCAATTCAATAAACATTAATTGCAATTCAATCCGCATTAATTTAAATATCTGAGTAAGATGCAAAGGATATGAGCTATTGATTTGCTTTGTGTTTGGAACATGCGTGCGTATTCGGTAAGTAGTTCGTTTAGAAATTAAACTTTTCAAACCAATATGTAATATAATCACGCTCATATAAATTCAATGCTGTGTAATACTATAAAATTATTAACTTTTAAGAGTAACATTGGATATTTGTTCAGTATAAACAGAATAAAAGAATCGTACTATGTCAAGGGAGGTAACCTGTTTTTGACTAACGAGAAAGTGCCTATTGTCGTTAAGTCAAAGAGAGCTCACTTTTTCCAAACTTGATATCGCCGTATAATTATATTTAGACGAAACGAATGGTAATAAAATGCTTCAATTCGCATGTGCTGTACATTAATGTGGAAGCTCTAAAAAACCAACAGTAAAAATGTCAAAGATCACAACCGGTATAATCTGATGTTAAAGTTCGTACATTATTCCATTTTAATTTTTGATTGCTGAAAGCCTTTTCGGTGCGGAGAGGATGCGACAGTATTAATTTAAATTGTGCATTTTCAAAAAAAGTCGTAAACATTCATTATATTATCACAATTAATAAAATAGATATCACTTATAACAGGGAAACATGAATTCATAAAGTCGCTTTCTGTAGTTCGGTATCTCTTTGCGACCCGCTTTCGGATATTCGCTTGCTTATTTTTTCAGCAAGTTTTCAAAATTTAATAAATTACAACGTATTAAGATGTCAATATTAACATATTTTTGATTTATAACAATTCATTCAAGATTAATGCCATATTTTAGATATAAATGTGAAGTTTACACGCCGATTTTGGTTTGTGGCATACAAAGTTATATGTTAGTACGCACATCTGCGGTTATTTTTACAATTTCAAATCAAATTTCAGAATTGAATCATCTTTATTTAAATGAACATTCATTATATAATCACAATTATTATAAAAATAATCATTAATAACTGGGAAAAATGAAATCATAAAGTCGATTTCGGTAATGCCAAGTCGATTTCGGTAGATTTCGGTAATTGGGTCGATTTCGGTAAATCGGGTGACCCATGAATGTCTTAGTGTGAAAGAGAGGGAGAGTTTACGAGAGAGTATGGAAGAGAAGATTGACTGGTACTGATGTAAATGTAAGCCATGGTTGTATGAAGAAGAATAAAATAAAATGTAAAATGTAATAAATAAAAAAAGAATTTATGCTATTTTTTTCGTTAAATACGCAACACGATAACTGTGCGAATACTAAATATCTCACATCTACCGGTATTTTAATTAACTTATAGATTTAACAAACTTTTAATATTTAACTTAAAATAAACCAGCAAGATAATGTTTCAACGTCAAACTGGAAGGTAAGGTATATTATAATAATTCAGTAACAGTTCAATGTCTGATACCGCGCAAGTTTAAGTGACGACACAGCTTTGTTTTGTACATATTTTCTATGTATGTACCAGAATAGCAAATAAATATTTAAGTAAAATGTTTAATCAATTGATGTTTGACAGTAAAATGTCAATTATCTTATAAATTTCAACTTTTATGAATGTTGACGAAACGTCCGGAAACATGGTACTGTCTAAAACAAAATTAACACAATTTAATGATCCTATGTCGGGGCCTCAAAACATGTGTTCTATATTTAGAAAGCGGAAAACCCGAT